>ML675623.1:975857-1006101 GCA_007922155.1 Mesoclemmys tuberculata | reverse complement strand
ATCCCTGCTGCCGCGCGTGGCCTGACTCACAGGGACAAAGGTCCCGACCCGGGACTCCCGGGGCAGGTGAGTCACCCGCTGCCGAGAGCAGCCGCTTCCTTCCCGGCAGGTCCGGGCCTGCGGTGCAGGGAAGGTCCCTCGGGAGTTGCGGGAAGGGCCTGGAGTGTTTGGGCAAAACGGGCGCAGGCTCCTGGCCTCCAGCCCTTGCCCTGCGCCCTCCATTCCCCCTGCCCCTCTCCCCATTACCCCCACACCACGCCCCTTTGTAAGGGGGGATCCTGGGAGCCCCCTCCCTGGAGGTGGTCTCCAAGCTGCCAGGGATGTCTAGGCTGACTTGGTCCAGCCCCTCGGGGTCCCTTCCAGCCCTGCACGCCTGCCATTCTGTCTGTGCTGGAAGGAAATTGGTCCTGATGGCTTGACCCGCCTCTGCCCAGCGGTGACCTTTCCCCTGCAGCCCCTGGGGTATCTGGACACATGCCTGCCAGCCTCAAGAGACCAAAAACCATGAGTCAGGCCCCCCAAACGATGAGACAGACTAAAGACCTTGATTTGGGGCCAGTCTTTGGAGTTTTGGTGTGCGAACTGCAGGTTGGACAGAAACCTTTAATGCCCCAAAAGTACCCGCTCCCTGGCTGCACAGGTGAGACTCCACCGGCTTTCCTACTGCAAAGCCATAAAATGGTTGGCCTTGCTTCCTCTCCTTTTAACGGCTGCATCGCCAGGTCAATTGCTCTGCAGCTCCAGTGGGCGGTTTTGTTCCTATAAACATCCCATGTGGTTGTCCAGGTAGCTACAAGTCATTATTTTTGTTTTATTTCCTTTTCCTCCTGCTGCCCCAAGGCGTCTCTTCTCCCTGGGTCCCAAACCCACCAGTTCCCCAGTGCCCACCCGCCTCTGCCCGGACCCTCTCTCTGCTAAGCTGTTCTGTATGTGCAGACTCAGTGGCAGGGCAGATCTGGGTCCTTCATGCCTGCTCTCAAAATGACAGGAACAGAGCTGCTTCTCCCATCGCCGGGAGAGTGCCTCCTGCAGGCACCAAAATCCCATGACTCACGACCCGTTCACAAGCGCTGGCCGTGCTGCAGACACGCTGGCCGTGGCAGAGTAACACAGCAGGCACCATGCGCAGCACTGCAAATACCAAAGGGAAACCCAGCCCAGACCCTGCACACTGTGGAGGCTGGCAGTGCTGCCTTCTTGGAGGGTTGCTGTGGCAGCCTCCACCTGCCTGCTCTGGCTGTTCCCATCAGATTCAGCCCAGCCACGGGCACTCTAGACAAGGCCGAGGGCCGTGGTTCCGCAGCACATGGGGCAGCAGGCTGGGAACGTTCCCAGTGCAAATGTCTCTGCAGCAGAGTCGCTGCCTTCCACAGCAAACTCCTGATTGCTCCTGTCCCTGCAGGCCACAGACCTGGGCTGTGGTGGTGAAAGGAAATGCACATCCATGGAGTCAGATCTGCTCCCAGACAGAGCATGAATAGCTGTTCTATTGTGGTAGCACCCAAGGGTCCAACCAGGACAGGGTGCGCATTGCCCCGGGTGATGCACAAACGTAGGTGAAGAGACAGTCCCTACCTGAAGAGCTAATAACCAAGGCTAGGTAACACCAGAGAGATGCCCACTGGAGCATCCAAGGGGAGAGATCCCACCCTGTACTCGACTTTTATAGCACTTGGGTTTCAGTTCAGTTGTGTTCAGTGTGCACGTGCTAGTGCCCACAGGAATGAGCCTGCACACGAGGTCAGAGCAGGTGATCTGGTGGGTCCTTCTGGCCTTAAACTCTATGGGCTCGATGGACAGAAGCTCTTGGGCGGGGGAGCAGACGTGTGTGCACGCCTACGTGTGCACATGCCTGAAGAGCTCTGTGTGAGATCAGAAGTTTGTCTTTCCCCAACAGAAGTTGGACCAGTGAACGCTATCACTTCTACCTCTGCAATGAGGATGAAACACACACCCTAGACCAGTGGTTCCCAACCTTTGTGACTCGAGGGCCACAGATATAATTTTTACAACCCAGAAGGGCCACCAGTCTCTGCCAGCAGCCCCCTCACTGCAGCCAACGGAAGGCGTTCAATCAGGAGGCAGCCTCCTCGCTGATCTCCTGTCCCCTGGCTGCAGCAGGGAAACAGCACGCATCCTGCAGCTCTGTGCGCTCCACCTGGGTCCCTAGGCAGTGGCTTCCTTCTGCAGCCAGGGGGACAGGAGATCAGTGGTCCCCTCCCTCTGGCTCCAGCAGGGACCCCAGCACCTAGGGACCCAGGTGGATCGCTTTGCCGTGCTCCCTGATACAGCCGGAGGGAGGGCAACGCTGATCTCCCATCCCCGTGGCTGCAGCAAGGAGCCTGCACTGGCCTTATAGCCCTGCGGCACCGCGCTCCGCCTGGGTCCTTAGGCAGTGGTTCCCTTCTGCAGCCGGCGGGAGGGGAGTGGTGGGCCACTTTGAAAGACGCGGTGAGCCACTTTTGGCCCGTGGACCATGGGTTGGCAATCACTGCCCTAGGCAGTAAGGGCCAGGTTTTTTCAGGCCTTCAACATCTTGGGTGCCTGGTGAATGCTGACTCTGAGCAAGTGCAAATCCGGCCCCATCGGGCTCCAGGGAGCAGCTGCCCTGGCAGGAACCAGACACAGCATGTGGACACCCAGCTCCCGGTGCCCTGCTGTTTCCGGATGTGGAGCGGTTACTGTCTTTAGATAGCATGGTGCCTGGAGCACTAGAAGTGCCTGGGTAGACAGACCAGAAGGGGTCCCCCATGCAGTGCTGGAGACTCGATGAAGCTGGAGGCACAGCTCCGAAAAGCGTCAGCCGGTGGCGTCACTCGGCCGGCAGGCACTGGAATCGTCTGGATGTGCAGGAGCCTGGCTGATAATGGTACAATGGGCCCAGTGTTTGGTGCTCACTGCCTCCCCACCGGCATGAAGCTCGCTATGAACCTGGCAGGTCATGCAGCAGAGCAGGTGCTGGGGAGGGGGCGGGCAGGGCTCTGGCACTCGGAAAGCCTTATTCCATCATCGGCTGGCTGGCGGAGAAGGAGAGATGGGGGTTCCTGCATGTGCGGGTGAGGAACCGCCTTCCCCACCCCCGTCCAGGTTTGGGACTGGCCCACTGCAAACAGGCAGTGGCGGGAGGGGGCCAGTTTCTCCCAGCTGCCCAGAATTTGGGCTGAACCCCACAAGCATCCTGGGGTGCACAGGTCACTATGCTGTGTCCCTGCCATCTTTGCAGGGAAAGGAGCAGCACGGCCGGGACCTAGGGCAGACCTAAGGGAGTTGGGGCCTTTGCTGCCTGCAGACCCGCCCATGGTTTTGCCATAGGATTTCCAGCCTTTCAGACGTTTACGTTCCCGCCACGCAGTTACAGCTGTGGGGCTAGCTGGGCCGGGCCTCTGGCGGAGATTCCGCAGATTATCGCTATCAGTTAAACTCAAGAGCAAAATAAAAACAAGGGGACCAGACTGGGAACCTACTTGCCCCCCTGGAGAAGAGAAGCTGTAAATCCCATTGCCCTGTGTTCTGCACAGCCAGCGTGCACTGAGTCGCTGCAGGGCTGCCGGGAGGGAGGCACAGAGGACGTGGGGCTAGTTTCCATTCAGGACAGGCTCTTTGCCCCTCTGCTGGGTTCCAGGGCTTTCTGGCGGGAGCATGTGCCCATGAAGCATGCCAGGACTTGCTCCCTGAGCTCCCTGGGCTGGTGGCAGATAAGAAACAATCTGTGCGTGTGTGTATAAAGTGATAGGGCTGTAATCTCAAATAAACTGCCTTTGTTTTGGACGGTAGGTTAAACGCCAGAGCTGATAAAGAGCTCCACAAATTCAGTAAACTCTATTTCGGTGCAAAAACCAGCGCTTCTGTGCCATTCGCTACAGCGCCTCCTGCTGGGAGAGGCTGGGGCTGGAGCAGCCAGGAGCTCATCCGCCAGCCAGCGCTCCTGCCTCGCTCCTCACAGCGCCTCCTGTGAGTAAAGGCTGGGACTCAAACAGCTGTGGGCTCCCCAGGCTGCCTGTCCTAGAGCGCTTCCATCTGAGAGAAGCAGGGACTGGACTTTGTACGAAGTATTTCACTGCTGCTAAAAATACTCAAGAGTGTTTAGAATTGAGGCTGGTTAGAACCCAGAATTCCCATTCGGCATGAAATTCCTTCGTTTAAAAAAGGAATGAAAACTCACAACCTTTAAATCTCTGGTGGAATTGGGGCAGGAGGAGGCTGACATTTTTACTTTGAAAACTCAAATGACATTCCATTTGGACTTGTCAAAACAGAGCTGACGAGGCTGCCCAGAACGCCGGTGGCCCACATGGGGTCCACTGAGAAACCCAAGCCTGGAAGCCCTGGTGCTCCGGCTTGAACTGTTCCTGAGGGCATAGCTTCCAAAGGCTGGGTTTCTGCATAAGTGGAGTTGGGTAACTTGCGATAACCTCTCCCTAAGGATTCCCCAGGAGATCCACTTCCCTTCACTGCTGAAAATCCATGCTTGTCTGGCGCTTTTTCCATATAATTGTTTGAACTCCCAGGTCTCTCATCTGTCACAGCTGTAACCCGAAAGAGGTTACATACGCTCCTGTCCCACAATAACAGACAAACCTAATACAATAATGTCTTCCAAGGATATTTCAGGAGCTTGCCACATCCTTCACTTCTCCCCAGATTACAGTTTTGCTGGTGTAGTCTCTCTATCTTGACCCGATATTGAGGTTCCCTGTCCTCTCTCTCCTCATGCTGGCACTACGTCTTCCCTGCTTTCTTGTTCTGGCACTGGTGCTGGGTTTCCAGACACAGTCTGTCCCTCTCCAGCTGTATCCTCTCTTGATCTAGCTGTAGATCTGTCCCCAATCCCTGTAGCAGTGATGCATTTGATCTAGATGGAGCATGGATGTTGGCTCTGTCAGCCTCTTCCCTGCTTCTGTCCAGGGAGTTGGCTTCAAGATTTCCCCCACCCACTGGCCCCTCCGGTAGTGGGCTGGATGTTCCTTGTGAACCAGGACCAACATTTCTCTTTGTCATCAGAATACAGCAAGTTGACTTTTTCCACTCCTTAGTGTGGAGCTGCCTTTCTCTGCATAGATCAACTGGCTGACTTTTCTCCAGCTGTTCTTAACTCCTCATTCCCTGTCCTCCTATTCCTTTCCCCAAAAGACTCAGACTTTTCTCTGAGCTTTTTCCTTCTCCAGTACTTGCTTTCAAAGCTGTTGGCTCTTATGCAATTCACACGGTCATAGACTCCACATGCACTTCTACCATCGATGTCACAGTTTCAGTGCAACTGCAGCTGAACACACTCCATGGTTCACCAAGGGCACCCACTTTAGGCTTCCAGCGCCCAGCCACACCTCTCCTGGGCAGAGATCTATGTCTCATTCCCTCCTGACCGGGAATTTTAAACATGCCCCACACTGTGATATCCATAGCAAGCCAGACTGCCTAAAAAGGCAATGCCTGTGCTTGGCTTTCTCTCCTACGGCTATGACCAATGACCTGTTTGTCATCGTAAGTTACCACACAGTTCCTTCTAAGCAAGTACATTATTCATATTGTGAAAGCATTACAATGAAATCATATTAAAATGAAAGAAATGACACGCATGCTAAAAAGCTTACTAGAGGTCGCCCCCGGCTGCAGCTTCAGGCTCTGGTAGGTTTTAGTCCTTCAAACCCCACAGCCAGGGTTTACCTCTGTTTACAAGTTCATCTGTCTTAGATCCAGAAACAGACCACACAAGACAGGCAGATCAGCCACTTCTTTATATGTCTCGGGTGGGCCTTTGATATTGGCGTATGTAACAGGTAATCTGCAGATCGTGATCCTTTCCTCCAGGTACAGCTTCAAAAGGCTGGTGGTTTGCATAAGTGGAGTTGTAATTTGTATTAACCTTTCTCTAGGGATTCCTCAGGAAATCCACTTAACTCTTATTGTCCCAAAACTCCATACTTTTCCAGCACATTTTCAATATAGTCTTTTCATAGATTCCAAGGCCAGAGAGGGCTGTTTTTGAGTGTCTAGTCTGACCTCCTGTAAAATATGGGCCAGAGACCTTCCGCAAAATCATTCATAGAGCAGAGCTTCTTAAAAAAAATCCAATCTTGGTTTAAAAATAGTCAGTGATGGAGAATCCATCATGACCCTTGGGAAATTGTCAAAAATATATGTCTTATTTCCAGTCTGATTTTATCTACCTTCAACTTCCAGCCATTGGATTGTGTTATACCTTTCTCTGCTAGATTGAAGAGCCCACCCAGTATTAAATATTTTTTCCCATGTAGATATTTATAAATTGTGACCAAGTTACACCTTAACCTTTTTGGTAAGCTAACGAGTTGAGACCAGAACTAGGCACAGTATTCCAGCAGTGGTGGCATACAAAGGTGACACCTGGGGGAGACACGTGACCCCGTTCCCCATGTTGCTGCTTGGCTTCTACTGAGCGTGCTCACACAGACTGAGCATGCTCAGTAACATCTGTTGAAGCCACTGCTCTCTCTCTGTCCCCATCCCCTCTGCGCGCACGCACACACACTGTTGGAAGATATGGGTCGTCTCTGGTGGCACCAGTGCCAAATACAGATAAAATAACCTCTCTACTTTTACTTGAGAGTCCCTTGAATCCTGTATGACGTTCTGGTTGCCCCATCTCGAAAAAAAAGATACATTAGAAATGAGAAAGGCACAGAGAAGGACAACAAAAAAGATTAGGGGTATGGAACAGCTTCCAAATGAGAAATTAAAAGGACTGGGACTGTTCATCTTGAAAAAGAGATGACTAAGGGGATTATGATAGATGTCTATAAAACCATGACTGGTGTGGAGAAAGAGATTAAGGAAGTATTATTTATCCCCTCACATAACACAAGAACCAGAGGTTACCCAATGAAATTAATAGGCAGCAGGTTTAAAACAGACAAAGGCAGTGCTTCTTCACACAACGCACAGTCAACCTGTGGAACTCCTTGCCAGGGGATGTTGTGAAGGCCAAAAGTATAATGGGGTTCACAAAATAATTGGATAAGTTCCTGGAGGATCGGTCCATCAATGTCTATTAGCCAAGATGAACGGGGATGCAATTGCATGCTCTGGACAGAGAGACTGCCAAGACTCATAATGCCCTCAGACCGCTACCCCTTCCTACTTCTCCACGTGGGCACCAATGACACTGCAAAGAACGACCTTGAGCGGATCACTGCAGACTGTGGCTCTGGGAAGAAGGATAAAGGAGTTTGAGGTGCAAGTGGTGATCTCGTCCATCCTCCTGGTGGAAGGAAAAGGCCCAGGTAGGGACCGTCGCATTGTGGAATTAAACGCCTGGTTACACAGGTGGTGTCAGAGAGAGGGCTTTGGATTCTTTGATCTTGGGATCTTGTTCCAGGAAGAAGGATTACTAGGAAGAGACAGGATTCACCTAACAAAGAGAGGGAAGAGTATCTTTGCAGACAGGCCGGCTAACCTAGTGAGGAAGGCTGTAAACTAGGTTCGATGGGGGACGGAGACCTAAGCCCGAAGGTAAGTGGGGAAGTGGGACACCACGAGGAAGCAGAAAGAGGAGAGTGCAACAGGGGAGATCTCCTGATTTGTACAGAGAAAGTAGGGCAATCGGCCAGTTATCTCAAGTGCCTGTACACAAACGCAAGAAGCCTGGGAAACAAGCAGGAGGAATTGGAAGTCCTGGCACAGTCAAGGAACTATGACATGATTGGAATAACTGAGACTTGGTGGGGTAACTCACACGACTGGAACACTGTCATGGATGGGTATAAACTTTTCAGGAAGGACAGGCATGGGCGAAAGGGTGGAGGAGTTGCACTATATGTAAGAGAGCACTATGATTGCTCTGAGCTCCAGTGTGAAACTGGATATAAGCAGGTTGAGAGTCTCTGGGTTAAGCTTAGAAGCAAGAACAATAAGTTGATGTTGTGGTGGGTGTCTATTATAGACCACCAGACCAGGAGGACAAGGTAGATGAGGCTTTCTTCAGTCAACTAGGGAAAGTTTCCAGTTCACAAGACCTGGTTCTCATGGGGGACTTCAGTCACCCTGACATCTGCTGGAAGAGCAACACAGCAGAACACAAACTATCCAGGAAGTTTTTGGACTGTGTCGTGGACAACTTCCTGGTGGAAGTGCTGGAGCAGCCAACTAGGAGCCGTGCTGCTCTTGACTTGCTGCTCACAAACAGGGAAGATTTGGTAGGGGAAGTAGAAGTGGGTGACAACCTAGGCAGCAGTGACCATGAGTTGGTTGAGTTCAGGATCCTGACAAAAGGAAGAAAGGAGAACAGCAGGATATGGACCATGGACTTCAGAAAAGCAGGCAGCTGATGGGCAGGATCCCCTGGGAGGCTAATATGAGGGGGAAAAGAATCCAAGAGGGATGGTTGTATTTTAAAGAAACCTTATTGAGGGCACAGGAACAAACCATCCCGGTGTGCAGAAAGAATAGCAAGTGTGGTAGGCAACCAGCTTGGCTTAACAAACAAATCTTTGGTGAACTTAAACACAAAAAAGAAGCTTACAAGAAGTGGAAGCTTGGTCAGATGATTAGGGACGATTTTAAAAATACTGCTCGAACAAGCAGGAATGAAATCAGGAAGGCGAAAGCGCAATTGGAGTTGCAGCTAGCAAGGGATGTGAAGGGGAACAAGAAGGGTTTCTACAGGTATGTTAGCAACAAAAGGATGATCAGGGAAAATGTGGACCCCTTACCGAATGGGGGAGGCAACCTAGTGACAGAGGATGTGGAGAAAGCTGAAGTACTCAATGCCTTTTTTGCCTCTGTCTTCACAGACAAAGTCAGCTCCCAGACTACTGCACTGGGCGGCACAGAATAGGGAGGAGGTGAACATCCCACAGTGCTGAAGGAACAGGTCCAGGACTATTTAGAAAGATTGGACATACACAAGTCCATTGAGCCAGATGCAATGCACCCGAGGGTGCTGAGGGAGTTAGCTGATGTGATTTCAGAGCCATTGGCTATTATCTTTGAAAGCTCATGGCAACTGAGGGAGGTCCCTGATTACTGGAAAAAAGCAAATATAGTGCCCATCTTCAAGAAAGGGAAGAAAGAGGATCCAGGGAACTACAGACCAGTCAGCCTCACCTCAATCCCTGGAAAAATCATGGAGCAGGTCCTCAAGGAATCCATTTTACGGCACTTAAAAGGGAGGAAGGTGATCAGGAGCAGTCAACATGGATTCACCAAGGGCAAGTCATGCCTGACCAACCTGATTGCTTTGTATGAAGAGGTGACTGGTTCTGTGGATGAGGAGAAAGCAGTGGACGTGATATACCTTGACTTTAGCAAAGCTTTTGATATGGTCTCCCACAGTATTCTTATCAGCAAGTTAAAAAAGTATGGGTTGGATGAATGGACTACAAAATGGATAGAGAATTGGCTAGAGCAAAGGGCTCAGTGAGTAGTGATCAATGGCTCCATGTCTAGCTGGCAGCCGGTCACAAGTGGAGTGCCCCAGGGGTTGGTCCTGGGGCCGGTTTTGTTCAACATCTTCATTAATGATCTGGAGGATGGGGTGGATTGCACCCTCAGCAAGTTTGCAGATGACATTAAGCTGGGGGAGTGGTAGATACCCCTGGAAGGTAAGGATAGGATACAGAAGGACCTAAACACATTGGAGGATTGGGCCAAAAGAAATCTGATGAGGTTCAACAAGGACAAGTGCACTTAGGATGGAAGAATCCCATGCGCAGCTACAGACTGGGGACTGACGAGCTAGGCAGCAGTTCTGCAGAAAAGGATCTGAGCGTTACAGTGGATAGGAAGCTGGATAGGAGTCAGCAGTGTACCCTGGTTGCCAAGAAGGCTAATATCATATTGGCCTGCATTAGAAACAGCATTGCCAGCAGCTCGTGGGAAGTGATTATTTCTCTCTGTTTGCCATTGGTGAGGCCACATTTGGAGTAGTGTGTTCAGTTTTGGGCTCCCCACTACAAAAAGGATGTGGACAAATTGGAGAGAGTCCAGCGAAGGGCAACAAAAATGATAAGGGGGCTGGAGCACAAGACTTATGAGGAGAGGCTGAAAGAAGTAGGCCTGTTTAGCCTGCAGAAGAGAAGAATGAGGGGGGATTTGATAGCAGCCTTAAACTACCTGAAAGGGGGTTCCAGAGAGGATGGAGCTAGGCTGTTTTCAGTGGTGGCAGATGACAGAACAAGGAGCAACCGTCTCAAGTTGCAGTGGGGGAGGTCTAGGTTGGATGTTAGGAAAAAGTTTTTCACTAGGAGGGTGGTGAAGCACTGGAATGGGTTACCTAGGGAGGTGGTGGAATATCCATCTTTAGAGGTTTTAAGCTGTGGCTTGACAAAACCCTGGCTGGGATGATTTAGCTGAGGATAGTCCTACTTTGAGCAGGGGGTTGGACTAGATACCTCCTGAGGTCCCTTCCAACTCTAATATTCTGTGATTCTATCATTCTATAAAACTTGTAGTGATAGCCATACACGGAGAGACAAACAAACCAAACAGTTACAATACTACACAGTGATTTCAATTGGGGTATTGGGGAAATCTAGCCCAAGTTTGGTTACAAAAGTCAATATTAGAAAGTTAGAGAGAGAAAGTCGGGGTCTCATCCCTTAGTGAAGCTTGACCCCAGTCGAGGTTCCCAGGAGTTCTTTGGAGAGGGTCCAGACTGCTTGAGACCAGCAGAGCCCCCAACACGATCAGTGAAAAGGTGAAGTCCCAGGGAAACTGGTGCAGTTTTTGGATCCAAGCAGCAGGACAGAATTTTGAATGTGGGTAGGGGTTTTTGTAGGGAAACAACAATGGTCCAAGGGAGGACACTAGATTTGTTTATGAGTGAATGCGGGCTCTAGGGAGTACACCAGACTGGTTTAGTTTAGGCTGGACAATAGGAGCTGATCATTCCTGGCTGTGGGCGATGTTACTCCAAGGGAGCTCACGATGCAATCAGGCAGATTCAGTGTTTTGGATGCCCACAAAGGATTTATGACTAGAATTGCTCTGATAAATGCTGAGCTGGGGGTGTTCAGGTGTGGGTCGATTAGCATCTGGAGCAGAGATCCCCCATCATACAGGGCTCCCCTGCTTCTCTGGTCCCAGATTTCAGTGCATCCCTTGCCTGGGAATCTCTGTTCTCCACTCTGAATGCTAATGGCGGTGTCTCCCTGTCCCATCTTTGATGCAAATGAGACTAGGGGAGTTGCCTTAATCCTGTCACCCTCGTGTGTCTCCTTAGGTGTTTCTCCCACTGCATTTCATTGCTCTTTGTAAGTCTTTCTTCTGATCACTTCTGGTTTGGGCGTGGGGGGTGTGTGTGCCAGGTTCCCCAGGAACACAGGGCTGACCAGTAACACTTCCCTGCAAGGAGTGTGCAGAGCCACCCACGGCGGTGGGACCCTGGACGCCACACTGCATCGAGATTATAAATCTGGGCAATGGCGCTTGGCCTGGGTCTTGACGGATAGAGCCCCTGCCCACAGGAGACAGAACTCTCTGCCGTGTTCTGTTAAAACAGCCCCATCTGGTTTGCTTTGTGGCTCAGGAACCCGAGGAGCAGGGAGGAGTGTGAGGATAGGTGTGGAGGCGGGAGTGCAGGGCTGCATGTGAAGAACTGCCAGTGGGGCAGGTTTTGGTGCGGGATTTGAGAGCTTCCTCCTCTGTTAACCCGCACAGCCTGTTCCTAGCCACAGGGCCAGCCAAACCCATGCAAGAACTGGGGTTAGGGCCTCCAAATGGAGCCTGGAACCTGTGCGTCTGTGGGCAACAGGGAAAGACAGTCACCTCAGAGCACAGCCCAGAGCCAGAGCAGGGAAAAGCTCTCTTCCAGCTGCAGCCTTCCCACCTACACTCCCCAGGCAGCCTGGCCCATCTGTATGCAAGGCAGGTTCGTTCCCTGACCAGCCCCTGCACTCTGCCAGGGCCGGAACCCCTCTCACCTGCTGGTTTCAGAGCTCAGGTGGACTCACCTCTGCCAGGGTTGCCAGTTTTGGTTGGACGTATTCCTGGAGGATTCATCATCTGATATAATCTTTAATTAAAGACAAATCTTTAATTCTTGGCAGCTCTAGCACAATCCTGGAGGGTCCACACCCCTAGCATTGCCTGTATTATTGAACTATTTCTTCTTATTTAGAGGAATGATGTCATTTGCATCTTCTTGCTGCTCTTATTGCAGTGCTGTACCATTTCTTACTTCAACTCAGTCTAGTCTTGCAGATAACAGTTGCAAATGTCTTCGATTTTGTCCATACATTAGACCATTATTAGTCATGACATCATAAAATTGAAGTGCTAGCTCTTCGCTACAGTGGCTTTCTGAGCCTAATTTCTCCCATTATAGATACGTACTCTATCATTCCCTTTCCAATAAGGTTGTTTATGTGCTCCTTTATCACAATAATTTTTTTTAAACGTGTCTGATAATTACATGTCTTCTTTTCCTTATATTCTTCTTGAAAAAAACGTAGGAAATCTGCTGTAAGCTTTCTGTGAAATAACAACTATACAGGTAATAAACCTGGTTTTAATGAGAATGTTCTGTAATTTAATAATACCAAACATAAAGCAGTATTCATTTCTTCAGTTTTTGTTAATAACCTTTTTACCGTTTTAACACCATTTTTGACTAGCCCATTAGATTGTGGGTATCCTGGATTTGATGTAATATGTTTGAAATCTGGCAAAACTTTTAGAAATTGAGATCCATTATCAGTCATTACCATATTAGGAATATCATGCCTTGCAAAAATTAATTTAGTTTGATAAATGACTAGTTTGGGACATGTGTTTTCTAGTAAAGATTGTCATGCAGATTGGATTGGGAGAGGGGGGCATTTGTGTTATTTGACATTAATATGTCAAAATCATAATGATTCATGTAAGACATGCCATGTCAGGTACTGTTAGAAAGGTTATGATATGCCGAATAAGATGATAATATTTGTGTTCATGTGTAATATATGTGAGGAAAGTTATGGAGATCTTTGATATACATGCATTTCAAAATGTGCTGTAGAAGACACACCCCAGACAGAGGCGCCTCAGGACAATAGCCTTCTTAATGGCCCATCAAGACCTTTACAGAAGCCAAAGGCCTAGGAAGAAACTAAAGGCATCCCTGAAGAGTTACCAGGATTGGCCCATGTGACTCTGGACTCCATTTTGGTTCCTGTAAAATTCCACAAGCCACATGGCCAGTAACAGAGGGTATATAAGATCAAACCACAGAAACCATTTTGTCTTTGTCTTCGTCTTGTTCCTGTCCAGCTGCGGACACACCTCTGGATCAACACACTTTGCAACTGAACTGAAGGACTTAGACCCATCCAGGTACTGGATGTATACCAGAAGAACTATACAACTCCACAATTGTTCTAGAAACCTGATGTATATGGACTTTCAAATTGTTTGTATATATCTGATTGCTTTAAGCCTTTAACACGTCTCTTATTGTTTGTTTTCTTTTATTAATAAACCTTTAGTCTTAATTACTAAAGGATTGGCTGGCAGCATGGTATTTTGGGTAAGATCCAAACTTATAGTGAACTGGTACTGTGGCTGATCCCTTGGGATCAGGGGGAATCTTTTAGTAAAGAGCACAGAGTTTAAATGACTGGTCTCTTTACTGGACCTAGTGTCAGTTTGGAAGCCAGAGACTGAAATGCAGTAAAGGGGGCTGTGTGTATTTGCACAGTGGCTTCTTGATAACCAGTGTGGGGGAATCAGAAGCACTGTTTGTGGCTGGTTGGGAAGTTGACTGCAGTGTCACCCACCAGTGCTGGGAGAATTCGCTCTCCTTTTACAGCCTGCCCTGACCCTGGCATTATCAGTGGGCTACCCTGGGCACGGACGGGTTACAAAGATATTTCAGGAAAAAGTGAAAAACAATCAAGAACTATAACATATACATATATATATATATATAACATACGTCCTTTATATACAAATACATCTAAACCTACAATCAAGGTCTTAAGTTTTCTTGACTAAATGCACAGATCGTTTAAACTGATCATTTTTATATTTTTGACAATCACATTATTTTATATAATCCTCTATGTTTTGGTTCAATAAGAACCTCTTTTGCTCTGTGCTTACATTTTTCTTTGCTTAAATGTCCCTCATGTATATGTTTCAACATCTTTGCTGTTATCCCTAATGAAATTATCTATTACCCTTAAAGAAAATGTCTTCAATCACTGATAAGTCTTGAATAAACTGATTATATGGCTTTAGTATCCTTTTTATTGTATTATTTTTCAATAGCCATAATAACCCTTTATAAATAGTCATCCTATCTAGTTGCTGGTACAATTTCTTCCTGTACACACAGGAAACAATCTTTACAGTACATCTACGTGTACCGTATCTTCTTCTTTTTCAGTTACATTGGTTACATCCTAAGCTTTAGAAGGAATATCAGCAACAATTAATGATTGCCTGCCTGATATTCTAATTGTAAATCATATAAATACAATTGAAAAAATAATCGTTGTAACCGAGGCGGTATGCCTGTCACGTTCCTTTCTGGAATAGTAACTGATGGTTTATGATCTGTTTCTGCCAGTGCTAATTATACCATATGTGAAACTTCTGGCACACAAAAACCAACATCAAAGCCTCTTTCTCTATTTGAGCGTACGGACATTCCATTTTTGATGTCGCTGGGGATGCAGAAGCAACTGGTTTCCATAGATCACCAGACGTTTGTCATAGAATTGCTCCTAGGCCTTGTTTGGATGCACCTGAAGGCAATCTTGTAAGTCTGCCACTAACAAATAGTTTTAATACTGGAGTTGTTTTTATTAGTTGCTTAAGCTGCTTAAATTCCAGTTGATGTTGCCAGTCCCATTTCCACTGATAATTTTTACAAAGTCCTTACGTTTGTTGTTTTTTCTGCTAGGTTAGGTATGTGTTTTCCTACAAAATTAGCCATACCCCAGAAATTCTGAAATGGCTCCCTCTCTTTTATTATAAATGGCTTGTAATCACTGTGGAACAATTTGTAGTCATAGAATCATAGAAGATTACAGTTGGAAGGGACCTCAGGAGGTCATCTAGGCTGACCCCTGGCTCAAAGCAGGACTAACCTCAGCTAAATCATCCCAGTCAGGGTTTTGTCAAGCTGCAGCTTAAAGCCCTCTAAAGACGGAGATTCCACCACCTCCCTAGGTAACCCATTCCAGTGCCTCAGCACCCGCCTAGTGAAAAACTTTTTCCTAATCTCCAACCTAGACCTCCCCCACTGCAATTTGAGACACTGCTTCTTGTTGTGTCATCTACTACCATTGAGAACAGCCTAGCTCCATCCTCCCAGAAAACGCCTTTCAGGTAGTTAAAGGCTGCTATCAAATCCCTCCCACTCTTCTCTTCTGCAGACTAAACAGGCCTAGTTCCCTCAGCCTCTCCTCATAAGTCTTGTGCTCCAGCCCCCTAATCATTTTTGTTGCCCTCCGCTGGCCTCTCTCAACTTGTCCACATCTTTTTTGTAGTGGGGGGCCCAAAACTGGACACAGTACTCCAAATGCGGCCTCACCAATGGCGAATAGAGGGGAATAATCACTTTCCTCGATCTGCTGGCAATGCTCCTATTAATGCAGCCCAATATGCCATTAGCCTTCTTGGCAACCAGGGTACACTGCTGACTCATATCCAGCTTCTTATCCACTGTAATCCCCAGGTCCTTTTCTGCAGAGCTGCTGCTTAACTCATCGGTCCCCAGTCTGTAGCTGTGCATGGGATTCTTCCATCCTAAGTGCAGGACTCTGCACTTGTCCTGGTTGAACCTCATCAGATTTCTTTTGTCCCAATCCTTCAATTTGTCTAGGTCACTCTGTATCCTATCTCTCCCTTCCAGGGTATCTACCACTGCCCCTAGCTTAGTGTCATCTGCAAACTTGCTGAGGGTGCAATCTACCCATCCTCCAGATCATTAATGAACAAAACCGGCTCCAAGACCGACCCCTGGGGCACTCCGCTTGTGACCAGCTCCCAGCTAAACATTGAGCCATTGATCACTTCTTGAGCCCTTTGCTTTAGCCAGTTCTCTATCCACTTTATAGTCCATTCATCCAACCCATACTTCTTGAACTTGCTGATAAGAATACTGTGGGAGACCATATCAAAAGCTTTGCTAAAGTCAAGTTATATCACGTCCACTGCTTTCCCCTCATCCACAGAACCAGTCACCTCTTCATAGAAAGCAAACAGCTTGATCAGGCATGACTTGCCCTTGGTGAATCTATGTTGACGGCTCCTGATCACCTTCCTCTCTTCCAAGTGCCTTAAAATGGATTCCTTGAGGACCTGCTCCATGATTTTTCCAAGGATTGAGGTGAGGCTGACCGGCCTGTAGTTCCCTGGATCCTCTTTCTTCCCTTTCTTGAAGATGGGCACTATATTTGCCTTTTTCAGTCATCAGGGACCTTCCTCAATTACCACAAGGTTTCAAAGATAATAGCCAATGGCTCTGAAATCACATCAGCTAACTCCCTCAGCACCCTCGGATGCATTGCATCCGGCCCAATGGACTTCTGTATTTCCAATCTTTCTAAATAGTCCTGGGCCTGTTCCTTCACCACTGAGGGATGTTCACCACCTCCCCTTTCTGTGCTGCGCCGTGTAGTAGTCTGAGAACTGAGCTTGTCTGTGAAGGCAGAGGCAAAAAAGGCATTGAGTACCTCAACTCAGTAATCCCTCATTGGCGGGTTTTTCTCCTAGAAATGCTAATTCTTGCACTCTACATTTACATTTATTTGCGTTAAATTTCAGTCCTATATCTCTTGCTTTGGATATTCTTTTAGTTAATCTTATTTCATGGTCTTATAAATTCTTCCCCATATTATCCCATGATCTATGTACACTTGTGTGCCGTCTATATTTTCAATTAGTCTTGTGTTGCTCTGTGAAATACCTCTGGAGCTGAACATAATCCATTTACAAACTTGTGCAAAATGGTTGTTTCTTGCATATCTGACAGGTTTGACCATGTGCTGGGTATTGTGTGTGCTGGTGCTTCCTGCCACATCTAGAACATTCGCTCACATGCTTTCACTTTAATACTTTCACGGTGGTTTTCTCCATAGTCTTGTTCTTTCCTTTTCCTTATGGAGTCTATATTCACATCTGTCTGTTTTCCTTCTAAAATGTCCAGTTGCTGTTGATTAAGTTCAGCAGTTTGGCAAATTCTCACTGCTTTTTCCAGATTTAGATCTGGTTCGTCAAACAGTCTTTTTCTTACACTGATATCTCTTATGCCCATCACAGTTTGATTTCTTATTATTGATTCAGATACAGTCTGGAAATTACATGTCTGACTTCTTATCTTTAGATCTGTTAAAATAATTCAGAAGTCTCTTCCTCCATTTGATTTCTCAAGCGAAACTGAAATCTTTCAGCAAAAACAACAAGAGTCCTGTAGCTCTTTAAAGACTAACAACTCTCGTTGTTTTTGCTGTATACAGACTAACACGGCTACGCCTCTGAAATCTTTCCAGTGTTTCATTTTTTGGGGGGGACCAGTATTCCTCAATGTTTCCAGAGGCCTGGTCTACACTGGAGACTTTGTTGACCAAAGTCAGCTTGTCGTCAAAGCAGTGCTGGCGTACACACTGCAATCACCCCTGCCTACAAACCTGCCCTGTTTTTCTGACAAAATCAAACCACCTCGAGAGGCACCAGGCTTTTGTTGGCAGAGCTAGGGAGGCAGTGTCAGTGTAGATGCTCTGTCCCCTTGCTTCGGCTGTGGGGCTGTCGTTCTTGTCAATTTCACCGCTCCAAAAGCCAGGGAGGCTGGTCCCTGCTCCCTGCTGGCACTGGGAGGAGAACCCCCAGCTGCTGCAAGCCCCAGGTGGCGGGTTCTTGGCTCCCGGCTGTGAGCTGGGACAGGCAGACTGCAGGCTATGCACTGGGACTGAGTGGGACACGGGTGGCTGCAGCCTAGCTCTCGGCTGAGACCGGAGGGTGTGGGGGGCAGCCCACAGGGAGCCCGGGAACCTGAGATGGTCTCTCAGCTCCCCACACTGCCCCTTAGGTCGGTGGAAGTGCTCCTGGTGGAGGACGCACTCCACTGCCCCAAGGAGGGGAGTGTGGACAGCAGCCACCTGCCTCCCTGGAAACTCTCTGCTTCTGCTCAGGCCACATCTCTCTTTTCTCCTTCCCCATCTCCTAGTCGGGCGGAGAGGGGGAAGAGGACGGGTGGAGAACAGAGATCCCCTCCCTCCCAAGGGCGCAGAGGAGAGCTGTCGTTCTCCCTGGGCTGGCATGTTCTCCCATGCCACTAGCACCACCGCCCACCCCGACAGAGCAGCGGGAGGCTGCTGCGGTGCCCCCGGGGCTGGTTCCTTGAGGCAGGACTTTGCCACTCGGATACAGATTGGGGGTGTCTGTGACAGCGAGGCGAGCAAGGGCGCAGGCTGACGGTCTGGTGCCAGGGGTGCCTGGGTGAGGCTGGTGGCTCTCCCGCAGCATGTCACCACCTGGTGCCTGGGGAGTGGATGGTCGGGCACGTGTGCATGAGTCTCTCTGGTCTGGACACAGTGTTGTGCCTACAGCCGCCACTCTGCCCCGGAACAGGAGCAACTGCTCAAAGCAGTGTCCTGTTCCTGCCTTTCCAGGGGCTGCTGCGTCCCCTTGGCGTCTGAGACGACACCCCGAAGGCAGGCGCCCACTGGCAGCCCTTCCCAGGGAGCAGGGGGATCCGTTTCCAGTCTTTCTCCGTCCCCAGCACTGTCGGCCTGGCTCCAGCCCAGCGAGCATCTGTCACCAGGGCTGGCCATGGAAACAGTGAGCTGGGACTCGGTGCCAGCAGGGCAGGGTTACAGATTCCCCCCCCCCTCACCTCCTCCCTGCATTCTCCTCGCTCACCAGTGCATCTCCATAAACAAAGGGGGAGCGGGGCTGGGTGGTGGCAGGGGAGCCAGCGAAAGAGAGAGTCCGTTGGCGAAACCCCACCCCTGCGTGAGGTAATGCAGCCCAGCCCCGGTTTGCACTCACTCATATACGGCAGCCGCAGACACAGGTGCACTCAGGTGCGAGCGGACCTGCTGGAGCCTGCCCCGGACAGCAACAGGTGCCTGCAGGTGTCGTCAGCTGGAAGAGTCCCACTCCCTTCCTGCCGCTGCTGCGAAAGTCTCTACAGCGTGGCAACATGTCGATGGGGCTGGAGATCGGGGGGCTGGCCCTGTCGGTGCTGGGCTGGGTGGGCACCATCCTGTGCTGCGCGCTGCCCATGTGGAGGGTGACGGCCTTCATCGGGAACAACATCGTGACGGCCCAGATCATCTGGGAGGGGCTGTGGATGAACTGCGTGGTGCAGAGCACGGGCCAGATGCAGTGCAAGGTCTACGACTCCATGCTGGCGCTGCCCCAGGACCTGCAGGCGGCTCGCGCCCTGGTGGTCATCGCCATCGTGCTGGCCGTGTTGGGCCTGCTGGTCGCCCTCATTGGAGCGCAGTGCACCAGGTGCGTGGAAGACGAGAGCACCAAGGCCAAGATCACCATCGTGTCTGGGGTGATCTTCCTGCTGGCTGGGATCATGACGCTCATCCCCGTGTGCTGGTCGGCCAACACCATCATCCGCGACTTCTACAACCCCATAGTGATGGACCCGCAGAAGCGGGAGCTGGGAGCCTCCCTCTACGTGGGCTGGGCAGCTGCAGCCCTGCAGCTGATCGGGGGCGCTTTGCTCTGCTGCTCCTGTCCCCCCAAGGATGAGAAGTACGCACCAGCCAAGGTGGCTTATTCTGCCGCCAGATCCACCGGGCCCAGCTACGACAAGAGGAACTACGTGTGAAGGAGGCAGCCCGGCGCCCCTCCCGCCTGCCCTGAGCCCGTTCCCCGGACTGTCGCTGGGAACAGGGCAGTGGGATGGGCCGCTTGCCAGACTCTGACTGTCATTCCAAGAGCTGGGTGGAGGAGGCACTGCTGCGTCTCCCGCAGGGCTGCTGGTGAGGGGACGCAAAACCCCGGCTAAGACTTTAATTTCTGTCCGTGGATGCTTTGTCTTTGATCTATTTTTCACCAACTCCGAGACATCCTCGTCCCCACTGGGCTCCGTTCCTCCTTGACACTCAACTGATTCCTCCAGCTGGCTCAGCTGGCGTCTTGGCGAACCCTCTGGCTGACTGTCAGACCCCAGGGCAGGGCGGGGTGGGGGGTTAACTAAGGGTGAAGAGGTGTTTGTGCTGAATGTGCCAGCAGCCCCTCCCAGCTGGCTCTGGCTCTACCCTTGCTGTTGGGACACCCCCACCCCCTTTTCCCTGTCTCCCAGGATTTTTCTTTGGGGAGCTGCCTGGGCATGGCCACCCCCACCTTGTCCTTTCTGCCAGGGGCAGGGCAGAGGAGAGACGCAGTGCCCAGAGCAGAAGGCGAGAGAGGGCATAGAGGGCGGACGAGGGCGCTGGGTTCCAAGCCCTGCCCCCACAGGGCTCCGAGCGCTCTCCTAAGTCATCTTGGACTCATGCCCCCTGCTCTGCTCTGGCGGCAGGAGAGGCATGGAGCATGCAGGGAGGTGCCAGGCACCCACCTACCCACAGGGAGAGAGCTAAATAAGCCGTATCGGAGCCGCCGTCTCCTGGGGGTGGCTCGTGGCAATGGGAGGAGGAATCTGGCAGACAGCACGGAGAGGGTCCTGGGCACGTGGGAATGGGGGAGACCCTTTGGCCAGTGAAGTGCCCTGGGTCAATACTGCATTGGGCTGGGCGCGATCGCCTGCGGGCTGGGTGGCTGCGTTAACGGCCATGGTGTTTTGTAGCCAAGAGAGAGATCCCCCCCCCCATCTGATCTGCAAAGGAAGATGTGGCTGGGATGTGCTGCCTCCTGGCACCCGCCTGCACTGCTAGGACTTATCATGGGCCCTGGATCTGCACTGAACAGCTGTCTTTGGCCTCAGCTTCTGAGGGCCCTGGGGGAACGAAGAGCCACTCCCTGCCATCGTGGGAGAGGAGGCCAGCGGACACTGGGGCTGGGATGTGCAAGGCGAGAGCTCTCCGAGCACAGCCTGCGCCTCCCTGTTACACGCGGTTAGACGGTCGTTGTTCCATTGGTTATACTGAGTTACATTTTGCAATAAAGCTGTCCTGTTCCGGTAACAGCTGCGTGGTGTGTGCTTCTTCGACTGCGGAAGAGAAGAGTGAGGGGGGATTTGATAGCAGCCTTGAACTACCTGAAAGGGGGGTCCCGGGAGGACGGAGCTAGGCTGTTCTCAGTGGTGGCAGATGACAGAACAAGGAGCAATGGTCTCAAGTTGCAGGGGGGGAGGTCTAGGTTGGATGTTAGGAAAATGTTTCTCACTAGGAGGGTGGTGAAGCAGTGGGATGGGTTACCTAGGGAGGTGGCGGCATCTCCATCTTTAGAGGTTTTTAAGCTGCGGCTTGACAAAGCCCTGGCTGGGATGATTAGCTGAGGTTAGTCCTGCTTTGAGCAGGGGGTAGGACTAGACACCTCCTGACGGCCCTTCCAACCCTCATCTTCTAGGATTCTGTGGCATAGGGAGCACTGTGCTGGAAATCAGCTTTCCCTCCCCTCCCCTCGCCTCCTCTGCAGCCTGCAGCCCTGGCTCCGGCTCTCTCTGGCTGGGAAAGAGTGAGCCAGAGGGCTCAGTGGAAGAGACTTGTCAGGTCACTTGCCAGTAATCCCTCTCCTGCGGGTTCACTCTGCAAGCTCCCTAACCACCACCTCTGCGTGCTCAGGCTGGATAGCAGGCGCAGGGGCCTACCTGCGGGCTGACCCTCCCCACATCCCATCCCAGTGAGTGGGAGGAGAGGAGTCCAATCCCCCCGGTGCAGAGGTCTCCCTGGGGAGATCTCCCTGGCGAGATGCTTGGACACTCTTCCCTCCACGAGCTGATGGGTTAACAGAGAGTGGAGCAGCAGCTCAAGTTCTGATCTGTTTACTTTCCCGGCCAAGCACAGTTCAAAGTGTGTTTCTTGCCTGGGGTGGTGGGGACAGGTCTCTTCCCTGTGTGCTCTGGGGGAAGGGCAGGGTTGAGCAATCTGTTATTTGCATTAGCCAGCTGCCAGCAGCACAGTGCGTGTGATGGGCAGGCCACACCCCAGCCCCTGCCCGCCACACTTCGCTAGACACAGGCAAAGGCATCTGCCCGGGCTGAGTTCTCGGCGTGCGGGGAACATGGTGCTCTGCAAAGGCCCCGCCTGGGCTCCTCTGGAGGAAGGGATGGTGGCTCGCTGAGGGGCGGCTAGGATCGAGAGGACCACCCCTTTCCTCCACGGCTCGTCCCGTTCTGTGATCTCCCTGCAGCTGCGCCTATGGGGGAAGTGCCTCTGCTCCTGACGGGCGCTGCCTAATTGCCGGGCCAGTGACAGCTTTTCAAACGGAGACTCCTGGGGCCCATGTCTCCATCCCACCTGTCACCTCCCCACCTCAGGAGCCGTGAGAGACACTGTCTGGCGGGGGCTGCGATCAGGCACTGCCAGGCTATGTCCTTCGACCCCAGGTTCCCAAGCAGACGCCCACCCAGGAAATGACCCTCCTTCATGCGGCAGGGGAGCGGATCGTGCAGGGACTGGCCCTGCTGCCCACCCTGGAGCCCTGCCACACTCTCCAGGCATTCAGCGCCCGCCCCTCTCTGCTCTCCACAGCACCTGTGAGGTCTGCCCGCCTGCCCGCCTCTTTGGGGATGGCTCTTGTCTTTCTCCTCCTAGGAAACCAGCAATAAAAAGCTCGTCATTTAAGCCAAACTGACCTGGCATGTGACTTGCTGGCTGGAGCTGAGCACTGGCCCGGCTGGGGTGAGTAACCACCTGCGCAGCTGGGGCCAGGGCCCAGGAGAGGCTCTGTTCTTCTTCTCATCCCGAGGGCTGCAGACGGCGCCATTTAATACCCTCGCTGCCGGAAGTGTGGGACACTCACTGGGGGGCCCGGCACTGCCCTTGGCCTTGCAGTGAACACAAAGGAGACAATTCAGGCTGCAGGGCAGACCCGGACCCTCTGGGGCTCCAACCATAATTTTGCCCCTGTTCCTTTTATCTTTCAGCTCTGGGCCACGGGGCTCTTATCTCCCAGAAAAATCTCAGGACACCTGTATCTAAGCATGGCTCTTTCCCACCCCACCGCCTGTCCATCTCCTGAGCTCACGGCACAGCCTGGACATCACAAATATTAGCCCCCCATGTGTTGCACGCAGGACCCTGCCCTCAGATCCCCCCCTCGCTGTGGGCTGCTCCCCTCCTGACTCCACACACCCTTGCAATATGTCAGAGACGACACTAGCCAGATATGCACAACGAGCCCAGCATCATAGCGAGCCTTGCAAGAGGAGACAGATCCCGGGGCTTGACACAGGCCGCAAGGGAGAGTACGGGATACAGCATGATGCTGCAACCCTCTAAGATTATTGCAATCCACGCTGCATGTGCACCAGAGACAAGGGGCCTTGCACCATGAAGGGGCGTGCCAGCAAGGGGGAAAGATGGAGGTGGGGTTAAGAATGGAAATTTACCTGGGCATTGCCAGGCTTCCTGGTGTTTAAAACTGCTCGAATTGCCAAATTCTAATCTCCTGGCATTCAAACTGCCTCACTTCAGTGAATCTGACTTTTAAATATTATTTGATTTAATAACAATCACAAGCCAAGAACACTGCAGCAAATTAACAGTCTCTTTCTGCTCTGCAGGTATGTCTCTGTTGCAATCAGCGGTGTAAGTACAGCTCAGGTAAGCACGTCCTTGCTACCTTTCATCTAGCCCACACGATTAAAGAGAGAAATGCAGCTGTCGCAGCTCAGCCCCCAGCGCACGCTAGGACCATGAGTCCGCAGCTAGAGTTCCAGGTGGGTTTGTACAGCACACACTGAGGCCTGCACTTGCTGCCGCATCTTTTCTGCTATTTTCAGTCATGCCAGCTAGATGAAAGCTAGCGCAGGTGCCCCCGTGTGAGCTGCAATCACGTTCACACCTGAGCTCGCAGGGTTGACATACCCTGAGTTAGACCCAGCATTTGCTTTCAGCATTGCTCGTTGGGAATCCAGAACAGAATGAAAAGCAGCACCACTGGCTGGTTTCCAACACGCAAGCCACGAAAGGCGCTAAGGCCCAGATCCACAAAGGGACTTACGCACCTAAACCCCAGAGGCAGTTGCCTCGATTTTTAGGCACCCCTGCCAGTCACAAAACTCCATTCTGTCTCTGCCTAACCCTATAGGTGCCTAACCACATGCGGCACCTACATTTCCAGGGTGAAGCTCCATAGATGCCTGCATTTTTACCTCTGGACATGCACACAGCTGACCTCAAACCAAGCAAGACAGGCAGGGGCACAAATGCCCATGTTACCTGTAGGGCCTGATCTGGTAGCTATGCTACACTGCAATCTGAGATGGGGTTTCCGCTCCATTAGGCACAAAGCAGCTGGCTTTAATCTGGCAGGCATGGCTCTGAGCACACCTAGTGGATCAGGGCCCATTCAAAATCCACCTGGAGGAACAGGAGCTGCCTTCTGACGTTTAGCTCTGTGGTGAGAGAACTCACCCAGGATGTCAAATCTCTCCCTGCCGGAGGAGGAACAAGGAGCTGAACAGGGGTCTCTTCCCCTCAGGGCAGTGCTCTAACCACTGGGCTATTGCACCCTGAGATGGGGGTTTCCATTCCAGCAACTGAAGCTTTTGCACATTGGATGAATGATCGTTGGAGCAGGGGGACTGGATTCCCTACTCCCAGGTAGGGGCCCTAACCACCAGGCCATAGAGCCATTCTCTCACTGGCCCAACAACTGTTCAGTCATTTATCCGCAGTGGAACAGCTTCACCAGGGGAGACTGAGGCAGCCCCACGTCAGACTGTGCCCCAGCCCTGTGATGAGGGCGCACTGCTGAGGCAGGAGATCTCTGTTCCTTGTTTCTCCTCCACAGGCAGACTTGTACTGAGGTCTCCCACGCCCTGGGCGAGTGCTCTAGCCACGGGGGCACAAGCTAAAAGGGAGGGGCAGCACATCCTCCTCTGGTAAAAATCACCACAGGCTCCAGGGGAGGGGCAGGGCTCCTGGATGTGCATTGCTAGCGGAGAGAGGGCTCGGCCTAAATCCCAGAGAGGGCTGGAGCTTAGGACACATCCCTCTCACCAGCAACTGCTATTGGATACTTTAGGCAACTTCCTACCTAGGCTGTTGGCTTGTGTGGCTCCCATGCTCAGGTGCCTCTCTCCCCTTGCACTGTCTAGGGGGCCTAGCAGCCTGACCCCGGCATTGTGGATCACAGGGATTTTCTAGGCACCCTTGTTTCATTGCTATTGTTACTCAAGCTAGCTTTGATCAAGGCCAGCTGGGCACATCTACACACCTTGCCCCCACATCTCTTGAGTGCATTGTAGACATACCTCTGCTCTCTGGCCCAATGGCTATTTACATATTTAGCCAAAGTAGAACAGAGTCAACAGGAGAGACAGAGAATCCCACATTGGACTAGCCCATAGCCCAGTGGTTAGCATTCTCTCCTGAGGGTGGGAGACCCATTAAAATCCTTTCCCCCTAGCAGGCAGGAAGGAGAATTGCACCGGGGACTTCCACAGCCCAGTGGGGTGCCCTGACCGCTGGGCCTAAAGGGTGACGACGACTCAGGCTGGATTTTGTACGGGCCCCAAGCTGGTAAGCGAGCTAGGCAGGGGAGCATCTGTCCTGCTGGCGCATAAGCGTGGGCTAGGGTCTGGAGGCCTAGAGTGAGGTGTGCACGTGCTCAAAAGCTGGGCACTTTTACAGTGAAAATGTAGCCATTGAGGAATTTTAGGTGCCTACAGAGTTAGGCAGCAGCCAAGCAGGGGTTTTGAGGAAGTCAGTGGCACTGAAATTTCTGAGGCCCAGACCCTCAAAGGTAGACAGGCACTGTTCCACACAGCACTGCAACACCTAACCCGCCTAGGCAGCCTGCTGTCCAGTGCAACCCTCCACCCTGTGCTGCAAGGCACCCAAGCCCAGAGCCACCAAAGAACTGGCATCTAACACCCCATTTGGAGGCAGGGATTCTGGCGTGTGACCTCACTGACCCTGACAGGACGAGGGACGCAGACATGGAGGGCCCCTCTCCAGGGCATGAGAGCAGGGCCCAATGAGGGGAGGTGTGGAAACCCAAGAGTTCCACACTGGGCACCCCTGGGTGCTCTTGGGGAGGAAGGTGGTCTCCACTTGGTGTCTGTTGTGCATGGGAATGGCTCATGAGCATCACCACACTAGTCTGTGCAGGATCCTCCATGCACGTCACAAACCCGGATTAAACCTCACGGTCCCCAGAAGAGGGGGTGTTACTCAGACACGGCCAGGCGGGTCCATTACCCATGTCTGACCATCGAAGGGGGGTGTGGGCTCTCTTGCAAAAGAGAAGAACTAGCTGTTGCCATGGTCATCGCACGATGGTAGTATGGGAGTTTGGCAGATATATCAAATGTAGATTAGGCTGCACAACCGTTGAAGAGAGACTTGCCACCTGGGGCCGGGGAGGGTCCCAAGGCTAGCTTAATCAGCACCCAACAAGGTGAACATCTGTAGAGACAGGACAGCACTTTGTTTGCTGTCTGAGCCAGCTGGAGATCTGAGCATTTACTACAAATGGAGGCCCCTGGGCTAAGGCAGTAACCTGTGTAACTGTGTAAGAGTAAAGGAAATAGCACAAATTGTTATCCATTACTAAAGAGAAACTCTGCCAGTAGGGTGCCTCAGGAAAGGTGCATCCCAGCTCTCTGGACTGGACAAGCGCTGCAAGGACTGCCCATCGGGTGAGAAATATCTTATTAGACAAGGAAGGAACTAGTTAATAAGCACAGGCTGTAGATTGTCTTTTATGTTTTTATTTAAATTAGAACCTTATGTTTCAAAACCCTTGATTCTACATCCATAGCAGTTAGGGTGGTGTCTTCTGGGAGATCACCAATGGAGTGTAAACTTGACACGATCAGATTGGGTCTGAAAAGGGACTTGGAATGGTTCTCTCATTACAAGAAGTAACTGTCACCGTTCACACATTCTCACCCTCTAATCAACAGTTGTGAATAGGCCTCAGCCACTGTAACTGAATTGACTTTGTTAGCACTTGCCCTCCCCATTGTTGTTTCTTACCCTTGGAAACACACACACAACTGTGATTTCCACTTCATGCATCTGACGAAGTGGGTTGCAGCCCACGAAAGCTTATGCCGCTAGCAATCTGTTAGTCTTCAAGGTGCTACAGGACTCTCGTTGTTTTTAGAAAGGAACAAACTCTGGTAAATCAAGTGTAAAAGTATAATTAGGCAGGTAAAAAAGGAATTTGAAGAGCAACTAGCAAAAGGCTCAAAAGCTAACAGCAAACACATTTTTAAGTACATCAGAAGCTGGAAGCCTGCTGAACAATCAGGGGGGCCATGGATGATCAACATGCAAAAGGAGCACTCAAGGAAGACAAGGCCGTTGCAGAGAAGCTAAATGAATTCCTTGCATCGCTCTTCAGCACAGGATGTGAGGGATAGTCCCACACCCAGGTCATTTGTTTTAGGTGACAAATCTGAGGAACTGTCCCAGCTTGAGGTGTCATTAGAAGAGGTTTTGGAACAAATTGAGAAATTAAAGTCACCATGACTAGATAGCATTCACCCAAGAGTCCAACTTCTGAAGGAACGCAAATAGGAAATTGCAGAACTACTAAATATGCTGTGTAATCTCTTGCTTAAATCAGCCTTTGCACCAGGGTTGCTAATATGACACCTACTTTTAAAGAAGGCTCCAGAGGCAATTCTGGTAATTGCAGGCTGGTAAGCCTAAATTCAGTACCAGGTAAATTGGTTGAAACTATAGAAAAGAACAGAATTATCAGACACATAAATGAACATGATATGTTAGGGGGGATTCAACACAGCTTTAATAAAGGGAACTCCTGCTTCATCAATCTATTAGAATTCTTTGTGGGGGTTAACAATCTTCTGGACAAGGGTGATCCGATGGATAGCGTGTATTTGGATTTTCAAAAAGACTTTGGTCCTTGACCAAAGACTTTTAAGCAAAGTAAGGAGTCATGGGATAAAAAGGAAGGTCCTCTTATGGATCAGTAACTGGCTAAAATATAGGAAACAAAGGGTCAGAATAAAGGGTGTTTTCACAGTGGAGAGAGGTAAATAGTAGGGTCCCCCAAGGATATGCAATGGGTTCAACATGTTGATAAATGACTCTGGAAAAGGGAGTGAGCAGTGAGGTGGAAAATTTGCAGATACTAAACTACTCAAGATAGGTAAGTGTACAGCAACTGCAAAGGGGTGTCACTAAACTGGGTGAGAGACAAGAAAATGGCAGATGAAGTTCTATATGTTGTGCAGCGAGGGAGGCCTGTTCTGTCCCTCTGCGGGTCCTGCGCTCTCTTCAGCTACACTGGTGGTGTGGCTGGGTAGGAGCTGGGGTGGTCCCACCCTCTATCCTGGGCCCCAACCCAGGGACCCTGTGAGGAGTAGCCTCAAACCGCTTAGTCCACAAGAGCTTCTACCTTCCCTGGGTCACCCGTCCTTGGCCCCACTGCTCACGGTTCACTTCCTGGAACCGGGATGAGGGTTCTTCCGCCTTCCTCGACTTGGATCTGTCCCTGTGATCTTCTCGTTTGGATGAGGTCACCCCACCACAACTCCTTTGCTCAGTTGTCTGAACAGCTGGGTCCTCTTTCAGATCTCTGTGCCTACGACCCTCGGCCCTGCCCGAAGAGGCTTCTCCCTAACTCCCGTACCTTTGGTGTTGTGGCAGCAATAGTTCTAAGCTCTGTAGCAGCTCTGCTCCTCTTCTCAACTCCCTTTCAGCTGCCCCTATCTGCCTGACAGGGAGGCTTTTAATTGCTGGGGCAAGCTTCTTAATTGGCCTCAGGAGGCCTAATTGACCTGGAGTAACACTGGCTGAATCACCAAGAGAAAAAGGATTTGTTGATCCTGGGGCTAATATATATACCTTCCAATATGCTCCTATTACCATCAGGTCTGGCTCTGTCACAGTCGATAAATGAAAAATAATGCACTTTGAAAAACATAATCACAACTACATATACAAAATGACAGGATCTAAATTAGCTGTTACCATTGAAGAAAAAGATCTCAGTCATTTTGAATAGTTCCCTGAAAATATCCACTCAGGATGCAACAGCTATCACAAATGCTAGGAAGCATTAAAACAGGGATAGATAATAAGAGTATAAATATCCTAATGGCACTATCTAAATCCAAGGTAAACCCATGCCTTGAATATTGCATGCATGTCTGGTTACCCCATTTCAAAAAAGGTATATTAGAATTGGAAAAAAGATAGAGAACAGCAAAAAAATGATTAGGGGTATGAAACGGCTTCTGTATGGAGACGCAATTAAAAAGACTGGAACTGTTCAGCTTGGAAAAGAGATGACTAAGGGAGGCTATAATAGAGGTCTATAAAATCATGAATGGTGTGGAGAAAGTGAATAAGGAAGTGTTGTTTACCCGTCACGTAACACATAACCCACGGGTTATCCAATTAAATTAATAGGCAGTAGGTTTTAAACAAAAACAAGGAAGAACTGCTTCACACAATGCACAATCTGAGACACTGGTTGCCAGGGGATGTTGTGAGGGCTAAAAGGATAACTAGGTTCCAAATATATTTAGATGAATTCCTAGAATAGAGGTGGATCAATGGCTATTGCCAAGATGGTCAGGGACACAACCTCATGCTCTGGGTGTCACTAAACCTGTGACTGCCAGAACCGGGACTGGACAACAGACCATGGCTCACTGGATAAGTTGCCCTGTGCTGTCCATTCCCTTTGCAGCAGCTGACACCGGCCACTGCGGGAAGCCAGGACCCTGGACCAGCTGGACCCTCAGCCTCACCCAGTCCGCATGCAAATCAGCGGGGCCTGCGCAACGGCGCGCCTGCGGTGCCCTCAGCCCGCGGCCGGCCCTTGCGGTGACCGGTGGGGGCCATTAGCCCGGCCAGCCCAGGTGACCCCGGAAGCGTCTCCGCGGCGGATGAGGAACAGAGCCCGCACCCCGCCGGACACCCTGCACGGCGCGGCGGCGCTGAGCGCGGGGCCCGCACCGCTCTCCCGGCCAGGCGGCGCCAGGCGGCACGGCGAGGAGCGGCCCGCAGCGGGGGTTACCGGGACAGGCTCGCAGGCCGCGCGCCGTTGCCAAGGGAGCCGTTGGGGACGCGCCGGCGCAGGCCGGTTTGACCCGGCCCGGCCCCGCCCCGCCCCGCGCGCAGCGGCGGCTCCTCCCCCGCGCCGGGCCCGGCCGGTTTCGGTCACGTGCCGCGGGTTTCGCTGGCCCCGGGGCGCGGCCGCTTTGTTGGGCCGCCGCGGGGGG
>ML675623.1:949477-975457 GCA_007922155.1 Mesoclemmys tuberculata | reverse complement strand
GCCCCCCCCATGCTCCGCTGGCTCGGCCGCCCCGGCCGCGGCCTCGCGCGGACCGCGCCCCGCCCCCGCGGCCCGGCCGGCACCAGGGGGCAGCGCGGCAGCGCGGCCGGGCGCCCTTCGATGACGTAAGCGTCCTGCCCCGCCCACAACGGCAGCCAGTCCCCGCCCCGCGCGCCCGCCCGGCCCGAGCCAGCGCGAGGGTGCCCCGCCCCCCGCATCGCATGTTCCCGGGGAGAGGGCGCGAGGGTCGCCTGGGGTGTGCGGGGCGGGGGGAGGCAGGGAAGGGGTGCTGGGATGTACTGGGAGGGGGTGGGAGGGGTGCTGGGATGTACTGGGAGGGGGTGGGGGCTGGGAGGGGTACTGGGATGAACTGGGAAGCAGTACTGGGATGTACTGGGAGGGGGTGTGGGCTGGGAGGGGTACTGGGATGTACTGGAAGGGGGTGGGGGGCCGGGAGGGGTACTGGGATGTATTGGGAAGGGGTACTGGGGTGTACTGGGAGGGGTGGGGACCAGGAAGGGGCACTGGGGGCTGGAGCAGGTACGTGTCATCTCACTCCCGAGCTGTGGCCGGGGCAGCGTCGCTCCCCTGTCACGGTGGCAGACGCAGCCCCAGGACTGGTCAGTCGGAGCCTCCCCGCAGGCCTCTCCTCCTTCCCGGGACAGGGAGCCGGCCTGGAGCCTGGCTCTGTCCGCACAGAACCACAGCAGATGGGGGTTGGTAGGGACCCTGGGCGGTATCTAGTCCAGCCCCCTGCTGAAAGCAGGGCCAACCCCAGCTAAATCATCCCAGGCCCCAGCCAGGGCTTTGTCACCCTCCCAGAGTCTGGCTGGTCTCTGAGGCCTCCAGGGGATGGGCAACCCAGCACTGCAGACAGGCTCCTGGCAGCTCTGCTTACCTGGCGGGACCGGGCAGGACCCAGCAGCTGCCGGAGAGACCAACTGAGGCATGGAGACCGCTCTTTCTGAGCTGCAGCGTCTGCTCCGGAAGGAAAGAATTGCGGACATTTCCTCTTACTTGAAAAATCTCCCTGGAGAGAGGGCAGACTGCTAAAAAAGAGGTCATGTCCAGGAAAACCAGATGTGTTGTAATCCTGTATCCCTGGTCCAACCTGGCCTGGCTCTGTCCTGCCTCTGGCCTGTGGCCTGCCCTGGACCATCCCTTGTCCTGTCCCCTACCCATGTTCTGGCCTGGCCTGTATTCTGTCCCAGCCTGGCCTAACCCGTGTCTTGTCCATGTTCTAGCTGTGTCTTGGTCCATGTCTTGCCCTCGGCCCAGGTCCTTCCCCTTCTCCCCTGGCTCAGGTTCTGCCATGTCCCCAATCTGTGTCCTGCCCAGCCTGTCCTTCCCCCAGCCTAGCTCAATGCCCATGTTTTGCAGGCCTTTGCCCCTCTCGTACGCAGTGTTCGATGGGCCTGCACCACAACCCCCACTCGTCTTCTTGCATGGCTTGCTGGGCAGCAAGAATAACTTCCGTGCCATCGCCCGAGCCCTGGTGCAGCGGAGCGGCCGCAAGGTGAGCACAAGGGGCAGGGCTGGACCGGGACGGGGCAGCCAAGGGCCTGAGCTCTGGGCTTGCCTTGTCCAGCTTGCAGCGGCTCCTCTCCCCCACCAGGTGCTGACTGTGGACGCTCGGAACCACGGCGAGAGCCCGCACAGCGCCACCATGAGCTACGAGGCCATGAGTTTGGATGTGCAACGCCTCCTGCGCCAGCTGCACCTCCCCAAGTGCGTCCTGGTTGGCCACAGCATGGGTGGCAAAACCGCCATGACGCTGGCACTGCAGCAGGTACATGCACGTGCGGCTGCTGGGAGCAGGATTCAGGGCTTGGGGCAATTGCTGCTGTTTGCTCTTCCCCCACCACGCAGCTCTCCCTCCCAGGGGGTGTGGTGAGGAGCAAGAAGCCCCTTCCCCGGGGGAGCAGGAGGGCACGTCGGCATGTTCTGTGAGGACGAAGAGCCCAGCGTTTGCTGTCCTTGGGGGGGCCTGGCAAAGGGAAGGTGGAGTTCCTTTCTCTGGGCCCCTGGCATGGCCTGTGTGCTCAGCCACAGGCAGCAGAGCTCATTGGGACGGGCTCCCTCTGAGCGAATGCCCCAGAGCGCTGTTCACATGGAGACCTTACCCTGAGGAGGGATCCATTCAAGGGGAACTGGGACCTTCCCACATCTACAGTGAGCAGGGCCTGGCTGGCCACTTCTCATGGCAGAACCTGTCAACACACACAGGAAAGGGGATGGCCTTTTGGTACCAGGTGCTCTTCTTTCTGTACCTGCATGGAAGCAACATCCCAGCTTAGTCCTAAAGGCTGCTGTGCTCCTATAGCTGTTCTCTCTCCAATGAGGACTTAATTGCCTGTGGGTTTAAAATTCCCTGGCATTTTCCAAGACACATTGCCATAAATCTGGTTGCTAGGTTCTGCCTTCTGACACACCCTGCCATTTCATCTAGGGAGTTAATCTCTACTCTCACAGTAAGAGTTACTGTGCCATATTCCACCCCAGAAGTGGCTGCATTTCAGGGCTAGCAGCTCCCTGCTATCCAGTCTATAAAGGGATTTGGAGCGTTCACTTGGCAGGGTGTACAGAAATGTAAGCTGGGTATGAAAATCCTGTTTAGCCTTTGCTGTCTGCTCTTGTGTGCTCTGGGATCTTTGCTGGGGAGTGTCAGGGGTGGAAGGCCCTTGGGTAGGAGCTACTCCCCAGAGCTGGCCTTTCTAGGGGGCACATCTATGTGTGGGGTTCCCTGACTGTTTCTTGCTCTCCTCATGGCCCTGAGCAGGGCCCCTGCCGGAGTGGGGTCCTTACATTCGCTTGTGTCCCCAGCCAGATCTTGTGGAGCGCCTGGTGTCTGTAGACATTAGTCCCACAGAGAGTGTGGCTGTGACGGATTTCTTAGGCTACATCTCTGCCATGAGGAGAGTGAACATCCCGAGTGGAATCCCCCGCTCCACAGCACGCAGGCTGGCGGAGGATCAGCTGCGTCCGACCATCCAGGTAAGGTAGCCCACGAGGAAGTCCCCTCGCACCCAGTGCAGGAGCATGCTGTCTCAGAGCTTGCCAGTCCCAGCTGGATCTTTTCCATCCTCATTCTCTTAGTTCTGTCCCTGATGCCTGTCGTGACCTCAGCTGGGCCTGCATTGTGGATTGGCATTATGGCCAGCACATGATCATTCGCAGTAGGGAGGGGACTGCTGGAGCAGACACGAGACCTAGTGTGACAGGTCTGCTAGTGTGGGGGTGTGACGGGGTGTCTTCAAGCATCCCTGGCTGGCACACGTGTGCACTGTGACACATAAACACACCTTAAAAATAGAATTAGGAAGGCCAAAAAACAATTTGAAGAGCAGCTAGCTAAAGACTCAAAAAGTAACAGCAAAAGAATTAAGTACGTCAGAAGTAGGAGCCTGCTACACAACCAGTGGGGCCACTGGAAGATCGAGCTGCTAAAGGAGCACTCAAGGAAGATGACGCTATTGTGGAGAAACTAAATGAATTCTTTGCATTGGTCTTCATGCCTGAGGGTGTAAAGGAGATTCCCAAACCTGAGCCATTCTTTTTAGGCGGCAAATCTGAGGAACTGTCCCAGATTGAGGTGCCATTAAGAGGAGGTTTTGGAACAAATTGATAAATTAAACAGTAAAAAGTCAGCAGGACCAGATTGTATCCACCCAAGAGTTCTGAAGGAACTCAAATGTGAAATTGCAGAACTACTATCTGTGGTATGTAACCTATAATTTAAATCAGCTTCTGTACTGAATGACTGGAGGATAGCTAAAGTGATGCCAATTTTTTAAAAAGGCTCCAGTGGCGATCCTGGCAATTATAGGCCAGTAAGCCTAACTTGAGTACCAGGCAAATTGGTTGAAACTATAGTAAAGAACAGAATTATCAGAAACATTGATAAATATGATTTGTTGCGGAAGCGTCAACATGGTTTTTGTAAAGGGAAATCATGCCTTACCAGTCTACTAGAATTTGTTGAGGGGGTCAAAAAGCATGTGGACAAGGGTGATCCAGTGGATATAGTGTACTAAGATTTTCAGAAAGCCTTTGACAGGCTCCCTCACCAAAGACTTTTAAGCAAACAAAGCGATCATGGGATAAGAGGGAAGGTCCTCTCAGGATCAGTAACTAGTTAAAGGATAGGAAACAAAGGATAGGAATTAAATGGTCAGTTTTCAGAATGGAGGGAGGTAAATAGTGGTGTTCCCCAGTGGTCTGTACTGGGACCTGTGCTGTTCAACATATTCATCAATGATCTGGAGAAAGAGGTAAACAGTGAGATGGCAAACTTTGCAGATGATACAAAACTACTCAAGATAGTTAAGTCCAAAGCAGACTGCAAAGAATTACAAAGTGATCTCACAAAACTGGTGACTGGGCAACAAAATGGAAGATGAAATTCAGTGTTGATAAATGCGAAGTAATGCACGTTGGAAAACATAATCCCAACTATACATATAAAATGATGGGGTCTAAATTAGCTGTTACCACTCAAGAAAGATCTTGGGGTCATTGTGGATAGTTCTCTGAAAACATCCACTCAATGTGCAGTGTCAGTCAAAAAAGCTAACAGAATGTTGGGAATCATTAGGAAAGGGATAGATAATAAACAAAATATCGTTTTGCCACTTTATAAATCCATGGTACGCCTACATCTTGAATACCGTGTGCAGATCTGGTTGCCTCATCTCAAAAAAGATATATTGAAGTTGGAGAAGGTACAGAAAAGGGCAACCAAAATGATTAGGGGCATGGAACAGTTTCTATATGAGGAGAAATTAATAAGACTGGGACTTTTCAGCTTGGAAAAGAGATAACTAAGGGGGAATATGATAGAGGTCTATAAAATCACGACTGGAGTGGACAAAATAAACAATGAAGCATTATTTATTCTTTCTCATAATGGAAGAATAGGAGTCACCGAATGAAATTAATAGGCAGCAGGTTTAAAACAAACAAACAAAAGGAAGTATTTCCACAACACACAATCAACCTGTGGAACTCCTTGCCAGAAGATGTTGTGAAGGTCAAGGTATAATAGGGTTCAAAAAAGAACTAGATAAGTTCACGGAGGATAGGTCTGTCACTGGTTTTAGCCAGGGCAGGAAGGCATTGCTGTTTGCCAGAGGCTGGGAATAGCTGATGGGATGAATCACTTGACTACCTGTTCTGTTCATTCCCTCTGAAGCACCTGGCATTGGCCACTGTCTGAAGACAGGATACTGGGCTAGATGGACCAATGGTCTGACCCAGTATGGCTGTTCTTATGTTTACCCTCGCTGCAGGTATCGGCAGTAAGGCGGTTCCTGCTCACCAACCTGGTGGAAGCTGAGGGCCAGTACGTGTGGCGGGTGAACCTGGAGGCTATTTCCCACCATATAGCCAATATCATGGGCTTCCCTGCGTTCCACTCGCCTTACCCAGGACCCACTCTCTTCCTAGCAGGATCTGACTCCCCCTATGTCAGGTGAGTCCTGGGACTCTCGTAGCTCTGAGACCCATGGCTTGTTCCCTCTCATGTGGCTGCTGCATGTACTGAGGGGTGGAGTAAGCCCCAGGCTCCCCGAGCCGAAGGGGTGTCTATATGGGGGAGGTCCCAGCGTGAGCCCCAGGCTGACTGTGTTGGGGGGGCATTCCCAGCGTAAGCCCCAGGCCCCAGCTCTCCAGTGTCTTCTCTCCTGCAGCTCCGAGGACTACCCAGAGATCGAGCGGCTCTTTCCCGAGGCAGAGATCCAGTATATCTCAGGTGCTGGCCATTGGGTCCATGCAGATAAGTCCCAAGAGTTCATCACTGCCATCTGCAACTTCCTGCTGCTGCCATAGAGCTCCTTCCTGACCAGGTGGAGAGAGCAGGATTCCCAGGGCTGCCTGCCCCTGGATCACTACACGAGGGACGGGGGATCCTTTTGGGGACAGGTCACTGCTGAGGTGTGACCCGTTTGTGAGCAGGGCCTCTGGGACGGGAGGCTCGGCACACATCTGTGTGGCAGGCTAGAGCAACGGTCAGCGGAGTGTGAAGCCCGGTTGCATTGCCAGGGCCAGGATCTCTCTCCACCCCATGCAGCTGGAGACGATTTGGCCTCAGTGCTGGTCCCAGCAGGCCATGGCAGAGCTGGAGATGAGGCTCCCCCTAGGCTATCATTCCTTTCCACAGGCATCCCCAGCTTGCTTGGGCAGTGGCCCGTGGGCTCCCTGGCCCTGTTCTTCCCTCTTATTTGAACCCTTTTGGGGGGATCTTAAGCTTGTTCCCATTCCCAGCCCCCTTCCCCAGCTGCCTCTAAGCACACACAGATGCTTCCCTGGACCATTTCTCTGAGCTCTAGAGCAGGCATCAGAGTCTGGTCTGTCCAGACTTCAGCCTTGCTGGAGGTTTCCATCCTCCACCAGAGGCTGGAACCAGAGCTCCCTGCTCTTGCACTACCTGTCTATATAACTTCCTGGGGCTGTACAGTATTTAAAAATAAAGCCAACTCAACACTGAAGACACCTACACCTGCAGGCCTTCTCCCACGGGCAAGACAAGGGGCAGCAGTGGATTGGACTGCATGTTCTCTCAGCCTTCGGGGCCTACGCAGCAGAACGAGAGTCTCTGTTCTACACCCAGGGGACATCAATGATATTAAATGTCAGGAAACGCAGAACAGATCAAAGGAAATATAATTTCACCCAGCACGAGGCTGTGGAACTCACTGCCATAGGACTTTATTGAGGCCATGATCCAGTTTTGGAAGGGAGATTCAACCCTCCGGTTTAAAGGCTTAACTGGTCTCTGACCATTAGGGATTAGGATGAGATGTTTATTAGGACAGATTATCCCAGAGATGTTACTGCAGGTTTTCTGCACTTTCCTCTGAAGCATCTGATGGTGGCAACTATCAGACACAGGGCACAGGGCTAGATGGACAAGTCTAGCAATTCCCATGTTCCTATTCCCCAAGCTCCTGGACATAGTCTTCTCCTGGGGTTGGGCTGGGGTGAGCGCATCTTGGAACATGGGGTGGACTGACCTTGCCGTTTCCCAGGCTCTGGAACTCTTCCTGGTTTGGTTCCAAGTTTCTGGAGTGTAACATGCTTCTCTCAGGCTAGGCAAATGCCTTATTAGCATAGATTATAGATTCGAAACCAGAAGGGACCATTTGAACGTCTGACGTGTATACCACTGGCCAGAGAACGTCCCTGAAATAATTCCGGGTTGAATACAGCAGATCTTTTAGAAAAGCATCCAATATTGATTTTAAAATCCCCTTGGTAAATTGTTCTAATGGTTAATTATCCTCAGTGTTAAAAATGTGCTCGTTACTGCCAGTCGCAATTTGTCCAGCTTCAGCTTCCAGTCATTGGATCTTGTTTTACCTGTCTGCTAGGTTATCGAACGTTTGGTCCTCATGGAGGTACCTCAGCCCAGATCCACAAAGGTTCTTAACTTCCATTGAATTCTTTGATCTATTTTGTTTGCTTGTGCTCAATTTACTAAGCACTCCAGATTGCTCTGTGTCAGCAGCCTGGCCTCTTCGTTATTTACCACTCCCCCAATCTTTGTGTCATCTGCAAACTTTACCAGTGATGATTTTGTGTTTTCTTCCAGGTCACTGATAAAAATATTAAATAGTAGAGGAGTAAGCACTGATTCCTGTGGGACCCTACTAGAATCACACCTGGTTGACAATGATTCTTCGTTTAGTTCCATTTTGAAACCTATCAGTTAGCCAGCTTTTAACCCATTTAATGTGTGTCATGTCAATTTTATATTATTATTTATTAATCAAAATGTCAGGTGGTACCAAGTCAAATGCCTTATTAGACATTTATTACATCAAAACTGTTACCTTGATCAACCAAGTTTGTAATCTTATCAAAACAGATATCCAGTTAATGTGACAGGATCTGTTTTGAATTCCTTCTTAAGCGAGTCCCAGAGCAGCCATTCCCGTATCTTGCCTGAGATCAAGGTAAGGCTGATGGGCCTATAATGATATTGTTTACCCTTTTTGAATATTAGCACATTAGCTTTCTTCCCATCTTCTGGAACTTTCCCAAGGCTTCAAGCGTTACAGTCCAGTGTGTATCCCCCAAGGCAGAAGCACAGCCTAACCATTCTTGCTGGACTTGGAGACCCTAGGGGGTGTCTGTCTCAATACAGACCACTCCAGACTTTTGCTGCTCAGCCCCAAGCTGTAGGCAGGCACAGTGGGAGAGGAAGGTTACTCACTCAGCAGTGGAAAAAAAGTCCTTGGTGTCAGTGAAGTGTGGGACATGGCTGCACTCTGTGAGTACCTGCCTAGGGTGTTTCTCAGAATGGAAGGGTTTTAACTTAGAAGACAAAGTTGTAACAAGGCTGGAGGCTGATGCTAGACAAATTCTCCATGGAACTAAGGGACACATTTCTCAGTATGGATAATTAATCTTGGAGCAGATAGCCCAGGGATGTAGTGGCGTCTCCCTCACTTGCAGTCTATATCAGGATTGGCAGTCTCTTTCGCAAAGATCTCTGACTTCCTCGGAAATTCTGAGCTTGCCGTGAGACGATCAGGGTCCCATCTGCCATTAAAATCCAGTGATGGCTTTAAATGGCCTGTAATGCACCAACATTTTTTGTCTGTAAGTAGCAGATGCGGATCTGGGGAGAAACAAGCTTGGGCAGGAAACAAGCAAATAAGATTGGGCTGGAAGAAATCAGCTAATATAAGTGAGGAAAACAAACATCCCCAGGGCTTGTGAAGTCTGGGCAGCAGGACTGCCTGGGAGGTGCATAAGGCTAATTTTCAGGGGTCCCTGCAGCTCCCTTTGACTTCAGTTGGAGCTGTGAGCTCAGCACCCCGAGGCAGAACGATCAGCAGTTCAGAGCTGAGTTTGCAGTGGGAGCTCTGATGCCAAGTTGTCCCCTCGAAGCAGGGCCCTGTGTGGATTCATGGAGTTGGGGCGATTTGGCCTGTGCTCGTGGGAAATGCAGAAGCAGGCAACAGCACCTTGTGGAGCTTCCGGCAGCTGGCAAATAATTAGGGCCAGGGCCAGGGGGTTGGGCTCTGCAGATGTGCTGGGGGTAGGGCTGGTTGCAGCCCAGCTGATGGTGGGGGAGATGGGTGTGGGGATCTGTCCTGGGGGGGTCCCTGCATGCAGCCGCAGCTGGCGGAGCAGTGCTGGGCCAACAGACAGCCCGGTGCGTTGGGCTGAAGGGCGGGAGGTGCTGGGGGCGCTGGGACGGGCACAGTCGGTGCTTTGGGCGCCTCGGGAGAGTCGGGAATTGCCCTGGGCCCCGCTGCCTTGTTTGCTCCCCGGGTGCCCTGCTCCGGCCTAGGCAGGCGGGGGACGGAACCCGCCCGGCCCGGCAGCGAGACCCGCGGGGAGCCCCGGGCTGCTGTCGGGGGGGGGCGGCTCAGCAGGGGCCCGGGGCTGGGCTCCCTGCGGCGAGGGCAGAGCTGGGCCTTCACCTGCGGCTGGCGGTGTCAGCGCTGGGTGCCAGTCCCCCCGGGCCACCCCCCCGGGCCACCCGCCCCCCGGGCAACCCCCCGTACTACCCCTACTCCTCGGGCCACCCCCCCGGACTACCCCCGCCCCCCGGGCCACCCGCCCCCCGGGCAACCCCCCGTACTACCCCTACTCCTCGGGCAACCCCCCCGTACTACCCCCACCCCCCGGGCCACCCTCCCCCCAGGAGGGAACCGGCCCGCGCCGTGCGGCGCCCGGGCCCGCCTTGCTCGGCCCGCGGGGCTGGGAGCGGAGCCGGCGGCCGCCCTGTGCCGCGCTCCCCGGACTCCGCGGCTGGGCCTGCACCACCGGGGCGGGAGCGGGGCCGCTTCGCTTTCGCTTTCGGTCCGCGGGGCAGGGCGCGATGGCGGGTGAGTAGCGGCGCCGGGCCGGGCCGGGCCCCCCCATCCCCTCTCCCCCGGCCCGGCTCGGGGCGCCGCCGGCGGGCCGGGCCGGGCCGGGGGGGTGCGAAGACCCTGCGAAGAGGCGCCCGGCCCCGCGCTCCCCGGCCCCGGCCCCAGCCCCCTGGCGAGGGGAAGCTGCGGCGCGGGTGACCCCTGCGCGCTGGCCCCGCGGGCCCGGCTGGGCGGTGCCCTGGGCCGTTCGCACTGCGGGCCCGGCTCTGGAGCAGGTGTCACCGGGCGCTCCCTTGGCGACGCTGCCCTGGCCCAGGCCCGCTCGGGCCCTCCCTGCTTTCCCGGGCGACGGATAATCGGGCGGGTTCCGGAGAAATCCACCACGAGCTTTCCGCACTGGGGCCGCTCCCACTGGCACGCTGGGGCTAGTCGATGAGTCCAGCTCTGCCTCGGCTCGGGTGATGCAGCGCCCATGAGGCGCTACTAGGGCGGCCGAGCACTGTCTACACCGGCGCTAAGGCCGGGTTACCGCCACCGCGCGGGCTCTGGGTTTGACACAGACTCATCTCGGCATAGCTACGTTGCTCGCGAACAATCCACGCTCCGGAGCGAGGCGTTACACCACCTGCCCCTGCGCAGGCCGCGTTGTGTTGCTGGGAGCTTGGCCTGTGCACAGAGCGGCCGCCTCTAGCGGGGGTGCATTAACTGCTCCCCCGTTGGCGGAGGAGCAGCTGCAGCAGCACAGCTGGGCCAGTGCGGCCCTGTAAGCCTCGACCTCCCCGCGTGTCTTGCGCTATGGGGTCTGCACTGGGAGACCTTGCTCTGCCGATGGACGTTTTCAGGCTGGCCCAGCCCTAGGCTCCCTGTGGCAAGCCCTCCGCCCATAACCAGCAGGCTGCAGTGGCAAAGGGAGCAATGTTCCCATTGCGAAATGAAAGCCCGACTCAAGTGACAGGGTGGGGCTTAGGCTGTTGTTTAACCCTTCTATTTCTGCCACTTCCTGCCTGTTCAGTGCTGAGCTGGGCAGCCTGGCACGTGGGTATACGTGCCATACGTCCCGTTTTGGCCGGGACAGTCCCTCTTTAAACCCCATCGCTGCTTTTTTGGCAAAAGAGGGCATTTGTCCCATGTGCCCTTGTCAGCTTGATCAGTTGGCAAGAACAAACAGGATAAAAAAAAAGTGGGGACGGGGATGAAAAGGGGAACAAACCATCCCAATGCGCAGAAAGACTAGCAAATATGACAGGCAACCAGCTTGGCTTAACAGAGAAATCTCTGGTGATCTTAGACACAAAAAGGAAGCTTATTGGAGGATTGGACCAAAAGAAATCTGATGAGGTTCAACAAGGACAAGTGCAGAGTCCTGCACTTAGGACGGAAGAATCCCACGCACAGCTACAGACTGGGGACCGACGAGCTAGGCACCAGTTCTGCAGAAAAGGAACTGGGGGTTACAGTGGATAAGAAACTGGATATGAGTCAGCAGTGTGCCCTGGTTGCCAAGAAGGCTAATGGCATATTGGGCTGCATTAGTAGGAATATTGCCAGCAGATCGTGGGAAGTGATTATTCCCCTCTATTCAGCACTGGTGAGGCCTGATTTGGAGTACTGTGTCCAGTTTTGGGCCCCCCACTACAAAAAGGATGTGGGCAAGTTGGATAGAGTCCAGCGGAGGGCAACAAAAATGATGAGGGGGCTGGAGCACAAGACTTATGAGGAGAGGCTGAGGGAACTAGGCTTGTTTAGTCTGCAGAAGAGAAGAATGGGGGGGGATTTGATAGCAGCCTTTAACTACCTGAAAGGGGGATACAGGGAGGATGGAGCTAGGCTGTTCTCAGTGGTGGCAGATGACAGAACAAGGAGCAACGGTCCCAAGTTGCAGTGGGGGGGGGGTCTAGGTTGGACATTAGGAAAAGCTTTTTCCCGAGGAGGGTGGTGAAGCATGGAATGGATTACCAAGGAGGGGGTGGAATCTTTAGAGGATTTTCAGGCCTGGCTTGACAGCCCTGGCTGGGATGATTTAAGTGGGGTTGGTCCTGCCTAGAGCAGGGGTTTGACCTCCTGAGGTCCCTTCCAACCCTCTCGGATTCTCCGATTCTGACAGCGATGCCAGCCCCATGCAGGGGAGAGGCAGGGCTTGGATGGGGGAGGAGGCAGGGCTAAAGCAGCGGTGAGGATGCCAGCTCCAGCCTCATGAGGGGAGCAGGCAGGGATCAAACGAGCAAGGGTACCAGCCCAATGCAGGGAGGGAGGGGCAGGCAGCGCTTGGGGGAGCAGCAATCCCCACCCTATGCGAAGGGAGGAGCAGGGCTCAGGCCCCATGGAGAGATGAGGGCGTGGGCTAGCCTCACGCTGTCCCGTTTTCCCTTTGAGAAATATGGTTACCCTAATTAAGGGTCACGGCGGGCAGCCCTCGCAGCTCCCTTGCTTTGCTTTTCCCAGGGTCACACGCCATGGGAATATGTGGCTGTGTCTGGTGCTGCCTCTCTCCCACCCACCCACACACACCAGCACCAACCATCAGTCCGGGAAATCCCTCCACCAGCATAGCTCCCTTTCTGACAGGCCGCGCCTGGGCCGACACTCCTGGTTTTTCAGCTGTCGGTTCGCCAAGGGAGCGTAGTGGTTCCTTTGTACTGAATGAAAGCAGCTGTTCCATTCGCCAGCGTCAGTCAGGTTTAAACCGGCCCACTCCCGCGCTTTGATCAGCAGTGAAACAGTTAACAATGTTGCCATTTACATTTTTGTCCTTGGCCATGGGAGTTAACCCCCCACTGAGCTGCCTGTGACGGGTCCAGAGCAGTGGTGAGGCAGGCAGACCTCGCTGCGCGGCTCGTCTTGGCGCAGCTCGCCTCCCACCGGGAGCAGCGAGGGACTCGCCGTAACGAAGGCTGCAAAACGACAGAAAAATGCACCGCGTTAGCGAGTTGAGCCAATGTGAGGAGCCGGAGCACTTTGCGCGCTTGGGACTGTGCTGGAGGCTGGTGGGATGAGAGGGGGGGGGCGGGTGCCTGAGTGTGAAGGAACAGGTGGGGTGGGCCATGGCTGTCATCAGCGGGTCCCTCCAGGCACTGCACAGGTGCAGTCCCTACGTGAATGAGCTGCTGGTGCAGCATGGCACATGCACAATGCCTGGCGCTGACATGGCCAGCTACAACTCTCCCCAGGCCAGCAGGGCCCAAGGAGGGAGGCACCAAGGGTTCATGCGGCTGCTCTTACAGACCAGAAGCTGACTGTCATGCGGACCATGTTTGTGGAGAGTGTGAACAAAGCCGTGCTTAGCACCCTCCTGGACGACCTGCTGGAGAAACAGGTGCTGAACGAAGAGGAAGTGGAGGAGGTGCGGGAGAGCTGCAGTCGGACGAGAGACCAAGCCAGGTGTCTGATTGATGGGGTGAGGAGAAAGGGTGCCAGAGCCAGTGAAATATTCATCGAGCGCCTCTGCGTCAGAGACAGCCACCTGGCCACAAACCTGGGGCTAGGAGCCCCCTCAGGTGAGTGTGCCCCAATGGCTGGTTCTCTTCAGTCTCGGGGGGCTGCCCGCATGGGGCACCTGGATGGGTTCCAGCTGGGCAAGAGGCTAGGATGTGCAGGGCTTCTGGCGTGGGCCCAGGCCTGTGGGAGCCCTCCCGCGCTGTGCAGCGTTCTCTGCTGTGCACGTGCTGGTTATTAAACCAGCTGCAAAGGCCTGGGGGCTTGTTTCCCACTAGCAGCAGCAATGGCATAGCCAATGCCACGTGCCCTGGGCTTTCCAAACACAGGCTTTGTCTGCATTGGGATTCCCCACACCCCAGATACCCAACGGGGCAGAGGGGGGGCAACTGTGTAACTAGAGAGGCCAGGCTGACTCACCCCTCCCTGCTGGGCATCAGTGCAGGACTGAGCAGCTTCCTCCCCTGGCTGGCAGATGTGCTAGTGCACCCCTTGAGGTAGGTGTGACCCCGCCTGCGTGGGGCGGGGTTCCTCCCCCTTTGTGATTTCCCCTTTGAGGCAGGGCTGGCCAGAGCTAGCAACCAGGAGCAGCTAATGGGAGTTCTGCAAGGGATCCGGGGCGGGGTGTAGATATACTTCAATAACATTCTTTAAAGGCAATAACCCCCCCCCAATAAAAAACAAACAGCTATAAAAGAAGGAGCTGCAGGAGTCAAAAAAGATTGCAGGCAGAAATCCAGCAGCCGTCTATTGCACTGAATGCAGCATGCATGATGCCCTGCCCTGTGGGTGGGTGGCGGATGTGTGAATTCAGTGTAAGGCGCTGCTGGGGTTTGGAGACCAGGGTGGCTGAACTGGACAGCTAAGGGAGACAGAGAAGTACATAGAGGAGACTTTCCAGGACGTAGGAGAATGGTCCCAAAACCAGTCTGACAGCCTCTGTGCTGTAGAGAATGAAAGTCTCAGGAAAGGAGAACATCAAACTGGAGCAGAGAGAAACAATCCCATTGGGACCCTCCGTCCAGATGCTGTCATGGTCTCCTCTCGCACTGAGCCCCCTGCTCCCGTGCAGGGAACACCAGTTAGTAGGGAAGACAGGTAATAGTAATGGGGGATTCGATCCTTAGAAACGTAAATAGCGGGGCTTGTGATCAATTTAAATGTATCCCCCAAATTAAAAACCAGAGCAAGAGAGCCAAAAAGCGCCACTGTGGCTAAATAATGAAACTAAAGAAGCAGTTAGAGGCAAAAAGGCATCCTTTAAAAAGTGGAGGTGGCCAGTATAATAGGCTGAGGAAGGCTAAGCTTTCCCAAGCAGAAGCTCCCGCTCCACTCTGCTCTTCACCCCACCCATGCACCACCATTGCTCTGCCCCAGGCTTCAGCCTGTCCCCCCAGCCCAGCTCCGATTCTCCCAGCAGCTGGGGCTCACCTCGGCTTAATCCCCAGGTGGTTGGGGGTCCCAGGAAACTCCCCTCCCTTGGAAAGTTGTGGTGAGGGGTGGAGCTGTGCAGGGCGCAGAGGGGCTCTCCATGTGGACAGCACAGCCCCCCAATCCAGGGAGAGGGGGAAGAGCTGCCTCCTCTGCTCTCCGCGCTCCCAGCAGGGACCCTGCGAGGCGGCGAGTCACGCCAGCCGGGTCGCCCTGTGGGGCAGGAGAGCTAAGGCCAGCAGCTGAATTACCGCCAGGAGCCGCAGCCACAGGAGTGGGAGAGGCGCCAAGGGAAGTGCTCGATGCCAGACGGCGCCTCTTTGTCTCCCGGTGACCCGGGGAGAGCAGCAGGGGGCTGACCCTCCAGCCCCGGCATGGCGTTGCCTCCTGGTGGCATCGCTGCCCCCAAAGGCACCTCCACCCGCTGCTCGCGCCCCTTCACGGGGGATCGCGGCGGAGGTGTGAAACCACCAGGAGGCAACGCCACTGCCTCCGCAAGTCACCTGGGGGCAGGAGCTGGCCAGTGCCGAGCACGTCCCTCGGCGTCCCGCCCACTTCTGTGGCCGCGGCTTCCAGCGGTGACTCCACCGCTGGCCTTGTGCTCACTCACGGCTCGCAGAGAGCGGCGGGGTGGCTCTTCCCTTCCCCCCGACGGGGTGGGCTGTGCTGCCTACGTGGAGAGCCCCTCCTCACCCCACAGCTCCGTCCCCTCACGTGGAGGGGCCACCCCACCCTGGGGGAAGTTTCCTGGCATCTCTTAACTGTCTGGGGTGAGCTCTGGCTCCTGCTGGGTGGGATGGGACCTGGACCTGGGCTGGGGACTGACCGAAGCACCGGGCTGATTGCTTGGCCCAATGGAAAACATGTTCCAGGGCTTGGCTGCTGAGCAGAGCTGGGCAGGGACGAGCCTGACTCATCTGGGACGAGGAGGCATTGTGCTCAGCTCAGGGGAGAGCTAACAGTGTGAAGGGAATGGGGCAGTGGATTTGGAGGGGGTCTCAGAGGAGGAGGCCAAATGGGAGCTGGGGTAGGGCATGGAGAGGGTGTTCGGGGGGGTCAGGGCCCCAGCTCAGCCTCCGCAAAGGCAGGAGTCACCAGATGCCCATGTAAATCCTATTGAGGAAATTAGAAAGGAGCATAAACTCTGGCAAATGAAGGGTAAACATAGAATTAGGGAGGCCAAAAAAGAATTTGAAGAACAGCTAGTCAAAGACTCAAAAAATGTTGCTGTTATTTTTTTAAGTACATCGGAAGCAGGCAGCTGGCTATACAGCCAGGAGGGCCACTGGTCAATCGAGCTGCTAAAGGAACGCTCAAGGAAGATAAGGCTATTGCGGAGGAACTAAATGAATTCTTTGCATCGGTCTTCATGGCTGAGGATGTGAGGAAGAGTCCCAGACCTGAGTCATTCTTTGTAGGTGACAAATCTGAGGAACTGTCCCAGATTGGGGTGTCATCAGAGAAGGCTTTGGAATAAATTGGAACAAAATTAAACTGTAATAAGTCACCAGAACTATATAGTATTCAAATGTGAAATTGCAGAACCACTATAACCTATAATTTAAATCAGCTTTAGTACCAGAGGACTGGAGGATAGCTAATGGGATGTGAATTTTTAAAAATGGCTCCAGAGGTGATCTCAGCAATTATAGGCTGATAAACATAACATCAGTATCAAGGAAATTGGTTGAAACTATAGTAAAAACCAGAATTATCAGACACATACATGAATGCAATTTGTGGGGGAACAGTCAACATGGTTTTGTAAAGGGAAATAATGCCTCACCAACCTTCAAGGGTGTTCCAGTAGATATAGTGTACTTAGATTTTCAGAAAGTCTTTAACAAGATCCCTTACCAAAGGCTCTTAAGCAAAGTAAGCTGTCAGGGAATAAGAGAGAAGGTCCTCGCCTGGATCAGTAACCAATTAAAAGATAGGAAACAAAGGGTAGGAATAAATGGTCAGTTTTTAGAATAGAAAGAGATAAATGGTGGTGTCTCCTGGTGTCTGTACTGGGCCCAGTATGGTTCAACCTATTCATAAATGATCTGGAGAAAGGGGTAAACAATGAGGTGGCAAACTTTGCAGATGATACAAAACTACTCAAGATAGTTAAGCCCAAAGCAGACTGCAAAGAGTTACAAAGAGATCTCACAAAACTGGGTGATTGGGCAACAAAATGGCAGATGAAAGTCAATGTTGATAAATGGAAAGTAATGCACATTAGAAAACATAATCCCAACTATACATATAAAATGATGGGGTCTAAATTAGCTGAACCACTCAAGAAAGATCTTAGAGTCATTGTGGATAGTTCTCTGGGAACATCCACTCGGTGTGCAGCCCCAGTTAAAAAAGCTAACAGAATGTTGGGAACCATTAGGAAAGGGATAGATGATAAGACAGAAAATATCATATTGGCTCTTTATAAATCCATGGTACACCCACATCTCGAATACTGCATGCAGATCTGGTCGCCCCCTCTCAAAAAAGATATATTGGAATTGGAAAGGGTTCAGTAAAGGGCATCAAATATGATTGAAGGGCAACAAGTACATATCAGCTTCCATATGAAGAGAGACTAATAAGTCTGGGACTTGGAAAAGAGACAACTAAGGGGGGATATGATAGACGTTTATAAAATCATGACTGGTGTGGAGAAAGTGACTCAGGAAGTGTCATTTATTCCTCATAACACAAGACCTAGGGTCACCAAATGAAATTAATAGGCAGCAGTTTTAAAATGTACAAAAGGAAGTATTTTTTTCACATAACGCAAAGACAACCTATGGAACTCCTTGCCAGAGGATGTTGTGAAGGCCAAGACTATAATGTGGTTCAAAAAAGAACTAGACAAGTTCATGGAAGATAGGTCCATAGTGGTTATTAGCCAGAAGGGCATGGATTGCTGTTTGCCAGAAGCTGGGAATGGGCGACAGGATGGATCACTTGATGATTACCCGTTGTATTCATTCCCTTTGAAGCACCTGGCACTGACCACTGTCAGAAGACAGGATCCTGGGCTAGGCAGACCATTGGTCTGACCCAGTATAGCCGTTCTAATGTTCAAATGCTGCTCAGAGCGTGGTAGATGCTGCACTCCTTCCAGGGCAGGGTAACCATGGCACAGCAAGGCAGGGGTGCCTTGAGTTTGCTCACTACAACTCATGACCCTGTCACACTCCCGTGGACAGTGGCAGTCGAGGGGTGGTGTAGGCGTGGCAATGGAGGAGGACAGCTCAGGCTGTCTCCACTGAGCAGGGGATGCTCCCCCATCTTAGACGGTTATGGCCCTGCCACAGGCAGTGGCTTCTGCTCACTCCACACTCCTCATGGTTCCCTGGCATGGCGATAGCCAGTGTGGAGCGTTAGCCTGGCCTCCACTTGCTGCTCCTGGTCTCAGCAGGAAACAGTGGCTGTTTTGTGTTTCTCCCTCAGCCTTTCCCAGGGGGGGTTTCAGGACAGCACGTGTAGCTAGCAGCTAAACTGCCAGGAGCGGGGCTGCCACTCAGCTGACTGCAGGCTTTCTGCTTCCAGGCATTCCCGAGACACAGCCGTTCCCAGAAACCAGGAAGGATGCCCAGGTGTCCATTGTGGAAACCCAGCCAGCACAATCTGAGGAATGGATCAAGCCCTGCCCTCTGGAAGTTTTCCAGCAGATCCAGGAAGAGGAAGCAAAGGAGGTGCTCTGTTCTGTTCCCTTTGGGCTTCCCCACCCGCTGGGTGTGTGTCCTGCTGGGTACAGCCAGATCTTACCTCCAGCATTGCTGTGAACATGTACGGCATGAGAGCCATGGCACCCCCCGATGGGTCCCCATGGGACTGGAGTACAAGAGGGGTGAAATTCACCATCCTCACAATGTTCCTCTCCAGCCCTACACCTCCATCTCTGCAGTGTGGAGCCCGAGGAGAAGTGGCTGGTCTCGGTGATTCGTTGATCGTTAATTTTAGCTGCAGAGAGACTGCAAGTTGCCCCTTCCTTCCAGATACCTGGCCAGATATCAGCTGATCTGATCCCTTGGTTGCAGCCCCCCAAAACCAGATCAGCTGTGTGATGTCAGGGAGGGGGGACTCTTGGAAACAGCAAGATCTTTCTCACCCCTCCCTCCGAGAAACTGGGGAACGGCCACCAAGAGGAAGCTCAGCTTCTCCGTGATTGTAGTGGGGCAACGCAGGCTCCTGTGGAGGACCCTGCCCAGGCTGCCCCACGCGACACGGGCAGGAGGAGCTAGTCTCAGATGCTCCAATGGTGGCAGCGCCTTGAAAATGCTCTGAAGGAAGGAGCTGCAGCCTCAGGCAGTGCTTTCCTGGGCTCCCCCGCTAGGAGCCTGGCCGTGGTTTACCCAGCAGAGCAGCCCCCCATCAGCGCCCATCACAAAGAGTCTCACACGCTCACACTGCAGTAGCTCTTCACCAGTGACACAACCTCGTGGATCCGTCCTGCCCCATGCACTAGAGCCCCCCAAAGTGAGGGCTGCCCGGTGGCCGGCCCAACGTGAATTTTCCTTTCTTACAGATCTATTCCCTCCGGGAACAGAAGACACGGACCCGCCTGGCCCTCATCGTCTGTAATGTTGAGTTTGACCATCTCTCCAGGAGGGACGGGGCTGAGAAGGACGTGGCTGGGATGCAGCGGCTTCTAGAAGGGCTGGGATACAAGGTGGAAACCCACTGGAACTTAGACACCCAGGTACAGGATCCCGCCAAGCCGCCCGTGACAGTCCCAGGCCCCTGGGGAAGATGCTATGACCTTTGCTTGGTTCATTCCTGGCTCATTTTCCCCTTGGCAGGGGTTGTGGGGCTGGTTTCTCCTAGGGAGCTGCAAGTAGGGGAATGTCAGATCCCTCCCAAGCCCTCTCTGGCACGGCAACCGCTCACTCTCCGTGGGACGCCTCCATCCCCGAGGGCACAGGCTGCTGCCGCTGTGGGTCTTGCCCCCGCCCCTTGTGGTGCCCTCAGGAGTCGCAGTCATAGTTCTGGCTGCTGCTCACTCCTGTCCCCGTGTTGCTCTCAGGCCATGAGGGACTCCCTGAAGCAATTTGCCGCTCGGAAGGAACACGAGGCCTCTGATAGCACCTTCCTCGTGCTCATGTCTCATGGCGTCAAGGCTGGCCTCTGTGGGACAAAGGCCCAAGGCGAGTGTGTGGACATCCTTCCTGCTGACTTCATCTACAGCACCTTCAACAATAGGAGCTGCAAGGCCCTGCTGGGAAAACCCAAAGCGATCATCATTCAAGCCTGCCGGGGGGGTGAGCCTGCACTCGGGGACAGCCGACGGGTGCGTGGAGGAGGGGGTGGATTGCCACCTGGGGAGGGCACCCCATGGAACAGGGTGCGGGAAAGGGAAAACAGGGCCTGCTCTTGGTCCTTAACTGGTGCCCATGTTTCCCAGGGATCAAGGGCCACGTGTGGTTGAGTGACTCCGCAGAGCAACCCAGAGATGGCTCCCATGACGGGCTAGAAGAGGATGCATGTCACCAAATCCACCTGGAGAGCGATTTCATCTGTTTCCATTCCACAACGCCAGGTACCTGGCTGCGAAGGAGCAGGCCCGGGGCTGGAAGGGAGTTGTGCTGGGATATGCACAGAGAGCATTCGCTCTACATTGGCTGGGCCCAGGCACCCAGCTCTGCTGGGATCCCCCAACCCCCATCTGGTCTCTGCTGAGCCCACTCCCACCCAGACCTTCAATGGCCTCTTCCTGGCCATTCCTCAGGGCCTCTACTCCAGCCTCCACCTGTTTGCCACTCGCTGGGCACTGAGACGCTGTCCTTTCCTGCATCTCTCCTCCCACGCTGACCACCAGCCCTTTCAGTGGGTTGCTCCTTCCACCTCCCTGGGGTTTCCCTCTGCCCTTGGCCCTTTACTCATCTCCTTGGACAGTCTCACGGGCCTCAGCTCTCATCTCTGTGCTGATGGCTCACACAGCTCTCTCCATGCCTTGCCTGTCTCCTGCCATCCAGTCCCGCCTCTCAGCCTGGCTCTCTGACATCTCCCTTTGGGTGTCCTGTCATCATCTCACCCTGAACACGGCCAAACCCCAACACCTTCCCTTCCGTCCGAAACCTGCCCCCTTCTCCATCACGTCAACAGCTCCCAGCCCTGCCACTCAGGCCTGCAGCATGGGGGCCTCCATCCTGCCCTCTCCCTTGCTGCCCATCCAGGCCATTTCCAACTCTGCTGCTTCCTCCTCAGCATCTCCATGATCCCGTCTTTTCTTTCCATCCCCTTAGCCAGATCTCTGCTCATGGCCCCCCTCGGCTGCTGCACCAGCCTCCACCTGGCCTCTCGCTCACACACTTTCCCCTCTGGCCCATCCAGAATCCAGCACTAGGCCACCTTCCTTCACCATCAGTGTCCCTACTGCATGGCCCCCAGCTCCCTGTCCACTACCACATCACATATAAGTCTCTGGCCATCTCCTCCAAGGCTCTGTTGGCATGGGGGGAGATGCTGGAGGACCTTCAGGATAGCTGCTGCCCCCAACGCCTTCACTCACTGACAGAGCCACTTACTGGGACTCCACGATGCCAAGTCATTTGTGCCCCTTTTCCCTCGCAATGAAGAGTTGCTGACATTTGAGCAACCATCCTCGGGCTTTGCAGCCAGGCCCCCAGAAATGGATGCTGGTGACAGCTCTCAACCCCTGCTCTCCATCTCTCTGCAGACACCGTCCTGCTTTCACTCTGTTCACACCGAAAGGGTTTCTGCACAGCCAGGAGGACCAGAGGCCTCTTTTTAAAGCACAGTTTAGAGGCTAGAGCACCAGCCGCTTCTCACCCAACGGCCAGGAGTCAGCCCAGGCCAGCCTGTGTGCCAGGAAGCCCAGAGGCTCGTTGCCGATGGCACCCAAAGAAAGTTGGCTGCACACAGAGTCTCTAGTAGCTTTGTGCCCCGGCCAGTGCTGCACATCAGGCTTTGCAGTGGAGATGCACTCAGCTGGATTGCGCAGAGCCTGCCTTGACAAAGGTGCGAGAACCAGGGAGTGGTACTGACAGACCTGGGTATCCTACAATAGATCTGTGACCCAGAGACCTGGGATGGGAAACCCTCTGGTTAGCGGGCACGCGAGCTTTCCAAAAACACCTGCAGCTGACATGCCCTCTCTGGGGTAACCGGAGACTCGGATCTGTTTTAATTACGCCCTTTCTGTTTGTATTTCATTTTGCTTGGTTTACAAGGTTTCTGAAACCCTGGTACTTGATCAGGTGGCCAGCCCATCCTAGCACTTGTGCAGCTGTAGCCGTTCTGCTATTTTTAGCATTCTTGATCAGAGTTCACACAGGGAAATGACCCTCCAGCTCCAGTGTAGACGTTCTCAAAATGGCTCCTCTGCACAGTGTGACCAAAGTGGGTGTAGGAGGTCACAGTAGCGAGGGTGTTCTAGTAGGACTGGAAATGAAAAGGGTCCAGAACACTCGGTAAGATGGCCAAGGGGTCCTTGGGGGAACAAAGTTTGGGAACTGCTGGTCTAGAGGATCATAATGTCCCTGTCGCAGTGTAGCCACTTATTGAATCATAGAAGATAAGGGTTGGCAGGGACCTCAGGAGGTCATTTAGTCCAACCCCCTGCTCAAACCAACACCAACTAAGCCATTCCAGCCAGGGCTTTGTCAAGCCACAAGTTAAGAACCTCTATGGATGGAGATTCCACCAGCTCCCTAGGTAACCCATTCCAGTGCGTCACCACCCTCCTTGTGAAAAAGTTTTTCCTAATATCTAACCTAGACCTTCCCCCCCAACTCAAGACCATTGCTCCAGTTGCTGTCATGTCCCCCCACTAAGAACACGCTCTCAAGCACCTTCTTGTGGCTAGAGGTTGCTCTCTGACGGGCGTGCGTAGGAATTTAATTTTGAATACTTCTGGAGGGGCATCTTAAATACACATAAATGAAAGGTTCACAGGACGTGCACACATGCATGCAGGCACACCCCTCCCAGATTTCTCAGGACACGCGGCAGCGAGGAGGCAGTAACTTCCTCTGGCAGTGCCATGCTCTGTGTCCCTGCAGCCTGGGGAGGGAGGAAGGAAACCGCAGCGTTCCCCTGCTTGCCTGACCTTGTGCAAGTACCTGCTCTCTGCATCTTGCCTCTGTGGCCTCCCATCTTTTCTGGGGCCCTTGGAGAAGTTACAGTTCACAGAGTAATTCAAACAGTCCCCACAAGGGATCCCATTTATTGAGCCCTCTGCTGCACCCTGGCCCCCCAGACCCCAACCGTAATTTAGAGCCCCTCTCCCAGTCGTCTAACACAAGGTCTTTCGAAACAAAACATAGCCTGAGGCCATCTTCTTCCCAGCTGTAGTTGGGCACAGCCCCTCCCTGAAGGTCTGTCAGTCTCTTCCCTGCTTCTTGGGTAGGGTCTCCCCCAAGCCTCCCTGCCTGGAGAGCTTTCTCCTGCTTCTGGCTCTCTCTCAGCCTACCGCTTCTGACTGCCTTTTCCCCTGGGAACACTCAATTCCACCCAGGCATGGCTCATCCTTGTAATCAGCACTGGCTTCGCCTCAGGCTTTCCAGCCCCTGGGCAAGCTGCCCTGTTACAGGCCCTTTCTGGCCTTGAGCTATGAATGGATCTGCTTGACATAGCACAGCTGTCTGTTGAAATACCTTGCAGCTCTCCATCTCCAGCGAGCAGTCTTCCTGCAGTGACGGGTCCAGAACCGCTCAGCTTTACCCTCCTCGTAATGCCTCTTCTTTCCTTAACTTCAGCCTCTCGGAGAACTCCCCAGCTGCCCGACGAAAGGTGAAATCCCTTTGCCAGACCCTGCCCCCGTTTCTCCAGGGTTTGTTGTAGTCTAGTGCAGTATTTCTCAACGACCAGTCCGTGGACCGGCGCTGTCCCTGACTCAATTTAGGAAGGCAGTAAGCCGGTCCCTGGCATCAGAAAGGTTGAGAAACACTGGGCTAGAGGAAGATAAGCAGAGCCTGCTCCACGTTACGTAACAGCCTTTTGTCTCCACAGACACTGTGTCCTGGAGAAGCCGAGAAACTGGCTCCGTCTTCATCACCCACCTGATAGAGCAGCTACGAACCTCTGCTTGGCGCTTCCCCTTGGAGGAGATCTTCCGAAAGGTGGGCTCTGGTGACTCTCTCTGTCCGTCCTGCTGCGAGTGGGAACACGGTGCCCCCGTGCTAATGACCAGCGGTACTGCAGCAGGGAACCGTCCCCAGCTCCATAAGGAGCTTTGGCTGCTCATGCAAATTATTTCCCAGCAGGCATCCAAAGTGCACAGTGCACTGAACTGACCAGGGGAATCTAAGCAGAGTTCACAGCTCAGATCCCCAGGGGAATCTGAGCAGAGAGCAGAGGTTCTGACTTTTGGTTTTGGGTGCCCCTGCCCGCCTTCTGCCAGGGCTAGTGGTTGGATATGGCTCCCCCGCACCTGACTTTCCCACGGGGCATTTCCCCCCACCCTCCCAGCTTCTGCTGAGGCCAGGGGGTTGGGTCCAGCTCCCCTCTCCCCCTGCGGCTTCCCCAGCAGCAGCGGCCAATGGGGCTTTTTTCCCCCTAACTTCCCAGCTTCTGCCAGGGGCCGGGACTTAGTTCCCCCTCCCATCCCTGGATGTCTGCTGCTGGGGGTGCCAGCTGGTGCCTAATTTTCCAGGGGCCCCACATTGGCCACCACTGCGCACTCACCCTCCTAGTCTTAGCCTAGTAGTTGGGGTCCCTCTGCCAGGACTTACCTGGAGCCTGGCTGGGGGCCTGGGAAGGGGGCTGTAGCCACACATTCATGCAGGTGTGGGGGAAGGCAGCTGGAGAGGTGGCCCGCTGTGTGTCCCCAGGTGAGCAGCCCTGCGTGCTGATGACCTAGAACAGGGGTTCTCAAACCTTTATTGCTGGGACCCCCTTTGAAAATATTTCAGGCTGTGACGCTCCCCCTACAAAAGTGATGACCCTGCCCCACGCCATGCCATCCTTATACGGGGACTGACTGCTTGCAATCCCTTAACCTCATGACCTGCAGTGTGAGATCCCCTGACCTAGAACGACCACACCTAACCCTGTTCTAAGCCTTATTTCCCGTTGCACACAGTGCTGAAGCTTGGGGCTTGGCCCCTCAGTGTCCCTGGCTGGAGCAGCAGCCCTGGGGGCTCTCTGTGATGCAGAGACTCAGCCCCTGCCAGAGCAGGGAGGCACATGTAAACCAATCAACAGCTGGGTGGGGCCGCCAAACAGCATCTGCCGCCTGCCTGCCGACAGCTATCAGCTCCACCCAGGCAGACAGGCACCCGGTGGCTGCCTCAGCCCCCACGGAGGTGGGGCCTACGGCGGAGGGGCGATGCCTGGATCCACAAAGGGACAGTGGCTGGCGTTGCAGTGCTAAATTTGAAGCCATCTGCCACCTGGTGGAATCCACAGCGTGGGAGTTGGGCACCCAGGGCAGGGAGAGACGGGATCCATCACAGCAGCAGGTGAGGTGCGGAGCCTCCTAAACTAGCAATGGGCCGTGCCGATGAGAAGGTGGGCTCTAAACCCCGCCCCGCACAGAGCATGAGGCTGGCACCTGCGTCCCGGCTGCAGGGAGGTGCCTATCGCTACGTGGGCTCCACAGCCAGGAACCCTCTGCTCGCGGGGAGGACCCTAAGCTGTTTCTGGCGCCAGAGCGGTGGTGCCCAGCAGCTCCGCACCGGATGGGCAGGGAGTGGCTCACAACCTGAGTCCAGTGGCCAGGGGCTCACCTGGGAGGAGACCAACGCCATCTGCTTGCCAGGAGCAGGGGTCTCCCACATCTCAGCAGAGGGCTGTAGCCGCTGGGCTGCGGCCGGGTCTGTTGTGGGCTCCCTCAGTCGCTTTGGGGAATCTAACCGGGCTGGAGACCGTGAGTCCAGCCGTTGGAGCACGCCCACGCTTCTAATCCCGTCTCCGTCTGGCGGAGGGGGAACCAAATGGGGCTCTCCCAGATCACAGGTGAACGCCCTAACCAGGGGCTAAAGGACATTCTTCCGGTGGTCTTCCCCCCCATCCCCGCTGTATAATGTGGAGTTACTCATAGACTCATAGGTCAGAAGGGACCAATATGATCATCTAGTCTGACCTCCTGCACAAGGCAGGCCACAAAACCCTACCCATACACATTTATAACAACCCCGAACCCATGACTGAGTTATTGAAATCCTCAAAAGTGAGATTTGAAGACCTCAAGCTGCAGGGAATACACCAGCAAGCGACCCATGCCCCACTCTGCAGAGGAAGGCAAAAAACCTCTGGGGCCTCTGCCAATCCGCCCCGGAGGAAAATTCCTTCCCGACCCCAAATATGGCGATCAGCTAAACCCTGAGCATGTGGGCAAGAC
>ML675623.1:925642-943131 GCA_007922155.1 Mesoclemmys tuberculata | reverse complement strand
TGAACTGGAAGATAAATCCCCAGTTGTCTTCACCCGCTTCTGCTATATCACCTAAAAGAATAACCACAATCCCTAGTTTCTGCCATCTGGGGGCTGCAAGGGATACTTCAGTCATCAAAACTAAAATCAGTGCCTGCCAAACTAACAGCTACCGAGTAGGACGAAGGGGGCAGAAACCAATGGAAGAGATGGGGAAGGGAGCGACTGTCTGAAGCAGAGGACCAAGGCATAACAGGGTCTGCATGTGTCTCCACCAGAGAAGTCCTTTGTACGCTGAAGTGGAACTTTCAGAAAGTTCTGCTAACGGGTCCAATATTCATACACTGGTTTGGCCTTCAAGAGCAGAAGGGGAGGCGCCTTTTATGCCTTTCTTTGTGTCCGCATCCTCTGATCCTTCCCTTCAGATGTTGTTAGTCTCGCGATAGCTGGGCTGTTTCTCAAAACCCAGCTCCTAGGGTCAGGTGAGAGTCTCAGATTCCATCTGAAAACCACATAGAAGTTTCTAGCCCTCCCAGCTGCAGATGAAATCTCAGAACTGCGACCCTCCCCCAAAGGCTCAAATGCCACAAGGTGAGTGAAGAGAACCCGTGTTCTGCAGCCAGTCCCAGGAATTGGTGCCAGCCAGATGCAGACCTTGGCCTGCTTGGCTTTGGACAATACTGGGAACGACTGTAGGGTTCCCACACACCTCTCCCCCTTTGCCTTGCCCTGATTACTGTATTTCAGAGGGTCAAGCTTGTTCTGTGGAGAGAAACAATTCCAGTTTCATGATGGCCTTTGGTCTAAGAGTAGGACTCCAGGCTGCTCGGTCCACAGCAGCAGTCCCACGCCTGGCGGCAAGAGGGCAGAAGAATGCTCTGATGGAAGAACCCCTCACACAGTGATTGGTAAGGCTTGGTTCAGAACCCGTCACATTCAGCATCACTGACTAAGAAACAGACACTCTCAGAACCACTGTCATCTCCACCCTTTCTCCTCTTTACCTTTCCTTCCCAGCAGCACTCCTGCTTCCCACCCTCTGCGCTTCACATCTACCCCCTCCCCTCAGCCCAGCTGCAAAGGCATCAGTAATGAATAGTTAATACTGACGTTAAAGCACATTAGAGTATCTCCCAGGTCAATATAATGGCCACACTGGGTCAGACCAACGTTCCACCCAGGCCAGTATCCTGTCTCTGACAATGGCCAGTGCCAGATACTGCAGCGGGAATGAACAGAGCAGGGCAATTATCCAGTGATCCATCTCATCACCCACTCCCAGCTTCTGTCAGGTGGAGGTTTAGGGACAGCCAGTACAGGGGTTTGGTCCCTGGCCATCTTGGCCAATAGTTATTGGTAGCTTGTCCTCTGGGAACCTACCTAATTATTTTTTAACTCAATTACATTTTTTGCCTTCACAACATCTGATGGCACAGTTCCACAAGTTGACTGTGTGTTTTGTGAAGAAGTACTTCCTTTTGTTCGTTTTAAACCTGCTGCCTGTTAATTTCATTGGGTGACTCCTAGTCCTTGTGTTATGTCAAGGGGTAAATAACACTTCTCTATTCACTTCCTCCATACATTCATGATTTTGTAGACTTCTACTATATCCCCCCATCAGTCATCTCTTTTCTAAAATGAACACTCCTAGTCTTTTTAATCTCTCCTTGTATGGAAGCTGTTCTATATCCCTAATCATTTTTCTTGCTGGTCACTGCACTTTTTCCAATTATATTTTTTTTTGAGATAGGGTGATCAAAACTGCACACAGTATTCCAGCTGGGGGCGTACCAGGGATTTATATATTAGCATTATGATGTTTTCTCTTTTATCTATCCTTCTCTTAATGATTCCTAACATTCTAGCAACTTTTTTGACTGCACTGCATATTGAGGAGCTGTTGTCAGAGAACGACCCAGTGACTCCACGATCTTTCTTGAATGGTAACAGCTCATTTAGACCCCATCAATTTGTATTTAGCATTGGGATTATTTTTTCCAACGTGCATTACTTTGCATTTATCAACACTTTCATCTGCCATTGCGTTGCTCAGTCACCCACTTTAATGAGATACTTTTGTAACTCTTTGCAAACATCTTTGGACTTAAGTAATTCAGTATTGTCTATACATTTTGCCACCTCACCGCCTTTTCTGGCTCATTGATGAATATGTTGAATAGCATACATCTGAGTACAGATCCCTGGTTGTATCGACTAGTTACCTCTCTCCATTGTGAAAACTGACCATTTATTCCTACTCTTTATTTCTGGTCTTTTAACTGGTTACAGATCCGTGAGAGAAACTTCCCTCTTATTCCACGACTGCTCAGTTTGCTGAAGAGCTTTTGGTGAGGGACCTTGTAAAAGGCTATCTGAAAGTCCAAATATGCTATATCCACTGAAGCTCCCTTGTACACCTGACTGTGGCTTCCCTTAAAGAATTCTAAGAGTGGTGAGACAGGATTTCTCTTTACAAAAACTGGGCGTGGGAATCTCTATAACCTCTACAGTGAAAACCAATACAAAGAATTTATCTATCTTCTCTGCAACGGCTTTGTCTTCCTTGAGTGCTCCTTCAGTACCTTGATCGTCCAGTGCCATTTTGCTGTTAGTTTTTGTGTCCTTAGCTAGTTGCTGTTCAAATTCTCTCTTATCCTGCCTTATCATCCTTTTCCACTGACTTGCCAGAATTTATGCTCATTTCTATTTTTTTTCAGTAGGATTTGACTTCCAGTTTTTAAAGGATGCCTTTTTGCCTCTAGCCACTTCTTTCTCTCTGCTGTTAAGCCATGGTGGCATTTGGGCTTGGGCGGTGAGTATACATTTAGTTTGAGCCTCTGTTGTGGTGTTTTTAAAGAGTCTCCCTGCAGTTTGCAGGGAATGAGGGCATGGAAGGTCACACCTCTCAGAACACAGGTGCCAGCCGTGAGAAGATCATGCTGCTTCACTTACACACAGTTCCTAGGTGGGAGCTATCAAGCACAGGAAGGCCAGAGCCTGATCTGTGTGTTTGAATGGCAGGCAGTGCTGCAGAATGGGAACGCTTCCTAGCCCACTTTAAAGTCACCGAGCAGACTGGTTGCACCTCACTGCTGGGTGTTTGTCACCTTAGCTCTGTTTGCCTCTTCTTGCCACGTGTCTCAAAGGGAAAGGAACGCATTTTCTATAATCAGGCTGGAGTCCGTGTTTTTCCAGACATTCCAAAAGCCACACGGCCAGGAAGTAAAAGCTATTACGGCTTGGCTCTGATTTTATTACATTAGGTTTCTCTGCCTTAGTTTACTCCTTCTCCCTGAGCAGAAGTTGCTGACAGTCGAACCCACTAAATATTCTGCTATTAAACACTTGGAAAGAATTTTCATCTTCCCATAGAGAAAAGGAGGATGGTTCTGAAATAGGGATCTGTTTTCCAAGTACCAATTTTCTAAACTGAGCTCACAGCTAGCAATTATCTGTTTATCACGGTTTCTAAAGCCACTAAATCAATGTTTTTATGCTATGCCTGTATTTACGTAAGGTGACCAACTGTTCCTTTATTTTCCATCTTTCTTTCTTCCCAAGATGTTTCACCATTCTAGCAAGAACTTGGACCGCATTATGATAAATTATTTCCACAACCACTTGATTTGTTTCTTACCATGATACCTTTCATTTCAAATTAGAAAAATTAAATAAGTTGATTGATATTTAACATGAGGAAGGAAGTCCCTCCTCACGGTGTGCAGGATTAGCTGTGGAATGTGGAACGTAAAGCAGTAGCATCCCTGGTCTGAGGCAATGTCTAGATAACCACTTATGCCAGCAAAACTGATGATATGAAAAAATTACATCCCTGAGCAACAAAAATTTTGCCCACATAAGTGCTATTGTAGACAAGGCCCGAGTGATTTAAGGCACTGGGGAATGCACTGCAGGGAGTAACTCCACCTTGGCCTGGAGCTGACACACATCATGACCAAAAGCTTTGCCCATCACTAACCCACATGATCTTCAGAAATGCTACAGTTCTCTAGAGTCTCTATGCCAAAGTGCCATGCATCTGTATACAAGCATTATTGCAGGCCAGCCACCATCGGGCAACATAGAATCACAGAATATTCGAGTTGGAAGGGACCTCAGGAGGTATCTAGTCCAACCCCCTGCTTAAAGCAGGACTAACCTCAGCTAAATAATCCCAGCAAGGGTTTTGTCAAGCTGCAGCTTAAAAACCTCTAAAGATGGACATACCACCACCTCCCTAGGTAACCCATCCAATGCTTCACCACCCTCCTAGTGAAAAACTTTTTCCTAATGTCCAACCTAGACCTCCCCCACTGCAACTTGAGTCCCTTGCTCCTTGTTCTGTCATCTGCCACCACTGAGAACAGCCTAGCTCCATCCTCCCTGGAACCCCCTGTCAGGTAGTTAAAGGCTGCTATCAAATCCCCCCTCATATGTCTCTTCTGTAGATTAAACAAGCCTAGTTCCCTCAGCCTCTCCTCATAAGTCTTGTGCTCCAGCCCCCTTATCATTTTTGTTGTCCTCCGCTGGACTCTCTCCAACTTGTCTACATCCTTTTTTATAGTGGAGGGCCCAAAGCTGGACACAATACTCCAAATGCAGCCTCACCAATGCCAAATAGAGGGGAATAATCACTTCCCGCGATCTACTGGCAATGCTCTTACTAATGCAGCCCAATATGCCATTACCCTACTTGGCAGCCAGGGCACACTGCTGACTCATATCCAGCTTCTTATCCACTGTAACCCCCAGGTCCTTTTCTGCAGAACTGCTGCCTAGCTCGTCGGTCCCCAGTCTGTAGCTGTGCATGGGATTCTTCCATCCTAAGTGCAGGACTCTGCACTTGTCCTTGTTGAACCTCATCAGATTTCTTTTGGCCTAATCCTCCAATTTGTTTACATCCTTCTGTATCCTATCCCTACCTTCCAGGGTATCTACCACTCCCCCTATCTTAGTGTCATCTGCAAACTTGCTGAGGGTGCAATCTACCCCATCCTCCAGATCATTAATGAAGATGCTGAAGAAAACCGGCCTCAGGACCAACCCCTGAGGCATTCTGCTTGCGACCAGCTGCCAGCTAGACATGGAGCCATTGATCGCTACTCATTGAGCCCTATGCTCTAGTCAGCTTTCTATCCATTTTATAGTCCATTCATCCAACCAACCCATACTACTTTAACTTGCTGATAAGAATACTGTGGGAGACTGTATCAAAACTTTGCTAAAGTCATGGCAGAAGGGCAAATGTTGGCTCAGTTCACTTGACAAATCCTTATGGAAAGGGCTCTAAGATCCAAGATTTAGGGACTTTGGGGCTTAATGGTGTCAGCTGACTAACCAATACATACTAAACTGCTTGGACTGAATCGGTACCGCAGAAGGATGAAGACTTGAGGTGACCCTGCCTAGATTTAACCTGCAGTTCCAGGGAGCCTGGGGATTTCCAGATTCATGATCAGGCTGCTAAACCAATGATGGCTGGTGTCAAAGGAGTAACAACATACAGACATTTGGCCCATTACATCTCTCCGCTGTCATCCCTACTGTCGGCCAGGAACATCCAACCTCTGACCCTTGAAGGTGATTGTGCTAAGTAGATATGTATTTAATTACAAACTGAAAATGTGTCTCTGAGCCACCCTTCCATTTTTAAATGGAAGTGTGAGTCAACTGCATTGCTACATGATCCCAGAGGCATAGCTAGAACTGCGTATTTGGCAGGGCCTGTGGGTGACAGTTGGGCACAAGCCGTGTCTCACAAGCAAAACAGAGGCTGATAAAAAGGATGAACTGCTTAAAGATCTGATTGGGTGGGCCTGCTTTCAAAGTGGATGGGCCATGGCCCACTTGTAGCTATGCCACCGCATCCTCTCCAGCTTCCCCTGCAGCCCCCAGGGCAGCTCTGGTGTGAGCTGGCAGAGCTGTGAGAAGCGCTGTCTCTTGTCTGATGCAACTGCTCACCCGCTCCCCTGCTGCATGACAAGGGAAGGGGAGAAAGGAGCGCTGGGTGCTTCATCACCAGCTTTCCTACTGGGCGGTAACAGAATCAAGTAACTACAACCCATACTCCACGGGGACCCCATCCTGAAAGAAATCTTTCCTGAACCCCCTCTTCAGGCCTTCAGATAATTCCCCAACCTCATTATCAGGAGCAAGTCCCCAGGACCAGGACACACCAACTCAAAGCCACCCAGATCCTGCCAGAACAAGAGGCAAAACCTACAGACTTATCTCCCCTTCCACAATGATCAACATCCCACACACCTTTCAGGATCCAGGGCTCCTACATTTACCTATCACAACATGTGGTTGTGATGGAGTCCCACAGGAATGGGGCTCTGGGACCACTTAGGGTGCAGCCAGTCAGTCTAGTGCTCAGGGTCTACCCTCGGGTCCCATTCAAACCGATGCAGCTGCCTTCTGAAACTGGTCTCAGTGTTCAGCACCCCTGCTCTGCCTGAGCTCTCCGCAGTGAGTCCCCCTGAATGGGATGTCTGGGGAGCACATACACGGTCCCCACGTGGCCACGCACCCCCTTGCAGTCAGAAGCGATTCACAGCCAGCGTGGACGTCAGAAAGGTTTATTAGCTGTCAGGATCATAGCGTGGAAAGACTTTGTTAGCAGATGAATCCAAAGTTACAGCAGTGACCAATGGAGAGCTCCAGAGCCCTCATTCTTGGGCTCTGCTCTGCCCCATTCGCTCCCTCACAGGGGACTGGCTTTTCCAGCCAGCCACCCGCAGACCCACCCCTTTGCCCTTCCTCAGTCCTTGTCTCTTCCCTGGGCAAGGTATCCACCCCTCCTTTCCATCTGCTGCAACCTGTTACAACCTGTCGCAAATGGTTGACCCAGGGCAGAGAGATCCTGGCTATTGTCTGCGTACATGTGGCTAGGGAAAGGCCCATCCGCCCTCTAGTGGTCTCTGCAATGATCTCACACCCTTGTCCCATCACCGAAATAAGTGTGTAACATAGGGGAAACTGACATGCACACACAGCGCTCAGAGAAAACCCCAAGAATATCTCCACTTCGTCACAGTGGTGTACCTCATCCAGTACACTAAATGCCCCAAGAACAACTATGTGGGTGAAACCAGGCAATCACTACACCCTCGAATGGACTCATGCAGGAAAATGATAAAAGACAGAAACACTATCACCTGTGAGTGAGTGCTTTTCACAAGGTGATCACTTGATATCTGACCTATCAGTCCTCATTCTCAAAGGAACCCTCCACAACACTTTCAAAAGATGAGCCTGGGAGCTTAAATTCATTATGTTGCTAGACACTAAAAATCACAGACACACTGGATTTCTGGTTTATTACAATCTACTAATCCCTTCTTTTTTTCCCCTATGACTGCAGAAGTGTTAACTCTACCTTGCATGGTCCCTTACAATATGTGCTACCTAGTTATGCTAAACTGTCTGTTCCACCTTGTGATGCTGGGAGTACCTTTCCCAGACCTGAAGAAGAGCTCCGTGTGGCTCAAACATTTGTCTCTCTCACTGAGGCCTTGTGTACACTACAAAGAGAAGTCGACCTACATTAGGTCAGCTTACAGCCACCACATTAATTACAGTGCTGGCTGCTGTCCACACTCCCCTCCTTGGGTTGGGGGGGTGCATCCTCACCAGGAGCACTTTCACTCACCTAAGAGGGGCCATGAGAGAGCCTGGTCTCCCTGCTCCACTGGCAGCTCCCTCTCGGGAGCCTGGCAGCCCCACAGGCACTGCATCACCCTAACTACTCCAACATAAGCCCTACACCTCTCGTTGAGGTGGTTTTAATATGTCAGCATAGCAGGGAGCCACATCAGTGGGAGAAGCATTTCAGTGTGCACACCTCCACGGTTTTGTTGACAAAAGCTGACCAGGTCTAAGAGAAGTAGGTCCAATAAAAGATATTACCTCCCCCACCTCGTTCCTCTGAATTGGACAAACAGGGGTGCACTGCTAGCTAAATTAGAAGCTTGGTGTGGCCACATCTCTATGGATCACAGCTCATTTGAGAAGCTCTTGTACCGATTCACTCTGGGAACCTGTCACTCAAGCTTTTTTCTGAGCCTATCTATTAAAATGGAGGCATGCACTACCCTGTACCGTTGGAAAGGGCTGTTCTTCTGACACAGCCTCTTCTATACAAATCCTAGGGCAGAACGCTGCTTTCTACAGGCTTCAGCTCAGCTTGCTGAATTCTGCTTGGCTCTTTTCAGGCAAGTCATTTTGCCCTGAGCTTGCCCAAATGCCTACAAATGGTGCAGCACCAGGGAAACCTCCATGTCCTCCAAGCCCCGTTCCTGGGCTACAGTTAGACGCACGGCTCGCTTTCCTGGACCCCGCTCCTGAAATACAGGTGGCCCCATGGCCAAGGCCCCCAAGGCCTGCTCCTGAACTACAACCAGCCACATGGCCCACGTCCTCCAGGCCCTGCTCCTGAACTATAGCCGACCGCGCTGTTTGTATCCTATGGGCCCTGCTCTTAAACTACAGCTAGCCACACGGCCCACGTTCTCCGGGCTCAGCTCCTGAATTACAGCCAGTAATGAGGCCCGCATCCTCTGGACCCGCTAGCCGCATGTCCCGCATCCCCTGGGCCTTGCTCCTGGACGACAGCTTGTTGCACAGCCCGTCCCCAGGCACCCTCATGGCCTGCTTGCAACAGCTGTGACAAGGGCATGGCTTTCTGTGCTTCACCCCCACCCGTCCCAAAACTGGAGCACCCTGGAACAAAGTGTTCACATCAGGTGTGCCTCTGCTGCAGTACCTGGGTGGGCTGGACATGTACTCTCCCCATCTCACGCCTCCAGCGGCAGTTAATTAGCACTGTGTGGCTTCCCCCTTTTTTTCTCTCCTGCCCTTGGTGTGAATCAGAGCTCTGGCAGTGCCTTCACTTGACTTACCTCATATTTGATCATCACCACTTTGTGCTGTTTGAATATAACAGTTAGATTAGTGTTATTAGTATAGCTAGATTAGTTGATTAAGACTTTCTCCCATTTAAAAAAAAAATCTTCATAACTTAGAATCATAGAATATTAGAACTGGAAGGGACCTCAGGAGGGATCTAGTCCAACCCCCTGCTCAAAGCAGGACTATCCTCAGCTAAATCATCCCGGCAAGGGTTTTGTGAAGCCACAGCTTAAAACCTCTAAAGATGGACATGCCACCACCTCCCTAGGTAACCCATTCCAGTGCTTCACCACCCTCCTAGTGAAAAACTTTTTCCTAACGTCCAACCTAGACCTCCCCCACTGCAACTTGAGACCGTTGCTCCTTGTTCTGTCATCTGCCACCACTGAAAACAGCCTAGCTCCATCCTCCCTGGAACCCCCTTTCAGGTAGTTAAAGGCTGTTATCAAATCCCCCCCTCATTCTTCTCTTCTGCAGACTAAACAAGCCTAGTTCTTTCAGCCTCTCCTCATAAGTCATGTGCTCCAGTCCCTTAATCATTTTTGTTGTCCTCCGCTGGACTCTCTCCAACTTGTCCACATCCTTTTTATAGTGGGGGGCCCAAAACTGGACACAATACTCCAAATGAGACCTCACTGATGCCGAATAGAGAGGAATAATCACTTCCCACGATCTGCTGGCAATGCTCTGACTAATGCAGCCCAATATGCCATTAGCCTTCTTGGCAACCAGGGCACCCTGCTGACTCATACCCAGCTTCTTATCCTGGATAAGAACGCCCAGATCCTTTTCTGCAGAATTGCTGCCCAGCTCGTCGGTCCCCAGTCTGTAGCTGTGCATGGGATTCTTCCGTCCTAAGTGCAGGACTCTGCACTTGTCCTTGTTGAAGCTCATCAGATTTCTTTTGGCCCAATCCTCCAATTTGTTTATGTCCTTCTGTATCCTATCCCTCCCTTCATGGGTGTCTACCACTCCCCCTAGCTTAGTGTCATCTGCAAACTTGCTGAGGGTGCAATCAACCCCATCCTCCAGATCATTAATGAAGTTGAACAAAACCAGCCCCAAGCCCAACGCCTGGGGCACTTCACTTGTGACCAGCTGCCAGCTAGACATGGAGCCATTGATCACTACTCATTGAGCCCTTTGCTCTAGCCAGTTCTCTATCCATTTTATAGTCCATTCATCCAACCCATACTTCTTTAACTTGCTGATAAGAATACTGTGGGAGACCATATCAAAACTTCATCCCATCTGGGATATTGCCTTTGAAATGCCAGGATTTAAATGGATCTCTCCTGGATTTAAACGGTGCCTCGCCCACTGTGAGGTTTCCTTTTTATAGCCTGCCAGCTTAGGGTCTACGGCTTTAACGGTGCCCATAGTAGAGAAGTCCCTGCCAACTCAAAGGTGCTTGGCCATGGCGGAGTCAGTACTGATGCAGTAGATCGAGATGGGGACACTTCTTTTTAGTTTTGGTAGGAATGGAAGGAAGCTCTCCTCTTTGCTGGTCTTTTAGGAAACAGGTCCCTCCCACGTGAAGCTGAGGAGGGGGATCTGTCAGAAGCAGTCTTCATTGATCGCACACCAAGAGAGGTTTGCAGTCCTGGGTCTGCGGTAGGATGGAGGGACTTCTCCATGAGAATAAGTTTAAGTTTGAAGTCCCTTGCTGTACAGGACTTCAGGATAAGCCAGTGGGTGCACTTTTGGGGTGTGGTTTCCCCCAGCACCTGATGCATTGTGAATGTCCATCAGAATGGCCGCCCTTCCCACCAGGGCACTGGCAGCAGCTAACAATCCTCCGCACCCATTACCTCTGCAATTTCTAAGACACTGGCGCCACCTACTGGCTCTCTGCCAGACATTACTGATGCATCCGCATCGAAGCCTCCTAAGTCCTAGGCAGTCGGCAGTCACTGTCCATCAGCACCTGTCGCCATGGCGCCGCACTACCTACCAGTACCGCAACAATTCTCGGTGTCACAACAGATGCAAACGTCTCCTCTGGTACTGAAAATACATCAGTTCCATCTGTGTTTTCAGTTCCATGCACTCCACCAGTTGCACCTGCCCTCTCCTCCTTTCTCCAGCGAGGAGGACAAGGCCAGTGGACCTTTTTCATCTCAGCATTCCTCACCCCTGCAGGTCAGTATCAGAGCTGAGCCACAAGAGCCTCCTAGACAACAGCCCAGACCAGATGTGTAGGGGTGGTATGGACGCCTGTGCCTTTCCCAGCACAATGGCCATTCTGGGCCTTGTAGGCGGCAGACAGGCAATATTACTCCAAGCCACCAACCTGCAGGGAAACGAGCACATACTCCTCCCCAATGTCAGTAGTGCCACCCGAAGTCTCCCAAGAACAGACTTTTGAGGAAAGAGCAGGACTCAGACCAGGAGGCTCTTCCTGCCATTACCTCGTCTTCCTCAGCTGACAAACCCATCATGCCTCCTCCTCCCCCTACTACTGGAGGCAATTTCAAACTGTTTCAGGAGCTGTTTAAAAGGATAACTGACATACTACAAATCTCTCTCAAAGGTTACCAAATCTCAGCACAAGCTGTTGGATATACTCCACACATCAACATCCTCCAAGATTGCCTTGCCCATAAATGATGCCTTTATGGAGTCTGCCATAATCATCTGGAAAATCCCACCACAATCCCACTCATGTGTAAGAGGTAGGACAAAAAATATTACGACCCTTCAAAGCGGCTAGAATTTTTATTTCCCCATGCCCAGCCAAACTCTCTTGCGGTGGACACGGTTAATAAAAGAGGCAGACAACATTATTCCAGGACCACACCTTACGATAAGGAGTGGAAAAGGCTGGACCTAATCAACCACAAGGCCTAGTGATTGACGACATTACAGTTTAGAATTGCCAGTTATGAAGCTCTCGTGGCAAAATAGGACATGACATATTTGAAGTTAGCAAATGTTACTGATGTTATACCAAAGGGAAAAGAGAGAGCATTTCCAAAGGCCACCTTATAGCTCAAACAGCCCTTCAGGCATCACTTGACTCTACCGACATAGCAGTGAGGACCATCGCAACAAGTATAGTAATGCGCTGGGACTCCTGGCTGCACCTGTCCAGGTTTCCAAGGGAGGTGCAATCTACAGCAGAGGACCTTCTTTTCAGTGGTCCAAAGCTGTTCGCCGGCAAGACTGATGTGTCACTTCACTCCTTAAAGAACTCGAGAACCATCTCAGGTCTCTAGGCAGCTATACACCTACAACAAAACGCAAACAAGGCAGGTTTTACAAGTCATAACGTCTTAGATGAGCGCTGTTCTAGGACAAGTGTCCTAAACAAGGCAGGTTTTAGACGTCATAATGTCCTAGACAAGTGCCATACACACAGAGCCAGAGACGTAGACAAAGACGACCCAGATGGGTACTGGAGATATCAGGAACAGCTTCTCCATCCAGTTCCTCTCCAGCCCCGTAACCCACCCTCCCTCTCCAAGGATGCCTCCCATGAATCACTCCTGCGACAGGTAATGGAATACTCCTGCAACTAGGCGCAGTGGAATCAGTGCCAGTACAACACATAGGGAAGGGCTTGTATTCCCTTTCTTAATGCAGAAGTAGGCTGGAGGATGGAGACCTGTTCTTGATTTCAGGAAACTAAACAAATGTGTCAAAACACAAAGTTTCAGGTTGGTTTCTTTAGCAACTATAATTTCTGCACTGGATTGGTTTGCAGCCCTCGACTTGCAAGATGCATATTTTCACATCACCATACACCCAGCACACAAGTGATTCCTCCGATTTGTACTGGAATGGGACTACTTCCAATACACAGTACTACCTTTTGGCCTCTCCACGGCCCCCCCCGAGTGTTTTCCAAAGTCCTAGCAGTGGCGCATCTACACAAGCAAGGGGTCATGATATATCCATATTTAGATAAAACAAAGAGTTCTGTAGCACTTTAAAGACTAACAAATTTAATTTTTGCTGGCATAAGCGTTTGTGGGCATATTTAGATGATTTTCTCCTCAAGGCTCACAATCTAGGAGAAGCAATTGAAGCTGTAAAGACAAGGTCACTTTTCACAGCTCCTGGTCTACAAATAAACCTTCAAAAATACTGGACCACAAAGATTTTGCTTCCTGAATACTTTTGGGTGTATCTTATGGATTTTGGGCTGCTGATTACGAAAATCACCATGAAATTTCCCTATCACATACCATTTTTTAAAATTGCCTATATTTGTTATTTTGATTCATAATTTAAGTCTATTAAAATGTTGCCCACAATGTAAGCTGAAAAGTTTTCTATCTTGTGTCCAAGCATGCCTGGGCATGCAGTGACACTACACCTAGTGCAGGCCACACAACATGCAGTGGGAATGCTAAGGCTTAGGCAGGGCAGATGCCAGCAGGACAGGTTCTAGAAAGGCTATAAAAGCATTTCGCACACACGGTTCTATGCATTGCGTTTATATCAGATTGCATTCATGTTGATGCGCACGCTCTATGTGCATAGCATATTGTGTGTACTCACTATAATAAAGCAATTGTATTTTCAGGAGGATTCGTGATAGCAAAATGTCTCGCCAATGTCGCAACAGCTGCGATACGTTTCTTGGCAACTACAGAGCATCAAACTACATGCAGCTGGTTGATAACATGCTTCAGGCATACAAAACCATGAAGTGCAACATGTCACTAAAGATTCATTTTCTGCATTCGCATTTAGACTTCTTCCCTGCAAATCTTGGTGCAGTCAGTGACGAGCATGGTGAAAGGTTTCAACAGGACATTGCGATCATGGAAAAACGGTATCAGGGCAACTGGAATCCATCAATGCTCACCGATTATTGTTGGACACTTAAATGAGAAGCCTCAGACACTGAGTACAAATGAAAATCATCAACAAAACATTTTTAGCTTAGTTGAACTATTGCAAAGCGTCAGCACCGTTATGCGATTAAACGCATTACATTCAATAAAAATCAATTTGTTTCTCCAAATTCCTATGTGATACAAGTAGTCTGAAATTATATTTGTGTTCAGCTTCAAGCAGTCTAGCATAATCTAAAAAAAATTCTGAGGAAACAATACTTTTGAAAAAATTTATTGTCCAGTGAGAACAACGCTAACACCAGTTCAACAACAGGACTTTACTAGGACCCACCTAAACTTGACAGAGGAGAAAGCATCACTACCACCTCAGAGATTCGTTGCCCTGACAAACCTGATCGATACCACAATACACACTCCACAAGTATCTGCCAGGATCTGTCTTCGTCTATTAGGTCACAGGGCAGTGACCACATACGTGGGAAAACATGCTAGACTACGCATGAGCTGCCGGCAAGCTTGGTTCAGGACAGTGTATATCCCACACAGAGATTGAAGAAACTTCTAAGCATACCAACAAGGGTCAAGGACTTGGTACAACAGTGGACCCACCCACACAATGTATGCTGATGTCCCTTTTGCACCCCAAAATGATAATTACAACAGATGCCTCCCTTTTGGGATTGGGTGCCCACTTAGATAACCTCACAGTACAAGGCAGATGGCCTTCTTTGGAATCAACTTGCCACATCAACATTCTGGAACTGCAAGCAGTTTGCAATGCCTGTGCACACTTCATGCCTCTAAATGAAAACAAAACCATACAGATCATGATGAACAACATGGCCTGCATGTTCCACATAAACAAACAGGGAGGTCACACATTCTCTAGGCACAGAGGTCATAAAGTTGAGGACATACTACATCCAATACAACATCAATATATCAGCCACCTACCTACCAGGATCTCAGAACATCAGGACAGACACGTTAAGCCAAAAGTTCTTGCACAACCATGAGTGGGAAATAAACACCTCCATAATTAATATATTCCAACGATGGGGGTTCCCCTTGTTAGACTTATTTGCCATGAGCCAGAACAGCAAATATCCAATGTTTTGCTCCAGAGTGAGCAAGATCCAAAGGAAATGCATTTCTTATCCAATGGGACGCGCCTCTCCTGTACGCCTTCCCTCCCATTCCACTGCTGCCCAGAGTCATACACAATATCAAGTTCAATCAAGCAAAGTCATCCTGATAGACTCAGCATGCCTGGCAAACATGGTATCCATACCTACAGCAGCTGTCAGCATGCCTGATACAAGTCCTTCCGCTTTTTTAAATCTCTTTTTTCAGGATGCAGGTCAAACTGTGCACCCGAACCTGCAGACACTCCATTTGAGAGCCTGACTCCTCAATGGTTCCAAGTTGAAGAGACGATCTACTCCGTAGAAGTTAAGGACATCTTGCTAAACAGCAGACGGCCAACTACATGCTTGACATGCCTCCACAAATGGAGATTCCACACGTGGTATCTAAACAAACAAATCGACACCACCAATTCTACCCTGCCTGTAATACTGGACTATATACTTTACTGAAGAAATTGGTTCTCTCAATGAGTTCATTATGAGTTAACCTGGCAGCAATTACAACCTTCCACCGCGAGGTGGATGGCATTTTGGTCTTCGCTCATCCAACTGCTAAAAGATTCCAACAGACAGTTTACAACCTCTACCCAGAGCCCAGAGCCCACTCCTCCGTGGGACATCACACTAGAGCTTCGATCTCTAATGACTGCCCTGTTTGAACCTCTGGCTGTGTGCTCACTACTACACCTTTCCATGAAAGTAGCCTTTATAGTAGTCATCAAATCCACAAGGTGCGTAACAGAAAAAAGGGCTTTTATGGCAGATCCACCATATACGATTTTTTTTAAGAACAAGGTCACTCTGAGACCCCACCCTAAATTCTTGCCTAAGTCCCATCTTCATTTCACCTTAACCAACCCATCCATCTTCCCACATTCTTCCCTAAACCTCATAAGAGTAGGCAAGAGTCGACACTCCATACCCGGGATCAGAAGGGCACTAGCTTTTTATCTAGAACAGACCAAGCTGCTCAGAAAAACTCCTAAGCTGTTCCTCTCCACCACTGAACGCTCCAAGGGCAAACCCATCTCCCAGCAGAGACTTTCCAAATGGATTTCAGGCTGCCTTCAGCTCTGCTACCATCAATGGGGCTACAACCCCGCACAGCTCAGAACGCTCTCTGCAGGAGCCACATCGTTGGCCTTGAACGATGTGGCTTTATTGTCCAAGTGGTGGCTTTACATATGACATCACACACCACACACCATTGACCAGGACTCAGCCTCTGACACTCTCCTGAGAACACAGCCTTACCATCCCCTCAGATCTAACGCCAAAGCCCCTCCTTTGTTTCCCCTGAAGGGCCCTGCTCTACAGTCACCTAAGCAGACCACCCGCAGGACCCCCTTGAAGAAGAGAGTGTTACTGACTTTGTGCAGTAACCAAGGTGCTTCGAGATGTGGGTGCCTGTGGGTGGGGGTGCTCTACTAGCCCCCTTCGCAGTTCTAATTAGTCCTCTGCAGGGGAAGGAACGGGGGGAGGGGTGCACGGCGCTAATTAACTGCCGCTATGGGCATGAGATGGGGACAACGCACACGCGGCCCACCCAGGTACTGGCAACGCGCTGACTAGAGGTGCAGGGCAGCACCCCCTGCCGTGGCGTGGCCCCAGGGACTCTCTGAAGGACCCTCAGATACTGCACAAAGTGAGTCACCCTCCTCTGGCCTGTAACCCTGCCCTGCCCGGAACTCCTGAGCCACGGGCCGCTGCCTCCCCCCGCCCCCGCCCCCGCCCCCGCCCGGGGCCAGCGCCCCCACAGCCAACCCCACAGCGCCCGGCCCCACCAACCCTCCCCCCGCGCCCCCGCCTCGCCAACTCTCCCCCGCCCCACAGCGCCCCGCCCTGACAAACCCCTGCCCCCCCACCCCACAGCACCCCGCCAATCTTCCCCTCCCGCCACAACCCACCAACCCTCCCCCCGCCCCGCCCCGCCCCGCCCACGGCGCCCGGCCGGGAGCGGAGGGGCCGAGGCCGCCCACTGGCTCCCCCGCTCGGCTCGGCTCGGCGGCTGCGTCCGACAAGCCCCGTGCCCCGCCCGCCCGGCCGGGGTGTGCCCGCGGGGCGGGGCCGGATCTTTGAGTGACAGGACCTCGGCCGCAACCTCAGCTCGCGCGCGCCCCGGAAGTGCCCCGCTCGCATCCGGTGACGGAGGAACCCCGCCTTTCTGAGCCGCCAGTAATCGCGGCCCGTCCCCCCGTCGGGGTTGGCGAGCAGGGTTGTTCCCGCCCCCGCTGCCCATTGGCTCGCTGGGGACGCGCTGTGATTTGTCACTGGTCGTTTTGCTGTGTGGTCCCGCCTCCCTCCCACCCTCTTTACGTCGAGGCCCCCGATAGGTTGGCGGTCCGGGGGTGTGTCCGATCTCCGCGGGCCCGGGCTGGGCGGGGGGAGGGGCATTCCGTTCGCTGATTGGCCCGCGGCGGGGGCGGGCGCTGATTGGTTGCGGCAGCAGGGGCTGTGCGGCGCGGTGCGCGGCAGGGCGGGAGTGGCGGAGACGGACCGAGGTGAGACCCCGGGCTGGGCACGGCAGCCCCCGGCCGGGCCCGCCCCCTGCGCGCGGGGCCTCGCGCCCGCACCCCGCGGCGGGGCGAGCGTGGGCGCGTGACCCGGGGGGCCGCGGTCTCGCGGGGCGGAGCCGTGCGCG
>ML675623.1:898514-915642 GCA_007922155.1 Mesoclemmys tuberculata | reverse complement strand
CTCACCAGCCAGCACCCAAAAAAGATTTCTCTGCAGTAACTCAGTAAACAAAGACAAAAGGGATCATTTGAAATTTTTAGGACTTTCTAAGGGAAACTCCAGTTGTACCAGGAGCATAGATAATATAGAAGGTTACCAAAGACTTACTGCTGACAGCTACTATCTCGTTAACCTTTGAGCTTAGACACGCTGTACAGTTAGGTCCAAATGCACGGTTGTTTACAAGAACAAAAGTGATTACAATAATGTGTCATTTCAGAGAAGAATCAAGGCTTCCTCTTCTTGGCTCTAAATCCAACTCTGCTCTCCTTGTCCTGTTCTTTGCTTCTTTTCAGCTTGATGTGCTGTTCCTGTGGCTGTAACTCTTCACTGACTGTATCCACAAGCGGGGTTTCTTCGCCTTGTGGGCCCTCACTTGTCCATTAGGCACCTTTTGAACTGGGTTCCTTCAACAGATGTTCAAAAAGGCATTCTCTCTCTGGTCACTAGGGTCCGGTCTACGCTTACCTTCCAGATTCGGCGGCAGTCAACGGGAGATATGCAAGTGACATAAATCACTTGCATACCTCCCGTCGACTTCCCTGCATCTGCTCTGTGCACCGTCCACACTGCGCTGCGCCAAAAAGAACAGCGTTCCTGTCGACGCAGCGCTATGCCACTTTCTGGGGTGGTTTTCCTGTGTCCATTGCTGGATCGACTGAGTGGGTCTACACAGACCACTCAGTCGATCCAGAGCAATCGATCACCACTGTCAGTGTAGACCCAGCCTCAGTTTAAGTCCTTTGTGGGTGGACTTCTCATGCTGTTTTCAGGATCTGTTTTAACTAACTCTGCCTTTGATCAGTTCCCTTTTTCACCATCCTGTTTCCTTTCAGTCATGTCCCCCCATGCTCTTTCTCTGGTAAGTCTGTAGATTTTATTTCCCTCTACTTCCCTCCTTTCATAGAGCCTGCTCACATGCCCAGCTCTCTCTTTTCTGCTTCTCCTGACCTGAAACTTTTTCTATTTTCCTTTTTTCCTCCTTCTCGCTTCCCAGTCCCCTACTTTTATTCTCCTGTTCTTCTTTTATCACCTCACCTCCTACCCAAGCTCCGATCATCCACTAGCTCAGCACTGAGATTCTTCTTCTCTAACTGCTTTTTTTTCCCCAGCTGCCCGTTTGGGTGGATCCCGAGCCCCTCACCAGCTCAAGCTGCTTTCGGTCTCTCCCCCCTGACCTCCTACAGCATTCTGTGCTGCTGCCTCCAGCTGCAGCAGGTGCTAGTGCCAGGTTGAGGGTTACTGCCTGGGGGGCTCTTTGGAGAATGGCCTCTGATCCCTGGCTCTTGTGGTGGGTGAATTGGTATGGCTGTGCTCAGGGACTCCCAACAGAATGGTTTGTGATTCATCCAGACCCATTATGTGTGTGCCCAGTGCACTGTGTGATCATGTAGGTGATAACATTTGTGGCATTATTAGGAGCACGGTGAGTCTTCTCTTGGGACAGCTCCTTCTTGAGAGACAGTGACTCTGGTCTCTCCTCCGTAAGGCAAGACCATCCTGGTCTCAACTGCATATTCCATTAGGGTATTGGTGAGTGAGCTGGTGTTACTGCTGGGTTGTAGATACAGAAAATGACGACAGAGCTCAGAGGCTCCGTTTCTCGGGGGAGTGTGCAGTTTCTGGCTCCATTTCTCGGAGCTCCATTAGAAATTCATGGATGCTCCATTGCAAGAAAAGAAAGTTAACACACAATTACTTTTAATTAGAAAACATTACAGTACCCGGTGGAATTGAAATCTTTGCTCGATCTAATCATATGTGATGCTCACCTGGGTAGTATCTGAGTGCCTCCAAGTAATTAAAAAGTAACAAATAATTACAAAAAACACCATCTCTCTCCCTTCCATGTTTGTAATTATTGAAGGAAGTGAAGTCAAAGGGATGGGTATTGCATTTGTTGAAAGTAATTCTCCTCTGGATTTCAGTGCATAGTTTTTCACTACAAGATTTTTACTTCTGTTTGCAGGAAATAGAATAAGCATAGGGACATCTACAGCCTCAGAAGAATTGAAGCCTCAAAAGGTAGTGCTTAATATGTTTAATGTATTACTTTTCCACTAAATGAACTTAATAAATAAATATGTCCATAACCCTGACACTCGCTTCCAAAAGAAGCCCACCCTGTTACCAAACAAGAAAGAAATCTACAAAGTTTTTCATTTGTTTTCCTCTGATGACACCTATTCCCTTACAGTTCTTTCTCAGAGCTCCTCCTGGGACAGCACTGCTATGCACTTCTTCATTTTTGGGGCTAGGAGCAAATGCACATTCTAGCTTTCAGTATGTTAACAGACTTCCCAATTTTATAAGCTTTCCAACTTAATGTCCCCAGCAGCTAAACTAATAATCATTGACCCCCCAATATGCGGGAGAGCTATCACAGCTGTCCATGTATGGCTGAGGTACGTTATCTTTGCAAGATTGGATTTGGCTTCCACTGAGCTAATAAAGATCATGAACCTAGAGAAACATTTCCCCTCTGATCCTCTGCAGGAGAATCCAAAGGGATAGGATTTCTCTTAGGAGAATCAGATGATGGGCTTATAAATAGTAATGCATTTTGATGCCTGTCTGGGTCTACTTAGATTGCTTGTTGCTTGTTTTAGCCTTTTTTGTACTATTGCTTTGCCCCGGCTGGGTGATATGATATAATGTTTGGTACCAGAACCAAGGACTGAAATGTCTACTTTCTCAGAAACTGAACAATTCAGATGGAGCTTAAATTTCCTATGTGGAAGCTCACTGTCCTGATGCCATGATTTTTACCTCACAGCATGAGCTTCAGGTCCCAGACACAGACCTACCTTGTATCTGGTTTTCCAAGAGTATGGCAGGAGTGTGGATTCATGTCAGGTTACTTGCCAAGGCAGTATTTTAGCCTATTGTCCTGGCTATGTTCTTCCCATAGCTGCATGCCCGTTCCAGGGAGGCCTTCTCTGTACGCCCAGTGTCCAAAGGGCCTTGGAGTCCTGTTTGGAGAGGAATAGGCCCCTGGGAAAGTCTATGCTGCTCTTTTTCATCGGACCCTAGTTTGCTGGGCCATGCTGTACTGAGAGGACCATGTCATGACATACTGTGACCTGGCTGGCTTGAAGCTAAAGGTCATATCAAGGTTGCCTTGATTGGAGGCCAGACTGCAGCATGGCCTGCCTTGGGGCTGTTTCCTTCATAGATATCTGCAGAGTGGATAACCGATCCTCTCCCCACATCTTTACAAGAACTATTCTTTGAATTCAGTCTCCAGGAGGGAATCTTGCTTTGTACTCTGCTTCTGAGCTTGTTCCCAGGGTCAGGTTGGAAAATCTTTCCTATTTCCGCCGAAAGCTACGCTTTATTTTCTTGCTGTTCATTGTCTTTCTACAGACTTGAATGTTCTGTCTGATGTTGGATTTGAAAGTGGTACCTTGCTGCTTGTATGGGAAATAATGCTGTTAATGTGACATAGCAAAAGCAGAACCAAACAATTCCTCCCTGCTCACATCACCAGCCTTGTTACTGCTTTCTTTTCCAGCTTTGCTCTCATTTTTCTTGGGAGACATTCCTCAGGCTTCTTGCTCTGCAGGAGTGAGAATCCTGCACAGGTCATATCTTTAGAGGTGAGAGGGTTATTTGCCTCTATATTCATTTTTTTTGAAGGTGTCATTTACTGGCTTCTCCCTTAGAGAGGTGTTTTTTTTCCTAAGGTGTTTGTTCCTGGTCACCCTGTTCAGTTTTCTTCCAAAGCCCATTTCTGATTCTCTAGAATTAACTCTTCTGGCTGGGAACGTCTCCTCCCATGCGATTGAGGGACTGATTGGGATGTTTGGAGGGCAGTGTTGGTTTTCCTCAGGTGTGGCATAGATCACTACTGCGGGCCTCACTTACACTGTACTCTGTTACTGCCGCCCTCTGTGTTAAAACAAAGCAAACATCTAAGGCATGGGAGTTCTGCCAGTCTTATGCAACGATGTGAGAATCCTACCAGATGACATAAGAGCAGCAGAGTTACCAGGCAAGAAATTATCTTTTACTATAATCCATACAACCTCAACTAATTTCCAGACTTCTGATGTTTTTAAACCCTCTTTTCCTTGTGCATTTCCTTTCATCAACCTTAACTACATCTTAATGATTTTTTTGGATGTGAAGAAGGGTTTGAGAAGTCTTCTAAGCATTTTTACCCTAAAAAGCATCCAAGCTGTGAATGAAACAATTGATCAGAAGTTCCAAATGAGACGGTTCTCTGGTGTTAAATGAGTTGGGAGATAGTAGAGAGTAATTGGCTATGCAGAAGTAGAACCATTATTCCCTTTGGAGCACACACATTTTTGCATTTCAAGATGAAATTGTTGTCTTGTTCAGTCTAGCAAACTGGAGTTCTTGACAGCTCAGCTAAGGTTAAAAGTTGCCTAAGCATTTTCATTTTAAAGCCTTTCAGTTGCTTAAAATTTTTCAAACTTTTATTTTTTTGAGCTGAACATCAGGTCTGTTCTCTGGACAACCATTTGGGATTTGGGGTTGTGCTTTTGTTTTTGTTTTGTGTTTGGAAAGGTTTTTAAGCAAAAATGATTCACTGACTTTAAGAAGGTGGCAGTGGAAAAATACTTTTGCTATAATTTTTTTTAAAGTGCTTGACTTTTTTTAGCACCTCTCTGCTCTCTAATGGCAATTGATGGAAAGTTTGGCAGAGGTTTCCTAAAAATGCCTTTAAAAGCCTTATTGTTATTAAAGTAACTTTCTCCTGGTGCTAGGGGTGTGAGTGTGAGAGAGAGATGCATGAGCACGTGCTTAGTCCCCTCTAGTGCTCTGTGTAGAATTTTAGAGAAATTGGGTAGAATTTTACATGATTTTTAAAAGAAGCTACTGTCTCGTTCAGAGCACAGGTACCTGGTGGATGAGGCAAGGCTCTGTGGATATGCCAGGTCCCCGTGGCATGATGACTGGGCTGGGCTCAGTGTTCATTTGGTACTGGAGCAGGGCCAAGTGTTGCTTCCCCTCCACACACAATTTACTTCAGTGCCATCTGGACACCTACGTGTTTTAGTGTAAACTTCTTGCTCTGAAATATTGTGAGTTTTTTTTTTTTTTTTAAAGGCAGGGAGCTGAATCTAGCATTTCAGACTCTTCTGGGGGAGCTCTTCCAGCTGTCCCACCATGAAACAGAGCCTGGCCACTTGGGCACAGTGGCTGTAGGCCTGGGAAGCTGAATGTGCACCCATGTGATGCGGTTGGAGTCACTGAATCTGCCCCTGTGGTGGTGTATGGGGCACATTAGGGCACTGCCTCTGTCCTGGGGAGGGGGTACTGTAAATGCCCAGAGGCATGGGAGAGCTGTGTGCACTGCGAGCTGAGGTCCAGGACCCTCTTTTCCATGTGCTGGAGGTCTGTAAGATGCTGTAGGTGCTGCTCCCTTTCCACGGAATCCCTTGCCTCGCTATGGCAGAGCACCAGCTCGCTCAGCTAGCAATTTCCAGTGCTCCATTCTTCCTTCAGCTCTAGAAGAGCCCAGGCTTGGTTTCTTGCTGGAGCTTTAACCTCTTTTGGCTCTGCTCCTGTCTGTCACTTTACGTAGGGCTGTAACCTTGATGGGACTTGCTGCCATATTCTTTGCCGCCTTTCTTCTTGCTCCTGCACTGAAAAAGGGAGTGTGAGCCCGATGACTTTGCTGTCAGCGCCTGGCGCTGAGTCCCAGCCGGCTGGTTGTGTGTCCTGTCCGTGCAGGAATCCCTCCACGCTGCAGTACAGCACAGTGCTGCATTTTTCATGCCGAGGCCCTCACGTGACCTGGAGAACCTCTGCTGAGTTCTGGCCTGATTAGAATCTGGCTAGAAGTGCATCCCATAGTTCAGCGCCTGGGCTTGCCTTTGAGCCCTAGTGAGAGTGCTTCTGTCTTGCCTGGGGTCTCTGGGGTGTATTAACCCTCCCTTAACTCCAGCTCCTTGTGCCCTGGCTTGTCAAGGCTTTCTGCATTCCTGCTGCATCCAGGTTCTGTTACGCTCCTACACGAAAGGCAGGTGTCTGATGTTCACACCATCCTGTCTCCAAGTATTTAGTGACTGAGCCTGTTGGGGGGAGGCGCCTGCCTGGCGCACAGGAGCAGGTAATGTTAGGTAATGAAATTTACAAGCCCCTAACGCTCTTTTGCTTCCTCATAAGACGGCAGGAGTACTAGCTTGTGTTTTATAGCAGTCTTCTTCCTCAGAAGGCCCTCAACTGCAGTGCAAACACTAGCCAAAGACAGCCACTTGTGGCTTGAGGAGTAGCAGCCAGTGCATGGCATCTCTGCACACCCAACGCCAAGGAAGGGACGATCTGATCAAGGATGCATGGGCAAACCCTGCACCTACACCAAGGGGCCTGAGGTTTCTGTTCATGCAGAGTGGGTGGGACTGTGGTTTTTAAAGTCTCATCTCACCAATGCTAAGGAAACTGCATGGGACTCGGGGTCTGTACCAGAGAAGGTCTCTGTACCAGAGAAGTCTGCCCTGCTGATGCTGTCAAATTGCGAGCTTATACCAGCAGTCCTCCCTGCCAAATCTAGGTTTCTCTTACAGTATGTCTACACTGCAAAACCCCCACCCCATCAGCAACAATTCTCAGAGCCTGAGGTGACTGACTTGGGCTCATGGCACTTGCTGCACGGGGCTAAAATAGCAGTGTAGGTGTTCCCACTTGGGCTAGAGCCCAGTCTCTGAAACCCAGCGAGGAGTCTCTCAGCTGAGGAAAGCAGAGATGTGTGAGCTCAGCCAGGGATTGTTCCCCAGCGTCTCAGTGCTGTGCTGCTGAAGGCGTGTCTCTGTCTTGGTCCCCACTTGCTTGTGAGAGAGGAGTGAAGGGGAAGTCCTGTGTGCGTCTCTGCCACTGAGCTGGAGTGCTGTGCTCTACGGGAGGGTCGCGTACAGAAGGTCATTTCTATCTCGAGCTCTGAAATAACTGGGATGCTGTTGGGTTTGAAAAGGTCATTATTCAAACTAGGGTGTCCGAGGCTTCTTTGCTTTAGCAGGCCAAACTCCTTGCCCGCACCACGGGCTCCTTGCATCTCTCCAGTCTCCCCCACAAGCACTCTGCCATACCTTTATATTTCACGGATTCCCTGCACTCGCCTCCCCCATGCCAGAATCTCTGCTGCCTATTCCCCTATCTCCTCTGTGCTTGCCAGGGGTCTGTGCCTGCCACTTGGCTACATGCAAAGGGTTCTGTGTCTCCCATCTTGTCCTTCCTCCATACCCTTGCCCCGTTCTTCCCTCCCCTTCCAGGGATGCTGTGCTCCTTCATTGCCCCCCCCCTTTCTTCTCACTTTCCCCACTTTCAGACATGCCAATGGCTCTCTAGGTCCCCCCCCCGGCCTCCCATTCTTACATGTTTTCTTTCTGTAAGAAAGGTAAGCCATTCAGGTGTCAGCATTTCAAACTGTATTGGGGCTGTGGGCAGAACTGAGCTGGGGGTGTTGTTACGCTGGGAAGTGTAAGTGGCTGCTATCAACCAGGTCTTTGATCTGTAGACAGTTACAGATGTGGCTGGAGCTGTTGGTTCTGCTGGTGAGATGCTAGAGGCACTATGGGTCCCCCATGGTTTGACTTTCACCAAAATCACTAACATTCTGCCCATTTGTGTCTAGGATGTTCCCTGAAACTTTGGAATTGATCTGATGTGGGGTTTAAAAGTTACTGTGTTACTGACAGACAGACAGAAGTGACAGCAGATTGAGTGTTAGGGTTTGTCTACACCAGGGGTTCTCAAAACGTTTTTTGCTGAGACCTCCTTTGAAAATATTTCCTGCTGTGATGTGCCCCCCCCATCCCATGCCACTCTTACTTTTGCGCTGCTGGTGGTGGTGGAGTTGCCTTTAGAACTGGGCAGCAGGTTCTCTCGAGCCCCCTACAATAGTCTGGTGACCGCTTTGGGTCAGAACTTCCAATTTGAGAAACATTGGTCTAGACCATACATTCATGTGCACCAGTGACTGACCAGTGTCACGCACTGTGTCACCAGCATGGACCCTGCTGGCATGCACTAAAAGTTCCTTAGTGAGCTTTAAATGTAGTACTGGGATTATGTTAATGTGCACTAGGGATCTTCTTGTGTGCACCAGCAGGTTCCACATGGGCCAATTAGTGCGTGACACTTGCTAGTGCGGACTAGAATTCACAACCCACAGGTGCAGACTAATGCATCATGTAGATGTGCACTCTCAAGCTCAACCAGGAAGCTGCTAAGGTGGCTGGAAGCAGCTTCCTAGGTGCAGGGGAAGGCCGCTAAGATTACCGAGATGCTCTGTGCTTTTTCATCTGCAGGGATTTGCTCTATAGAGTAAGGGCATGTCTCTTCTGGAAATTTGCTGTGGGTTTTGTGTATCCACATTAAGTGAACTGTGACAAGTGTTGTGAGAGCAGTGCACCACATTTCAGTGGTGTCCCACAACTGAGGTACTTTTGCCTTGCGTCATTGCAAAGCCAGACAGCACTGTGATGTTTCATAGAATCCTAGCAGATTAGGGTTGGAAGGGACCTCAGGAGATCATCTTGTCCTTCATCCAGTCAAAGCAGGACCAACCCCAACTAAAACATCCCAGGCAGGGCTTTGTCAAGCCAACCTCTAAGGATGGAGATTCTACCACCCCTGTAAGTAACCCCTTCCAGTGCCTCAGCACCCTCCTAGTGAAAAAGTGTTTTTTCCCTAATATCCAACCTAGACCTCCCCCACTGCAACTTGAGACCGTTGCTCCTTGTTCTGTCATCTGCCACCACTGAGAACAGCCTGGCACCATCCTCCCTGAAGCTCCCCTTCAGGTGGCTGAAAGCTGCTATCAAATCCCCCCTCACTCTTCTCTTCTGCAGTTTAAACAAAACCAGTTCCCTCAGGCTCTCCTCATAAGCCATGTGCTCCAGCCCCCTAATCATTTTAATTGCCCTCCGCTGGACTCTCTCCAATTTGTCTACATCCTTCCGGTAGTGGGGGGCCCAAAACTGGACTCAATGCTCCAAATGCGGCCTCACCAGTGCAGAATAGAGGGAAATAATCACTTCCCGTGATCTGTTGGCAATGCTCTTACTAATGCAGCCTTCTTGGCAACCAGGGCACACTGCTGACTCTTATCCACTGTAACCCCCGGGTCCTTTTCTGCAGAACTGCTGCTTAGCCAGTCAGTCCCCAGTTTGTAGCTGTGCATGGGATTCTTCCGTCCTAACTGCAGGACTCTGCACTTGTCCTTGTTGAACCCCATCAGATTTCTTTTAGCTCAATCCTCCAATTTGTCTAGGTCACTCTGTATCTTATCCCTACCCTCCAGCATATCTGCCACTCCCCCCAGCTTAGTGTCATGCATGAACTTGCTGAGGGTGCAATCTACCCCATCCTCCAGATCATTAATGAAGATGTTGAACAAAACCAGCCACCGCACCGACCCCAGGGCACTCCACATCAAAGCCTTTGATCACTACCTGTTGAGCCTGATGATCTAGCCAACTTTCTATCCATCTTTATATTCCATTCTTTAACTTGCTGACAAGAACACGGTGGGAGAAATAAGTGCTCAGCGTTCTGGTCAGAGATCCTGTGGTGCATTGCTTGGCTGTTGTGCTCTGTGTGTTCTGCTATATGCATTTTTGTGGACATGTACCAGAAGACAATGGAGTTCTGAGACCTGAGGTTAAATAATTTCCCTGATTCTTCTTTTTCCATTCCATCATCTATCTGGGTTTGCAAGTCAGGGCCATTTCCAAAGCACTGTCAGGCAGCATGGGGGAAATATTTGCGATCTCTGCAGTCTTCATGGTGATGAATATAAACAGCCTGCTGCAAGCACGTTGGAAGCCATTGCATGAATTTAGAACCAGAGTTATAAGGGCACTGAGATGCTGGATGATGAAATCAAATAGAACTTTCTCTGTTGTCTTGAAGTAACTTGAATCCATGGAGCGTGCTTTGCGGCTTGGTCTACTAGAACTGACTGGGGGAGAGGGATTGTGCTGAGGACCTGGGATGCCCAGTAGTGGTGACAGAATGTAAGGATGTCAAAAGCCACTTTCCTAGAGATCTGTGCAGGGCTCTTCCTGGAACGACAGCCGCAGAACACCTACATGAGAGCTGCCTGCCCACAGTGTGGAAAAGCATGTGGCTGTGGCCATTTGGAAGCTTGTCACCCATGATTGCTACTGGTCAGTAGCTAACGGGTTTGGTGCTGGTGTATCAGTTGGTGGGGCTTTGGTCATGGGAGCGTGCGCTACTATCCAGGAGGTTCTACAGGCTCATTCTTACCCGTTCTCAGGGTTTAACTGGTCTCCCGATGCGGAGTTGGGAAGGAATTTCCAGGTCAGGTTAACGGTGATTTAGTGGTTTTTTACCTTCCTCTGCAGCATGTGTGTGCAGGTCACTTGCTGGGATTATCTTGGTATCTCTCTTTTAATCATTTCCCTGCCATTGTGGGTGCCTCAAGCGGTGGTGTGCCTCAGTCCCTCCTATTCTCAGGCATGTAATAGTTTAGCCTCCTGGAGGCTATAATCCTCTGCTCTTACTTTGGTTGTTGGGTGTAGTGTGTGGGTAGGGGCGGTGGTGTTTGTCTGTCATGTACAGGAGGTCGAACTAGTGGCCCCTTCTGGCCTAAACTCTATGACCCCCAGGTCATTAGACTGGGCAGTGCACAAGCATTTATTAACAGGTATGCACAGATGCGGTTCCCAAATTGTATCGGGGCCATTGATGGGACCCACATGCCTGTTCTTTGCTTCTTGAACTCCAAGGCCTGGTGTAACAGGAAAGAGTATTTCTCCATGGTGTTGCAAGGCCTAGTTGAGCACCATGGGAAATTCACCAGTATTTATGTGGGGTGAAGTCTGGACAGTTGTTTTGCAATGACAGATGGAACTTTTGCACCAATGGTATTGATGGACATGGTTGGCTTGGCATTGCCAGTCCATCTGTCATCCAGCTTACCCTCTGCTTCCCTGTCTTATGAAGCCTTTTACTGGACAGTTGGAGGGAGAAAGGAACTGTTTAACTGTACCTGGATTAGGTGTAGAATGACTGACTGCAGTGTGCATTTGGAAGCTTGAAAGGTAGAGATCCTGGTACTGAGCCTGGTGAGAAATGTCTTTCTCTTATATACTTTGCTGTGTCAGGTTGGTTTGATTGAAATCAACAACTTAAATCGCCAAGTCCAAATCGGCAATTTTATCAGCTTTTCCATTTGTACTTTGGTTATTTTCTAAAGAGAGGTTCGTTCTCATTGGTTGATTTAACTATTAAAACATGTTGATTTAAGAACTAAATAGGGCCTTTATGCTAATTTTGGTACATCTTTTTGGTGTCTAGGAGGGTACACTATATATACATTTATTTAAGCAATTATATAGCTTAATATTTTCAAATTCTTATTGTATGTTTTTAGTATGTTAGAAAATGATGAATGATATTTACTAGATAATTCTTTTTGTTCATGACTTGTCAAGCTGCATTAAGATGGTAACTGGAATTTAATTAAACACAAAAACGCATGTAAAATTATTTATATTAAACAAAGCAACCTTAAATGTTTTGAATACGTAAACTTCTCTCTTCAAATGTTTCACATTTACAGCTATGTGATTTCTTAAACAAAAGAATTAAATTTTTTTATTTAAATTGGATTTTTTAGTTTTGTTTAAATGTTTTTCTTCTTATTAATAGCTTATCTTTAGAAAGAAAAATGTATCATAACTTAAAGAACAAAATAAATAACATCCAATTTAAATTAAAAAAAACCCAACAACTCTCTCTCTACGTGTCTCTCCCGCCTCCCTCCCCAGTTGATTTTTATCCACCCTGGGCTGTATTTTGCACAAGCTATTTGAGAGCAAAGGGTCTAGGGCCTTCCAAATGGCTGGAATCAGGAGGTGAGCGGACTTGGTGAACAGCCAAATTGGAGGCCAGTACAAAATGATGCAACTAGTGATGGGCGCAGAGTGGGGGAGGTTGTTACCCAAATAACAAATATCACAGGATCTTTTTAGGGGATAAGGCAACAAGCCGCATTTATTGTGAATATGGAAACTTGGTAACTAGTATTACAGAAAAATAGTATCAAAGAAAAGAAAAGTATCCACACTGCAACACCATCAATACTGTGCTTTAACTAAATGGTATCAATCAATGCAACCACTATGGAAATAGTATTAACATTATATCAATATCCCAATGACAGAGATTCTTGGCACATGTCTCAATTCTAACTTTCATTCACAGTCATACACACAGACAGGGAGACAGACAGACATACACAGGGGTCCCACAGATGTTATAGTTACCAGCCTCTAGGTGCTCGTGGTAGTCACTGGCCAGGTGACTGTAGCACGAGGGTGAGGAGCAAGGTTCTGCCGATGCGCACCGGTACTCCTGGCTGGTGTGATGTTGTAGACCCGAACCTCCAGCTTTCATCCTTCTGTCCCATTTTATAGGAAAAGGACCCCATGTATCTCTATGGGTTTTGCACTGTCATGCTGCAACTGCATCTTTGGTGTGATCCTCAATCACCCACATTGTTGCAAGCATGATTGGATTTTGTCCTTTGAAATGGGCTGGCTCTGAAAGTATCAGGGTGGACTCCTCTTCAGCCATTGCTATTATCTTCACTCCTTTCTTCTTCCTTCAAATGTTTTTAGGTGAGGTTGGTGTTTTCTTGTCTGTTTTGATGCCCCTCACTCAGACCAATTGTTTAATCACTCCACTCAGCTCAATTGCTCAGCCATTCACACTTCTATCACTCAGTGCCAACTCCTAGCTGAAGAATTCACATTCACTTTGACAATATCTTTTACAATTAAATACAAACATTGCAATGCACAGTGTGGCTTAAGATAGGATTTTTACAGATATATATGTATTAGAAGCAGGTAAGATTAACAAATAAACTGGCCAGTGGACATAGTACAGACGTTCACAAACAATCTCAAAATTATACCAAGTACAGACAGATTTGAAAAGGGTAATGTATTAGGTTGGGGTGCCTCTTGGTGGGGGGGGAGAGCAAGGTTCTGTTCATGGCCTACAAGGTGCTGTGCTCGTACCTCGTATCTGGGTGTGACTTGTACAGAGTGTGTGTGGTTTTGCGCTGTGGTATCTCGGGTGGTACCTGAAGAGGTGCGGCAGATGCAGGCTGTAACTTCATGTGCACCTCTGCATGCTGTCTTCCCTTGGGCGGATGTAACCCTGAGGTGTGTCCCCAAAAGACAAAAGGATTCTGTTCTCAAAAAGGCATTGGGTAAATGGGAAAGACGTGCCCTGCTGCTCTTTGGCAGGATGGTTCCCCCAGCTCTGTGCTGAATTACTGCACAAGCAGGGCTCTAAGTTCTCCTTTTTAACACTTAACGACCAGCATAAAGTGCACTGCAAAATTAACAGCATTCTGCAGTGATTCAGAGGGATGAATTCCTTTAAATGCTTTTGAATGGCCAGTGGATCACAAGCTAACTATCGGTCAACAATATAATTCGTGCTCACAAGTTTTTAAAAAAGCAAACGTTCTGGGATGTATTCGAATGTTGTAAGCGAGATGTAGTTCTTCTGCTCTGCTCCACGCTGATTAGGCCTCAGCTGCAGTATTTTGTCCAGTTCTAGGTGCCACGTTTCAGGAAGGATGTGGACAAATTGGAGAAAATCCAGAGAAGACCAACAAAAATGATTAAAGATCTAGAAAATGTGACCTATGAGAGAGGATTGCGGGGGGGAGTGGGTTTGTTTAGTCTGTTTAGAAACTGTTTAGAAACTGAGGGGGGGACATGACAATTTTCAAGTACATAAAGCGTGGTTACAAGGAGGATGGAGAAAAATTGTTCTCTTTAACCTCTGAGGATAGGACAAGAGGCAATGGGCTTAAATTGCAGCAAGGATGGTTTAGATTGGATATTAGGGAAAACTTCCTAACTGTCAGGGCTGTTAAGCACTGGAACAAATTGCCAAGGGAGGTTGTGGAATCTCCATCACTGGAGATTTTAAAGAGCAGGTTAGACAAACACCTGTCAGGGATTGTCTAGACGATACTTAGTCCTGCCTTCAGTGGAGGGGACTGGAGTAGACAATCTCTTGAGGTCCCTTCCAGCCCCTCACTTCTGTGACTCTTTTGGGGAATGTCTATGTAGCATGATTTGAGCAGTTGAACTCCTAAAATCACGTTTCCTCCAAGCTCGGCATTAATGAAACCAGGAGCCAGAAACATGATTTTTATACTTTTCTGTATTTTCTGCTGCAATAGAAGTGCCTGTCTTCAAACAGTCTCCTGGTTAGTGCAGTGTGCCAGTTGGGTGGGTGGAAAACCAGTGAGTGCCTTGCTGGGGAGGTGTTAGGCAGCACACAGCAAGCTTATGTGGTGGTTTATGTTCGCATATTTATAGCAGTGAAGGAGCAGAATTTGTACAGTGTCTAGTGTGTCCATCAATTTGGTCAGGATAACTCCAGAGCAGTGAGGACAGACAGGATCACTCGGGTAGCCAGCTAAGCTGCCAAGGAGAGCAGTAAGAGGACTTGACAAATGTGCATCAATGGATTCAGATCAGGGATGCATCCACATCTCCTCTGCTGTGGGTAAATTCATCCCAGGGCTCAGGGAACCCATCTCCAAAGTGGGGTTAGAACACCAGCTGATTCCCAACGAAATGTTGTTTGTGGCTGCCAGGCACTCATGCAAAATAACTCAGGTTGACCTGCAACAAATGTCAAGGGTAGACAAGCCCTAAAACAGCTCATAGCCACCCATGGGAAGAGAAAGTCCCTGGGCCCTGAAAGCAGAAGTGTCTGTTAAGTTGTGAAGTCCCTGTTCTCTGGGGGTTTTGCACCTTCTGTTGTGCGTCATTGCTGCGATGACTGCAGTGTAAGCTAGACCGAGATAAACTTTCCATCAGGCGAGAGGGCGTGCTTTTATTCTGGCAATTCAGTGCCTCTGACAAGTAAAGTGGTAATGGAGCCGTTCTGACCCATTGGCTCTGATAGGAGAATCAGAAGAGTTGGAGGCTGAAATTCTGGGTTGGATCTGGTGGAAAGTCCCATTGTTTCCCAGTGTCCTGGCAGTGCCCAACTGCACGTTCCAACAAAGCTTCGGCAGCGTGCTAGGCCGGAGGTTCCGGAGGGCCAGCTGGAAGCAGAGTTTCGGAAGCAGCAGTTCGTCATTGTGACACCTTCACTTCAGCAGTCTCCAGTCCTACAGGTGAAGTCAGCCCAGCCAACTGTGACACCTTCGTTCTTCAGCACCTGGGCATTAGTGACTCATTTAACCTGATTGCAGCGCCCGCTGTGGGGTGAGAGCGCGAGGAGGCAGATGATGTGCACTGGGTCTGCTGGGGGGACACTGGTGGAAACTCAGACTGGATTGGTTGCTATGTGCCATACATCTCAATGGACGGTGCCCTCTGTGTGTCCGTAGGTAACCTTGTGCCCTGCTGGATGTCGGGTGTGAGCCTAGAGAACGCGTGTGTCGCCGTGTGCTTGATCTGACTCTGCTGTAAGAGAGGAAGATGGGGCAGCATGGTGCAGGGTGGAGTGTTGATTTTCCGGCTGAGGGGAGGGAAGGGGGGGTGGTGACTGACCTACAACGCTGGGTGTGTTTGTGAGAACAGGGGTCTGGTGTTTGGAATGGGAGCAGCACTTGAGATTTCCTGCAGTCATTTGGGATGAATGAATAAATGCAGAGGGGTTGTGCACTGAGTTGAATTTGCAGCTGCTCCTTTGTCTGAAGAGTTGGTACATGTCTCAGTCTTCCCTTGGGAGAATAATAGTTGTCCCATTGACAATAGAGGACATCTCATGGCCCAGAGAGACAGAGGCTCCCAACTTACAGGGGACTGTGCGTATTACAAGGGTGACTTGAGGCATGTGAAGGGAAATTGGTGGAGAGCTGCTGAGGGGAGCACCGCAGGAATGTGCACCAGCACAAGCCAAACACAGGGACCCAGAGGCACTAGCTTGAAAAGAGCTGTGCCAGCATGCAAATGCCCTCTGCCCCCTCTCTTTGCCATTGGGGTCAAGTTATCTTGCTCTTGTCCTTAGGCTGCTTCTTCCATCACTCTTTCCCTCTCCTCTAGGCTGAGGGAGAACTAGTAATTGCTCACCCTCAGTTCCCTGTTTCTTTCCCCTTTTGTCCTCTGTTTCGCCAGTTCCTCGTCTTCCTTTAAAAATAAAAGGTATAAGTTAAAGAGCTTCCAGCTTCGCTCCCTGCTTTTCCCTGCACAAGGGTTGGGATGCTTCCTGCCCTCTGGAATGCTACCAGCATGACCCTCTTCTTCTTCTGCCCCAGTGCTTTTCAAACTTTTTAGGTTGCATATGTCTTTCCAAGTAATGTGGTCTCCCATGTCCCCCTATCTGAGACAGGATCATAATACACCCTATGATTAGATTGCCAAGTCTTTCCAAATGAAATGTGTCTACCATTACAGGATTTTGCTTGCATACCCCTGGACCACTGCTGTAGCCTGTACTGTCAGGGGCACCTGAGACGGAAGTTGCAAAGTACTGGATCATGATACTGGGCATAACTGGTTTCCCTGCATGAGGAAAGTGAATGGTAGGAGCTGGCTGGAGGGTGGTTAATTTTTTTAATGTTGTGAAATGGCCCAATGCGCAGATCCCAGAGTCAGCCCCATTACAAAATATGCTGCCCATGGTTCTGATCTTCATTGCTAAGTGAGACAGGAAATACAGCGGAAGGTTTTTGCCTGTGTTTAATTAGATCAGTACTATATATTTGTTAAATCTAACACAGAATTTAGAGAAGAGGAAGAGACATGGCAAGAGAGACAGGCAGGAGGAAGTGGAGAAAAATGGAAATTAAACCAGCAGAAGGGAGAGTACAGGGTTACTTTTCATCATTTCCACCTTTATCCACCATTCCAGTTTGTGGCTCTTTTGCTAAATGAATCTGTAGAAGCCCAGTGTGTGCTATGGGTTTGTGCCCCTTATCAGAGTGTGCCTGCCTAGTCTCATGTAGAGATGCATAGTTCCTGGCCTGTTAAACCACTTTTAAGAACAAGAGAAAGGGGAGATTTTTACCTTCTCCTACAAATAACTGATTCAGCAGGTAGCCCAATAGTTGAATTAGCATCTGATCTCCTTCTTTGAGAAGGTGACGGATTACTTAGACAGAGGC
>ML675623.1:876022-893514 GCA_007922155.1 Mesoclemmys tuberculata | reverse complement strand
ACTAGATGATCATATTGGTCCCTTCTGACCTATGAGTCTATGATTATCCGCTACGTTCCTCAGAGTTCAAATACCCCAAGACAGGAGATTCCAATCTAGAGTACTCCCACACCCAGTGTAACGCAGATTAAGGTGTCAGTGCTGAGGTACAGAGTTTGTGAAGCAGGGTGCCCTATTGAATGGAGTGACTCTCCTACCTGTCACAGACATAACTTGCCATTTGACTTGTTTTCACTCGTACCTGTGTCACTGTAGCAGTCCTATGTTACGGCCTTCGTGAATGTGTTTAAATTGGAACAAACTGTATAAAAGACACACAGAGAAATCCCTGCCCTGTTGAAGTTGATAAAGCTTCCATTGACTTTCAGGGGTGCTGGGATTTCAGCCATGGAGATCAGTGCCTCTGACTGGAAAAGGTGTTACAGTTCCTTTTCCCATTTAATCATATGTTTTTCTTTATCAGACAAAGACGATGGAGAAATTGCACTGTTCTGAGGTTGGGCCCTTAAAGTGGGTTTGCTCAGAAATAAAGAAAACTCTAACTTGAGGTGGAGTAAGGAGGCTCCTCATGTGAAAATAAAGGAAAGTCTGGCATGTTCTGTTTGTGTGTGAGCTCTAGGAGAGACAAATTTTATTTTTACTACAAAAAAGCCAAGTATATTAAAAAAATTAAACTCCATCCTCTGGTCCCATCCCCCAAATTAAAAAGAACACTTTGTGAATTAGACCAGATGAGTATGAAGAGGATGGATTCCTTACGGCATTTACTTTGGCACGCATCCTTCCCTGTGAAACCCATGTCCCACCACTGGTTTGGGTAGGGAGTGGGCACCTGTTACAAATTATGCTTGCTGGTCTGCACCTACCAAACTCATTCTGTTTCCACTCGACAACAGACTGATTTCCAAGGCGCTGTAAAAAAACAGAATAAAAAGATGCTCCCTGCAGTTTTTAGCTTACAGTCTGTTCCCTTCTAAGGGTAGCCAAATCTAGTAATGTTTAGTGTACATGATCCAGTTGGAGAGATCTTATTCTTTTGACTTTTTCTGTCTGTGTGTTCTTTCAGAAACAATTTGTATTGACTTTCGATATAAGATTGCCTTAGGAGGGCCCTGCTTTTTAAGCGGCAGCATGATAGTACACTCTTAGATCTGACAAAGAAAGTCTGCATGTTCAAAAGATTCAGGCACCAAATTTTAAGCTCATATGAATCCTCTTCCTTGCCCAGATAAAAGGAGTAGTGAGTTTATTAATGAAATCAAACTAGTGTGCAGAGACAGCAATAGAAATCATTCTAAACAGATGCTAGTCAAAAATGGCTTGGTGGGTTCAGATACAGAAATGGTGAACTTGTACACCTGGAGCTTTCTTCCAAGCATTGGTTAGGGTTAGACAAGAACACTATAATAAATTCTCAGGGCTCTAATGTGCCTTTTGTCCCTTATAGTCTGGATCGGTGGCTAGCATGGACAGCAATATGTGACTTCTTGAAAAGTGTGTCTTTTTGTGAAGTCACAGAGCAAAAGAAAAGTTATCAAGGCTTGTGGTTTATCATACATTCCTGTTCCTAGCCAGAGAGGTTAACTCCAAAACCAAAATTTGCATATGCCTGCCAGGTGCAGCCATTGGACCTGTCAGATACATAAGCTTGACGAATGCTGGTGTGACTGTATTGCTGTAGTGTCCGAGAGCAAAAGAGTCTCCTATTTAGAGCTTCCTTGATAGTAGGGGAAGCCAGGGTACAAAGATTTTATAAAAAGTTGTGACTTATTCACTGCATTCAGGGTGCTTGTTTGATTTCAGTGTCAGCATTTCAGATAATGGAGGGGGTGACTCAAGAACCTCCCTTTCCCCATCAGCATAGTTGATACATTAACTTTAGCCACGGAAGCCATTATATTTTTCAGAACTTGGCATGTCAGATGAACACAAAATGAAGAAGTTAAAACCTCCTTTTGAAAAACTATATGTATATATAAATACATACCCACCCACCCACCCACACCTCGTATATAAAAACTCTTCTGGGGGATCTTTGTGTAGTTTCTGCCCTGTTTTAACTGCAGTAATAACTTTTCTGTTCGTTTACACAATTAACTAACAATGTGTTCTCTTAATTGCTGAAAAAGAAAAATTGTTCTTAGAAATTTTTGAGCAATTTTGTTTGTTCACTCAAGAGTCCTTTAATATTGTGGTAGTGTCAGGTGTCCAGTTGCTGACTTTGTCCCTCTTGTGCTTGGCACTCTCCGAACACAACAAAAAGATTGATCCCTGCCCCAAACAGCTTTCCATCTGTGCCCCTCTGAGGTTAGCCAAACCTAGTAATGTTTTAGGAACACTATAGTCCATAAAGAATTGTAGAGACCTTATTTTTTTTCCCAGTTTTTGTGTTTGTGTGTGTTTTCTTTCAGAAACAAGTTGTGTTAACTTTCCGTGCAGCATTGCCTTATCAGAATCCTATACAACCTGATCTGATGCTGCACCACTGTTGTTGTTTTACAGACATGCGTTCCGGGAATCCACCATGGCTGCTTTACACAGTGTTGCCAACCAAAATTCATGAGTCAGGCCCTAAAAAACATGAAATTAAAAAACAATTTTTTTTTTTTTTAGTTTTTTTTCTTTACCTTCAGGTTTCTGAACCTTTAGGGTGCACTCAGGTCACATTTTCAGACTTTCTCCCTGTAACCACAAGGACTAACACTTCTCAATGAAAGCTGAGATTCTCACATAATCACAGGAAGTCAAGAGCCAGGGCTTGTATTAAGACACCAAATACTACAGGACTCAAATAAATCATGAGTGTTTACATCCAGACTATTGTGTAAGCAAATCATTACAGTGCCAAGATCCGCCTCTTGGTTTCTGTAAGTCTGAAACCTGGATATGGGTGCCTCTCGATGCAGGGTCGGAAATGTTTCATGGGTAGCGCTCTCTCTGAGATCTGGGATTGGCCAGACCTCAAGTATCAGGACTGCCTGGCTGAGAAAGCAAGTTCTTTGCCAGGGGTATTGTCCTCCTCCAGAAACCAAGCAAGCCTAAATCCAGGATCTCTTTGTGTTGCCCTGGGCCTTTCATGTTTTCCCATTGAAGTGCAGGTGGTGATGTGCTTAGCGCTTTCTGAGATCCTTGCTGTTCCTCCCTCTAGGAGCGGGCAGTCTGAAATGGCTAGGCCTCTTTTCACCCGAGGACGGACGCTTTGGCTGTTGGGTGAGCCTGATGGGAGTGCCCTTTCCCTGCTCCTCAAACATGCAGCCTCTGTCCTTGCTTTCTGTGGGGAGGCACCAGACTGTTCCAGCTCAGTTCAAACCTCAACCAGAAGGGCTCGAATGCTGTAAAGCTGTTAGCACTAGGCCGCTCTCTGTTTTGAACTCCTGTGATCCACTGGCGTTTCCATGGCTGCTGATCTGAGGGTGAGTTAAATGGGGTACTTCCCTAGCTGAGGGATGCTGGTGGTGGGAGAGCAGAGTGCTTTGGCACGAAGGGCCTGTATTGCATATTCAGAATCTATAGTGGCATGTGGCAGTGTGTACCATGTCCGACTGTCTGAGCAGCCTGTGGTTGGAGTGTCCTCCTTGCTCCGTAGAAGTGAGCAGGCCTCCCCTTGGGGTCTGGGAGGGAATTTTCGCTCTGCGACTTCCTTGTCGGGCTGTGATGGAGAGCACATGGCCACTGCTAAACCATGACTGCTGTACTTTGTCAGTGTATGCTGCACTAACAGTAAGTTTGGCACGGTTACGGAACATGCAGTAAGCCATGGAGGCTATTCCCAAGCCAGTGTATGATGACTAGAACAGTAGGAGTTAGTCAAAAAGCAAAGCTGAGCAAGGAGGCCATCCTTAGTGCCTTACTGCCACATGGCATGCAACAGCCAGGGGTCTGATTTGCCCTGGAAATTAGATTAATATTCATAAATTCCTAGGCCAGAAAGAACTATTGTGTTCATTTGGTCTGATCCCTTGTTTAACACAGGCCAGAGAATACCCCCAAACACACTCTTTTGGGTTAGAACATTTCTTTGAAAAGAACCATATCCAATCTTGATTTTAAAAGGGCCAGTGATGGAGAATTCACCATCACCCTGGGTATGTAGTTCCAAGGCTTAATTCCTCTCACTGTAAAAATAAAATAATTAAAAAAAAAATTGCATCTTATTTCCAGTCTGAATTTGTCTAGCTCCATCTTCGAGCACTGGATCGTGTTAAACCTTTCTCTGCTATGCTGACAAGCCCAGTATCAAATATTTGTTCCGTATGTAGATATTTATAGATTGTGATCGTCACCCCTTAACCTTTCTCTTAAATTAAATAGACTGAGCTCCTTAAGTCTATCGCTGTAAAGGTGTTCTCCAATCTTTTAATCATTCTTCTGGCTGTTCTCTGAACTCTCTCTAATTTATCAATATCCTTGAATTGTGTGTACCAGAACTGGACCCAGTATTCCAGCAGCAATCGCACCAGTGCCAAATACAAAAGAAAAATAACCTCTCTACTCCCCTATTTATTCATCCAAGGGTCGTATTAGCCTTTTTTTGGCCACAGCTTCACACTGGGAGCTGGTGTTCAGCTTATTATTCACCCTAAATCTGTTGGAGTCCTGCTTCCGAGGAGAGAGTCCCCCATCCTGTAAGTATGGCCGACATTCTTCGTCCCTGGATATGTACATTTACATTTAAAATGCTTATTGTTTGCTTGCACCCACTTTACCAAGCAATGCAGACGACTGTGTCCATGATCTGTCCTATTCGTTATTTAGAACTCCCCCAGCCTTTGTGTCATCCGCCAACTTTATCAGTCATGACTGGGATAATTATTGATGAAAAGATTAACTAGCGTGGGGCCAAGGCCTGATCCCTGGGAGACTTCACTAGGAATGCCCCCACTCAGCGATTCCTTGACAATTCCATTGGGAGACCCAGGAGTTCGCCATGCTCCCTTGCAGGCGACATAGTCCTTGTAACGTAACACGGGTTGGCAGAATTTGAGTTCTGTTTTTCATAATGTTGATGGGTGATATCAGCATTCATTGGTCTTTAAATTTTCACAGTTGCACAAAATGATGGTTTTTAAGCATTTTTTTATTTTTATTTTTATCCATGTACATCTTCACAGTTGTGGGAAATGAAGGGAGATATCAGACAGTAATTATTCACAATGGGGGGGCGTCAGACAATAATTATTTGAGATTGAAATGGCTAACACACAAATTGTCAACATCACATGTCAAAACATGCAAAGAAAATAGCCTTAAATCAGTCTGATAATTTCTCAAGCAGCACTTTTTTTTCTTTGTCTGTAAATTTGTTACCGGGGGGGGGGAGGGAGAGAGTGTGTATGTGAGAAATTGATATTTATCGACGTTAACTGATAAAAATCGAATCCTTTCAAGCCTACATAGAGCAGCGTGTGTACCTTACCTGGTACGTATTGTCTGACCTTGTTGTGTGGAATTTCTGGCTTCTGTGATGAAGTCAGGCCAGATGGCTTTAAAAGGGTGTGCTGGGGCCAGTATGAGGGCCCGAAAGGGTTAAAAACCCTCTGCAGGCAGGAAAGAGAGCACAGCAGGGCAATTAAAGGCACCTGGACCCAATGAAGGGTGGGGCTGGGGGTATTTAAACCCTGCCTTCCCTAAAGGAGGGGGCGGGAACAAACGCAGGGGAAGCTGTCAAAGGGCAGTGGGGCAGCTGCAGGAGCACGTTCCCTCCCAGTCAGGAGACAGGGCTCTGCTACGGCCGGGGGAGACGAGGTAGTGGGGGCGTCCTGACAGCAAACAGGAAGGTAAAGTGCGAGAGCCACCAGGGGGAAGCGGGCCGTTTTCACACTTCCTTTGGAGATGTTCCAGGCTGCCATCGACTCTCCTCTTTATAGTCACAGTCGGGTTTCCGAGTTGGTTACCACTGATGCAGACGGCATAGTGGTGGTCCGCTTTCAGGCAGGCGGGAAACTGCAAAGTAGTTACAGAATGACTTGGGATCATTGCAGCAGTAGGCGGGAATGCCCCCTTTGTTGTCTGACTAAGTAGGAAGGAAATTATACCCTTTCCTCTTGGATAGTCACGTGCGCCTTGATAACCTCTAGGCAGGACTGCAGCACCCTGGTCAACTGGCCACCTGGAGGACCCAATTCTCAGTTAAACCCCTTTATGCTGCCCTGGCTCTGCTAAGGGGTCTTGGCCTGAGTGTAAGGGCCTTTTGTCCAGGTGAGCAGTGCAGTGGGCCTCCGTGTAAGTGAGAGTTGAGTCTGGAAGTCAGTTGGGAATGCAGCAGCCCACGTCAGGACAGGCTGATGAGCACGTGACCAGTGCTGTGTGCGCCATGCCCACTTCAGGACTTGAACCCAGTCCAGGTGCTTGTGTTTTGAGACCTTAAATGGGCTAGCAATGAACAGATGTTCTCTGTCAGCTGCAGCAGCTGTAATACAGGGATGGTGGTACAGAGGTCTCCCAGGAGAAAGCCATGGAGCTTTCCAGCTAGTGCTCTGTGGAGGGCCCTAGCCATAAAATTCCCTGTCACTGAAAATCAAGATGCACCAGAAGCTAGACCCCTTCATAGCACCATGCAAGACCCCAGGCCAGCTCTCTTTAACAAAGGTGAATAGCTACCAGCAAGTCCCCAAAACAATGACCCTTTTGGTTGGTGCTCTTGAAAAGCAACTTAAAATGGGGAAGCTTTTGCCCCTTTTCTGACAGAATCAGTAGGACTGTTGAATATGGCCATAGCACGTTAAGAGCCTGATACCCAGAGGTGCTGCACACCTGCAAATCCCAGTGAAGTGAGGACGCAGGAATTACCAGACTGGATCACACCCAAGGACCATCTAATGGAGTATCCTGTCTCCGACAGTGGCTAGCACCAGGTGCTTCGGAGGAGGTTGTAAGAACCTGCAATAGGCAATTATGGGGTGAGCTTCCTCCTAACCCTAATAGAAGTTGGTTCATGGCCTGAGGCAGAAGGGTTTAGATCCCTTCCCAACTCTTGTTTATCTTCTCAATGCTTGCTATTATAATTGTGGATATTCTTGTAGCCTCCTGTTATGGAGGAGGCAGAGGGCTGGAATAATGCAGAAACAGGTTCTCTCTGTACACCTCCAGCTAAGGTAAAAGCAATTGTGTGGGAGAAATCCCAACTTCTGTTGGAGAGCTGGTTGAGGCTGTTGACTCCTACTTACTAGGAAGACCCGTCATAGAGCACAAGACCCCAAGGGAAGGGCAAAAGACAGGTATAGAAGGAGGGTCCCTGATTTGCTTCTGGGGGGAAAAGAAGGAAGGCGTAGAAAGGACTAAGCACACAGCACCTTAGTGTTGTTCTCTGGTTGTAACTCTAATGATTGGACCTCAGCCCAAGAGAGAGACCCAAGAAAATGTTTCTTATGTGGGTTCCACACATAAAAGAGCAATGCTCTAAGTGTGGGGGAAACCACATATTCTGGTTTGAGCTACTCTCCAGTCAGAAACTTCGGTAGCGGCAGAGGGAATATTAGTTAATTTTGTCAGGTCTCACCTCCTGAAGGGAGCCAAAGGGTTTATTAAAGAGGCCAGGATAAATGGTAAAGTGTGCCAGGGCAGCGAGAAGCTAAAGCATAGGTTTCTCTAGTCAGGAGAAATGGGATTAAGAAGGCTGATGTGGTCCCAGGGGAGGCAGTAAAACTCTTTGCCTTGGTAGAGTTTAGAACCATGGTGTCTTTAGCCTGCATTGAATTAGAGTGGGAAGGTTTAAGGGGTGCTTTGAACATGGGGGTTCTTAATAATTTACCAGCTGATGTATTGGTGGGAAATGATATAATATCACAACTCTGGGTATGATCAGGACACACTTTGGCCTGTGAGCACATGCCGCATTTCTGTCTGCGTAGCTAATGAGGTCAGAACAGTAGTGTCCATAATGAGCTGGTGTTCTCTGTGGTAACTTGCCTTCAGGAATAGCTATGGGGATTTGGGGAGGTGGAAAGAACACCCTGAAATATGGTGCAAGCAAAGAGTGTGATAATTATAGCAATTATTAACCTTGTTCATAAAGCAGAGGGAATAAGAAAGTAAAGAGAAATATAATGCATTTCACTAATTCACACTAGCTAATCTGCATATGAAGCAGCTGTTAGCAATGATTTAATAAACTCGTATAAAATATACTACAGAAAATTCCCTAGTGTGCTCTTCAGTATTGTCATAAATAATCAAAAATAGTTTCAAATATGTGAACAAAGCACACTTTGCTAGTTTTGTTTATCCGGGAATTTACAAAAGTGTAACCTTCTGTTGGTGGTGTGAGCAACCAGACTCTACTCGTATGTGACGTTTACTGCGTCCACTCATTCTGTGGGCGGGAGAGAAGAAAAATGTGCTTGTAGCAGAAGCTGAGGCTGGGCGTCTGGAGATCCTGTTTCTACCCAGAAGTTTGAAAAGGCTGTATGTTTTTTTTCCTTGGGAAGGGGAAAGAAATCAGCCCAATCGTTTTATCATGGTATTCCTGTTTCCTTTATGCTTTTGCATTTGTGCTGTTGAATTTAAATGAACAGAAAGTGTGTTTGTATCCTTAAGTTCCAATTTCACAGTGGGAATGAAAGCTTTATTTAGGGGTTTTAGGGCTAGTTAGATCATTTTTGGTGAAATATGCGGTTCCATCAGAACCGTATTGGTTTTCTTAAAAATTTCAGAGTGCGAATGAGGGATTGGTTGCACAGAGGCACTCAAGAAAGTTTAAGGTACAGTTTAAGATACAGTGAACTTTACTCCTGAATGAGCCAATTCATTCCTGAATGAAAGTATCCTCACAGGGTTTAGTGTACATTAACTTAGGCACATTAACTTTGTACCTTTGAATGGCATCTACACTGCATCTGCGCCATTGCCGCGCTGCTAGTGCAGAGGCTCTAAGTCAAAGGGAGAGTTCTCTTGTCAACTTAATTACTGTAGCCCCAATGAGTGGCAGCAGCTCTGCCAGCTGGAGCAGCTCTCCTGCCAATATAGTTCTGTCTACACCAGCACTTAGGTTGGTGTAACTTACGTTGCTCGGAGGATGGCTTCTTCACACTGCTGAGCAATATGTTATACCAGCAAGGTCCTAGTTGATTCCCCGTAACTTTCGTGTATGTCCTTTGCAAGCATGGCCTGGAGCTGGCTGACTCTCTCTAGCTGTGTATTGCATTGAGGTAGGCGGGTGGGTGTTGGTCAAGGGAACCAGCTATGGCACCCTCTCCCGCTCAGCATGACTATGTAGAGCGTGTGTGGGCAGTGTCTCTCTCTCTGTCTTGCACATGCTGGGTGATCAGTGCACTCACGGGGGATGTGGGAGACCCAGGTTCAAGTTTCCACTCTGCCTGATTCAGAACAGAGCTTTTCATCCCAGATCAGTCTAAGTCAGACGATGCAGGAACTTGAACCTGGGTCTCCGACATCTCAGGTGAGTGCCTAATGACAGAGCGTTTGAGAGACACATCTCCTCTCCCATTCCACAAACAGTCTGGATGGGGGGGAGGGGAGACCAGCTGGCACCCCTGGCTGACACACATCCATCTACCTACCTCAATACAATTCCATTTTAAAAGTTTTGTTTTTATTCCAATGTGGAACAAAAGCAAATTTTGAAACCTCGAAATTTGCCCCGTTTCGGAATTGTCATCCTTTGGTCACTGCAGCGCTCAGACTCACTTAGAGGGCGCTGCTGGATTATGTGTTTAGTTTATGGTTAAGGATATGATTTGGTCACGAAGGTCACGGATTCTGGGCCTTTCCAGGACCTGTGGGACTTCTGGGGCAGGACTGGAGCAGCTGATCCGTGGGGGACGCAGAGCAGCGGCCATGAAACAGCTGATCAGCCAGCCAGCTCCCTAGAGCCTCACCGAGCAGCTGATCGGCCACTGGAGCAGGGGGCTGGAGCAGTGGCAAGCCCTTGTAGCTCAGTTTACCCCCCTCCCTCAAGATATTTTTAGTAAAAGTCAGGGACAGGTTACAGCTTCTGTGAATTTTTATTTATTGCCTGTCCCTGTCCATAACTTGTACTAAAAATACCCGTGACAGAATCTTAACATTAGTTATGGTCCCTGGGCCAGGATGTAGTTTCAGGGCCTTACACTTCCCTTAGTCCAGTGGGAGGCTTGCACAGACATGAAGGGAAGAATGTGGCCTCTGCGTTATAACCATATTTTGTTGTTATTCAGTCCCTTATTGTCACCACTGAGTATCACTCACTGGAAGAATCTGCTCCCCTTTAAGCCACCACAGCTTGTGCCCTTTGTTTCTCTTCATTCCCTAATCTCCTTTCTCTTTTTCTTCCTTTTCTGTGTCTTAGTCTCTGTTTTTTTTCTCCTGCATTTCCTTCCATGAAGCAACTTTTGGGTTGAACCTCTTGAGGGCTTCACTCCCACAACCATTCCCTTTCCATCCTCCAAACCGTTTAGCAATGGATTGGTCATTGACACTGAAGCGTTGACCCTCCAATGAAACTAGAAGGAAACAGGAGAGTTCGCCCCACTGAGATATTGTTTCAGGCTGTCTGCATACTCAAGCCGACCTCATGACATTGGCTGCACTCAGTTCATATTTAGATGGTTATGTCTGCAGACTGGAAATGTACATGTAGTAACCCATACATTCTGCATACATGACACCCCTGCTTTAGCTGTTCTAAACCATTAAAATTGAAGAGGTGAGAACTGCCTGTTAAGCTGCAATTAAAAGTTACAGATCTGTCTAGAACCATAGAGGAGAAGGGCTATGGGTGGCTGTCGCTCTTGAATATTATTGCCTGTGTGTTTAAGATTTTCATGCAGGGAGATTTCAGTGTTCTTTTGATTATATTCTGCTCATAAACCTGTCTAACCGCAGCTGCTCCTCTTTCAGCTGGCTGCCCAGAAGCTGGAGCAGCCCTCAGAGAAAAGGAAGGGAGTAGGTGGGGACCTGCCCAGCCCATCTCTCCATTTGGGAATGGACAGAGTTCTTCTGCCCAGTGTGTCAGGGGAGAGAACATTAATTTCCAGTGTTCCCAGGGGAAGCAGTTGAGATGAGCGCTACAATGAGAGTCTGTTCACCCTTGCAGAGGGCACTTCTGTTAGTGGTGGTCCTGCAGAGATGAAGGTGAAGCTGCATAAAGAGGGTAACGGTCACATGTGTATGTTGTTGTGCTCTTGCTAACCTTACCTGTGCTAACCCTTTTCTGGTCACACATCATGCTTGCTCTGCAGTACCATTACCATTTGCCTACAGTTTCTATACCAGTTTCTTTTATCTTTGCTACAGGTGCATCTGGAGGAGGAGAGAGAGAACAATCTGGATTTGACTAGAGAGAGCTGGACTCAAGCCGTGTGATGATGGTGAGTACTTTCTCTACTCTTAAGAACTTTCGCTTCTCTCCCTGCAGTAGCTGGAACTCCAGATTCCACACACTTCCCGTCTGAGTGTTAGCCGCACTCTAACTGGTGTTGTTGCATCTGAGACGTTTCAAGCTGTAGCAACAGCATTTGAAGTATGGAACCAAATTGCTGGGGAATGGAGAATGAATGAACTAGGAGAAAGGGATCAGAAAACAAGTGTGTGCCCCTGCTTGATGGCATATAAGAAGATAATGTTGTGGCACTGGCAGCAGTTACGTGCTAGCTTAGGCCCCTTGGCACTAGAATTTTCCCACCTTCGACACTGGAGGGGCCCAGGGGTCCAAGAATTATGCAAGAGGCCTTATGGTGCTTATTACAGACCCGGGAGTGGGTGCTTAGGTTGCTATGTTGCTTTGACAAGTAGTGTTGTAACTCTAGTTAAGGTAAGAGTTGGTTTCCTCATCATCTGAGATTATGTTATGGTGGGAGGGTTTCCCTGGCTGTAGGATTCCAGATAACAGAAGGATGTTAGCACTGAAAAATAACACTGACGTGTGAGCTTGCTGGCAAAGCCTGAATAAGTTTGAGTATTTCTCCTTTTTTAAAAACTTTTTAGAAAAACCTGTAAAAACTGTGATTCTAAGGCCCGGTCTACACTTACCTTGGCGATTTGGCGGCAGTCGACAGAAGATATGTAAGTGACGTAAATGACTTGCGTATCTCCCGTCGACTTTGCAGCATCTCCTGTGTGCAGCGTCCATACTGCTCTGCGTCGAAGGGAACAGGGCTCCCTTCGACGCAGCGCTACTCCACTTACCGGGGTGGTTTTCCTGTGTCGCTTCCTGGATCGACTGAGCGCGTCTATACAGACCACTCAGTCAATCCAGAGCAATTGATGTGATGGCAGCGAATTTGCCGCCGTCAGTGTAGACCCAGCCTAAGATTCTCTGATTGCAAGAAATGAGAAAAAGCAAAAATTACATTTTCAACAAATTGCTCTTAGTATGTGTAGAATTTTTATTCCTGTTTTTCTTATTACATGTGTATCGTAATCTATTATCCTCTGTCCTTAAGTGTGAACTACAAAACAGAAATATAAAATGCTACATTAATGCAAGACTGAGGTGGAAATTTAAAGACACTAAAGTCCGCAAATGAAAAATGTAAAGCTCTTGGATGCAATGTTAACTGTGCAACATTGCTCTTCTGCAATAGTTTGCATTCTGAAGGTGGCTGTTACGTTTATTCCATGGTTTTGGGATGAACCTAATTTCACCATGGATAAGACTGATACTAGCTTTCAAGTAGAAGTCTGATTGCACCTATAATTGTCCCCAGTATCCCCAAAATTAAACCAAGCCACTTCAATTTTCACAAGTCGTCTTATGCTAGGTTAGACTTTTTCTGGAAAACTTGACACTAAATGATGTGTTTGAGAGTTGAGGCTTCTTAAAAGAGTCTTTGCTTTTTATAAGTTTCTTATTTTGGCTCATCATATCCCAAAATAAAACCCCCAAGTCTTGTACTGAAGCCTCATGGAACCTTGACCTTCATGCAGGACTTAAGGGAATTCAGTTTTTCCTTGAACTTCCATTAATGTAAACAGTTTTCATAGTCTCTCCCACAGTCTGAACCCAGGCATCCGTGAGTAAATGGTAAATCTTTTTGAATGTTGCAGCTTACCAGAAAGGCAGCCTCAAGTTGCCTGGGTAAAGAAACTTCCTCCTCCATTAGGGCAACCAACAGGGTCCCCAGAAGCTTTCCGAGGAGGGTAAAAGATGACCTGCCATTGGTCCCCAGCTTGCATGAGTGCAGGAGCATGAGGTTCTTAGTTGGCCTGGCCCTCTGGGGAAGCTGGTGTGGTGGCCAGGAATGTGGGCCAGCTGAAGAACTTGCCCCGGGCGTAGTCCTTCCCCTTGAGTACTGAAAGAGGCTCTACACCTCAGCCCAGTGCCCTGAGTTGCAGGCCGCAGTCCCCCACCTCACTTGTGCAGCCAGCGCAGTGCCTGTTCCTCTCTCTTGTTCTCTGCGGCTTGTTCCACCTGGCCCAAGGAGCCTTGCCCAGCAGCATGGGAATGGTGGCAAGGTCTTTGCCAAGGTCTGGTGCCAGTCCCTCTGTCCTCTTTGCCTCCCAACCCCTCCATAACTGGCTGTCAGGTCCAGCGTGTGGGCAGCCTGGCCAAGGGGTTAGTGTTGGGTGTGGGCCAAGTGGCTGGGGTCAGGAGCCAATGACGAAGTCAGGCTGGGTTGGAACATTGGGAGATCAGAATTGAGAGACACATTGGAGGGCAGGGAACAAGAGTTAGTCACCGAGAGTCAGGCTGAGTCAGGATACCAGAGCCCAGGATCACAAGGCAGGAACAAGCAAACACCAGACCAGCAGTTTGTGGCAGGGTGAGGTCCAGTTGTGTGGACAACTTTCTGTTTCCTCCTCTGGCTTAAATGGGGGCTGTACTTAATGAAAGAGGTGCCGGGGCTCAAACAATTAGGGGCCAGGAGTCAAGCAATTTTTTTACATTAATAACTGATGCAGCAAGCCCGGTGATGCTTGGGCTATGAACTGCCACATCTGGAGGTGCCAGGGCTCAACCCTGGCAGGCCTTGGCACAAAATAAACACTGACTGTGGCCCAGTTAGGAGCCTTGGAGCTCTCCCAAACAATGTGTATGGCCCAGGGCTTGTGCCCCAGTTGGGCTTCATGGACTCCAGTCCCAGCTGCTGCCTGTGGGATGCCAGGGGGAGAATCGGCATGTGATGGCTTCCAGAACCCCCACAGACTTGGGTTCACAACCTGAAGGGCCTGACATCGTCTCATGAGACCAAAGGCTGGCTAGGAGTCGTACACTGCAATGTGAAACACCTACGGTTCAGGGAGCCTCTTAATTATGGCAACTTTATCATGTTTTGATTTCTGTTTGTTTTGATTTGCAACCTTAATGCCGCATCAGCTCAGCTTTCTGCAGGGAATTTTCTTATTTGCTCACAAAAAATAAATCCTGTGGCACATGGAGGCTGTGCTGATCTCTACAGATTTTACACGTAACTGGTAGGTGGCCCTTCCCTGCAGCCTAATGCAGTGGCTCCCAACCTAAGGCCTGGGGGCCAAAAGTGGCCTGCAGGGTCTTTCAAAATGGCCCATCTCTCCTCTCCCACTGGCTGCAAAAGGGATCCGCTGCCTAAGGACCCAGGCAGAGTGCATTGCTGTGGGGCTACAAGAACAGTGCAGGCTCCTTGCTGCAGCCAAGGGGATGGGAGATCAGTGTTCCTTCCCCCCTGACTGTAGCAGGGAGCATATCAAAGTGATCCACCTGGGTCCCTAGGCACTGGGGTCACTGCTGAAGCCAGAGGGAGGGGACCACTGATCTCCCACTCCCCTGCAAGGGCTCACCATCAAATTTTCATCCCTTATAACTTTGGAAGGTTTAATCTCTTTTTGGATTTTCCTGGTGACTTTTCCCCATGGGGTTTCTGGCCACACTAAAGCACTTTAGTCTGTTAAAATGCCACCACTGACCATCTGTGCTCATGAAGCCCTCACTTTTCCTGCTCCAAATGTGAGTGTGTTCTCCGGTCACTGACAAATAGCTGAATAGATTTGTCTCGTACTTTAAAATGCCGCATTTGTGCTGTGCCCGCGCATGGAGAATTTCAGTGGAAAAGGTGAAGTGGGTTATAATGAACATGCCTGGACCCTTCTAGTGCTAGCAGCAACACAAATTAGAACAGTAAAGGTGAGCATCATGACAGAAGGTGGAAGATCAGATGTTGAAGTCAGCATCAGAATGGGAAGAGTGAGAGAGTCTTGCTTTAACAATCTAGAGCTAGTGCAAAGAGCATGTTAATGAAATCCTCAGATGATACTAAATTGGGAGGAATTGGTGCAGCGTATCAGCGGCATGCTTATGTGGATGCCAGAACACCACTGCAGACACCCTCAGCAGATATTTTGGCCAGAATCACTAGTGGCAGCTTAACAGCGGTGTCCCAAAAAATATTTTTCAACAGTGGTGTTATGCAGTTGTCAATCTCTTTGCCACGAAACAAAAATGCAAATGCCACCGTTTTTGTTCAAGAGCAGGACTGGGACCAGGTTCGATGGGGGGATGCCTTTCTCGTCATCTGGAAAAAAGGACCCCTACACATTTCCACCCATCCCGATGGTACCCAGAACCATCCTCAAAATTAGAGACAACAAGGCAGCGGTGATAGCACGCGCGTGGCCCAGTCAGACATGATACTCCAACCTACTCCAGATGTCAACATACAAACGGATCGCTCTCCACTACAATATGATCTCCTATCACAGGATGGTGGCCAGATTTTTCACCCCGGGCTACAGAAGGTCCAGCAAATGCCTTGGTTCCTAACTGGTTCTGTCCAGAGAAGCTAGAATGCTTGGAACAAGTTAAACACATAGTAATAAACAGTAGAAAACTGACAACAAGGAAAACTTACTTGCAGAAATGGTGTAGATTTGAGTCATGATGTAAAGACAGACAAATCCTCGCTGCATCTTCATCCATTCCGACTATCTTGAAATATATCCTTGAACTAAAAAAAAAAAAAAAAATCAGGTTTAGCAATTAGCTCCTTAAAGGTGCATTTATCAGCAACTACTGTCTTCCACAACAAGATCAATGATAAAACAGCATTCGCTCACCCAATTGTAAAATGGTTCAATGTGGGGCTACAAAGGGTATTCCCTTTGTGCCCCCCACACCGTGGGTATTTAGTACTAAAGGCCATTACTTGGACACCATTCGAACCTTTAGCAACATGTTCTCTCTTCCATATGTCTATGAATGTGTCCTTTCTAGTAGCCATCACATTGGCCCGCCGCATAGGGGAGATTGGGCCACTCATGGCCCCCCCACCTTACACGATTTTTCACAAAGATGAGATCACTCTTAGGCCTCACTCAAAGTTTTAAATAAAAATAGTATCAGACTTCATATGAACCAACCTATTCACTTACCTACCTTTTATCTTAAACTGCATAATAATGCACAAGAAGCTGCACTCCAGACTCTGGATGTCAGACAGGCACTAGCCTTTTACCTAGAGAGAACGAAAACCTTTAGAAAATCAGACAAGCTCTTCCTGTCAGTGGCAGAATGCACGAAAGGCAAAGCAGTATCTACTCAGAGGCAATCGAAGTGGCTAGCTGGATGTATCCATTTATGCTATAAACAAAAGAATTTTCAAGTTCCTCCAGGAACCAGGACACACTCAACCAGAGCAACTTCTAGTTCTCTAGTGTTCCTTAACAACGTTCCCATCACAGACACATGTAAGGCAGCTACATGGGCCTCCACACATACTTTCACAAAACATTACGTAATTGATCACGCATCCAGTAGGGATGCTGCACTAGGTCTAACAGTACTTTCATCTGTTCAAACAACTGAATCCGAGGTCCCTTCCACCAAACGAGGGGCACTGCTCTCGTCACCTAAAGTTGAGCACCCACAGGGACATTCCTTGAAGAAGAGGAGAGGGTTACTCGTTTTGTGCAGTAACTGAGGTTCTTTGAGATGTGTGTCCCTGTGGGTGCTCCACTACCCACCCACCTCCCCTCTACTTTGGAGTTCAAACCTGGGACTCTACAGTAGAGAAGGAACAGAGGAGGTCGGGGTCACGTGTTCACCAGAAAAGGGGCCAATGTCACCATGAGACAGAAGCTGCGCATGCATGGCCCGGTTGAGTGCTGCTGTAAAGCTCTCCGATCAAGGACGCGGGATGCGAAATCACCCAAAGTGGAGCACGGACACGTCTTGAAGAACCTCAGTTACTGCACAAGGTGAGTAACCCTCTCTTTTAGAAGGATAGTCTTGGTTTCATACGGTGTCCTGGTGCTCTGAGAACTTCCCGTGGGACACAGGAAAGGAAAGAACAGGCCATTTCAGGAGTCAAAATGTTTTCTGTTTTTCCTAACTACAGAAAATGGTAAAATTTGGCCTGTGTTTACCAGGAAGAAGTCTAGTGGAATGAGCATTTGGGGTGCTGATCGGTATCTGCAGTGAATGAGCACAGTCCCCACCAAAGCTGTGCTGCTGCTCTGAGTAAATGTTAGGGTCATGTGTTCAGTCTCTCATGATAAACTCATTCAGACACTAAGTACTGAAAAAAATTCCTCCCTCACAGAGACTCATAGACTCATAGACTCATAGGTCAGAAGGGACCAAT
>ML675623.1:816595-836022 GCA_007922155.1 Mesoclemmys tuberculata | reverse complement strand
TAGATGATCATATTGGTCCCTTCTGACCTATGAGTCTATGAGCTTCTGAAGGCCATCTTCTCATGTTGCAAATACCAACCTGTCCTGGGAGCAATAGAAGTGATGCCTTAGGGGGAAGGGAAGCTGGTGCCCAGATGTGGTGCTGGCTGCACTAGGAATGTCTGTTTTTCTACCTAGGAAGCAGTGTGCGAAGAGGAAGTTTTGCAAGACACTTGTCCAAACCTCTCCCAACTAACTGGCTTGGGGATTCTCAGCCTACCCCTGCGGCTGCCTTCTCCTTCACACACAGGCAGAGGGCAGTACTTTGGGCATGTCCTTCTCCTCTGGATCGGTGGAGAATGACTCCTGAGGGACTGGCATTGGGTATCCAAAGGGCGCCTCTGTGGTACAGGGTGGCAGGAGTTGGGATTTCTGTAGTACAAGTTCCTTCTCCAGAGATCCAGGCTTTGCTTCTGGGTTGCAGGTTACCAAAGACGAGATCTGTGGACGACCTCCTTTCAGCCTGTGACTCCAGCAGCCCGCTGACCCGTACGTCTAGTGATCCGAACCTGAACAACCACTGTCAGGAGGTCAGGGTGGGCCTGGAGCCCAGACACGCCAGCACAGAGGGCACCGAACCACACCTTGAGGAAGGCAGCGTGGTGGTTGTGGGAGAAATGCAGCAGGTGGCAGGGGACCAGGGGAAAGCTCACCCCCTGCAAGCCAGCAACAACAGCCACACTGATCATCACGTGCATTGCAAGCTTCTAAGCGGCTGGGTGCCTCCCCCAGCCAGCAGCATTGGTCCTGAGACGCAATTGGGATGTAGGGTGAAGCTGGAGGATGTAGATGGCATCAGCCCAGCTCCAAAGCATCCTGGACAGGAGAACTTCTGCAGGACTTGTGTCAGAGCTGGGGAGCAGCCTGAAACATGTCCCTTTGATCCTTCAAAAGCAACGGGCTTGGAATCCAATGGAAGCTGGGATCTTGTGAAACCCCCCCACCAACCCACCCTCAATTCTGCAGTGGGCATTCCCAGCCAGGACACCCTGGCACCAAGTGTCACGCATCAGAACACCCCAGAGCCCAGGCCAGGCATCCTCCAACAACATAAAGACACTGGCAAAAGTGGGAGCAGGAGGAGCGGGCACTGCGAAGGAATGGGCCAGGCGGCAACAGTGCCACTGGAGCTCTGGCAAAGGCCCATTTCTCAGAGCCAGACCAGCGAGTTCTCCCTCCTGGGGTCCAACTGGGACAGTTTCCAGGGGATGGTGACGTCGCTCCCCAGTGGGGAGACAGTAACCAGGCGGCTGCTTTCCTATGGGTGCTGCAACAAGAGGTTGATCAGCAAACAGTTGCGGGTGCCAGGGCTCTGCCTCAGTAGCCAGTGGTCTCCAAGAGAAGGCGTGAGACCCCCAGTCTGCTCGGACCATCCCAGTTCACATGGCACAGGCCCTGCAGGGAAGCCTAGCCGGCCATGGCTGCCTTGCCACCTGAAGCAGGTGTCTGGCTCTAGGCATGTGCCACCAAGCTGCCCTTCCCCTGTGCCTCCTCTTTACCTGGATGATGATGGGCTCCCCTTCCCCACAGACGTGATTCAGCACAGGCTGCGGCAGATTGAAGCCAGCTACAAGCAGGAAGTAGAGCAGCTGCGCAAGCAGGTGCGGGAGCTCCAGCTGAGGCTGGATATACGTCACTGCTGTGCCCCCCCGGCTGAGCCGCAGATGGACTACGAAGATGACTTTGTAAGTAATGGCCTTTAAAGTGGCACCCTCCACAGTGTCTGACCCGGTAAGGAGCCATGACATCCTGCCCTTCACATCTCCACTGCCCCCTGTCTCCATGGGGGGCAGGTGATGCCAGGCTCTCACATTCTCCTACCCCTCGCTTCCTGGTGGCATGTGGGTTTAATGCTCCTCCTGGGACTCGACATTCTCCTAGCCTTTGCTTCCCAGGAGAGAACTGAGTTCCTCCTCTCATCTAGGTCCCACCGCCACCTGGCGTTCACGCTCCTTGATCCCAGGGAGTCCTTCGTCTGCTCTTCCCAAGACATGGGGGTGATGCGAGTCCTGCGTCTCCTGCCTTTTGCTTCCTGAGCTGGAAGTGACAGGGCCACTCCCTCCTCCTAGAGCCAGTCTGAGCGGGTGGGAGAAAGAATCCCTCTGGGTCTGGGCTGGAAGTGACCTTGGCTTTCTGTCTGCAGACCTGTCTAAAGGAATCGGACAGCAGTGACACCGAGGACTTCTCCTCCGATCACAGTGAGGACTGCTTGTCTGAAGCAAGCTGGGAGCCTGTCGATAAGAAGGAAACTGAGGTACATCTCCCTGTGCAGCAGGATGGGCTTTGTCTGCCATCTGGCTGTTCTGTTTGAAGGGGAGAGGTGCTGCAAGGCAGCATGGGATCTAGGCTCAGGACAGCACATCCTGTCATGCAAGGTGGTGACATATGGTGGGATTAGCTCTCGCCTTCCCTCACGAAGTGGGACATCGCAGGATAGGTGCAGGCTTTCCTTGGAGTGGCTGCATGTTGTGTGATGTTAGGTGAGGAGCGGCTCCCCAGGCTGGGCCTCCATGCCCTTCTGTGCAGACCAACCACATGGGTTAGTGTGTGTCATGGCCCATTGTCGCGCCATAACCCAGGCTCCAGATGTCCTCAATGTCACTGTTTCGCCGGCCTGTCACAGGCTCCTGGGAGAGGTGCTAATGAAAGCTGGTATTTTCCCCAGGTCACTCGTTGGGTTCCGGACCATATGGCCTCTCACTGCTTTAACTGTGATTGTGAATTCTGGCTAGCCAAGCGGAGACACCACTGCAGGTAACACTCAGCCACCTCTGGCATGTCCCGTTGTTCTTTGCCATCTCCTCCCCAGTGACCAAGTCTCTGATTTTCCCTTTCTGTCCCCTCAGTGCAGATCACTGATCCTCCCTTTCTCTATCCACCCATCCTTTCACACACTCCCCTAGAGTCTCTGACCCTCTGGGGTCTCTTATCGCTGTTGTCCTGGGGTCTCTGATCCTCTCTCTGGCCATGTCTAGACTAGGAATGCAGATGGTGTTTACAAGCATGTCAGTTAACATTTCTGAACTACCACATAGTTGAACATTAGTGTAGACAGGATTGAACACCTTCAAGAATGTGTTGGCTGGTTGTGTTTGGCCCTAGACTCCCCCAGTCTAGACATGCCCCTCTTCTTTATGGAGATGTCACTGTCCCATTCCCCGCTGTCACTGCTCTCTGCTTTTATTACCCCTTAACAGGAACTGTGGGAATGTGTTCTGTGCTGGCTGCTGCCATCTGAAGCTGCCCATTCCTGATCAGCAGCTCTACGACCCAGTCCTCGTCTGCAACTCCTGTTACGATCACATCCAGGTGTCTCGTGCTAGGGAGCTCATGAGCCAACACCTGAAGAAACCCATCGCCACAGCTTCCAGTTGAATGCCAGACAAGGGACACTGTCCATGTCAAGCCTTTTTGCTCACAGATTTGAGGGAAGGCTCTGCCTCCGCTATAATTGTGAAGGTCTTTTGTGCAGCATTTGAACACCAAACTCAACTGCACTGTCTTTAGCAGTCCTCCTTGATCCAGTATCTGTCTGAAGCAGAGGAATTCAGATGAGAAAGTACAGTGGGCCCGCCTTGGTACTGGAGTATTCATACACTGGTCTGAAGACCGAGGGCTAAATAGGAGACCACAACCTTTCTCCAATGGGTTGGAAAGTGATGCTTTCACAGATACTGCCTGTGCAAGTACCCAAAAACAACAGAAAGGCATGTTTAGAATCAAACTCTTCTTTCTACCCTACAGAAGACAGTTTGCATTGTACAAGAAGGAAAAGGGTGGATTCCGAATGTACCTCTGTGTCCCTTCAGAAAGGATCAGCCTATAGAGAGGTTCCGTTGCTTCTCTTTCCTTGGAGTTTGATTTGCAGACTGGCTTTGTGGATGAGGTGTATGAACTCATTAGACATCATGGGGTTAACCTTCTCTTGGGTGTGGAAAAAGAATTCCCTCTGTACGAAGACAAGATGGGGCTTCTCTCCGAGGCCAAACAGATCTCTGCCAATGTCCAGGTCCTGCAGACAGTGGTGAATGCACTAGACTCTGTCTCCCTGCAGTATTGTGCAGGGAGAGGGGAGATTGGTTTGTTCTCTTCTTGCTCTGCCTGTGTACTTCTAGCCTCTTGCAGTGTCACAGCCTGGAGCTAACACAGGAATGACACCCTGATTCTTTCTGGTATGGAAACATAACTTGTGTTTCTGTGTTACTCCTTCTCCCCTTTGCTGCCTCCATCTCCTCCTCTTCCTGTTGCTCTTTATCCTGAAAACTTGACACCTTAAGGGTAGGCCGTAATGTGTTGTTTTACCTCCTGGAATGTGCTGTTCGGTGTGTGTGAGGGTTTCAGTCCAAATGCTGCTATATATTTCTGTGCACTTAATGTAACCCGAAGAAGGGAGAATGAAGCATAGATACCAAATTGGGAGTAGGGGAGAAAGCCAGCTGACAGAAGCTATACAGTCAGTTTTTTCACACTAATATGGCACTTAACCAAAAGATACAGTGATGGGAATAACATGCAACATCTGCTCCTACATGATATTTTCTGTCTTTCTGTCTCTGTCATTGCCTCTCTATAAATCCATGGTACGCCCATACCTTGACTACTGCATGCAGATCTGGTCACCCCATCTCAAAAGAGAGAGATTGGAATTGGAAAACATACAGAAAAGGGCAACAAAAAGGATTAGGGGAATGGAACAGCTTCCATATGAGGAGACTTTAATAAGACTGGGACTTTTCAGCTTGGAAAAGAGATGATGGGGAGATACAGAGGTCTATAAAATCATGACTGGTGTGGAGAAAGCAAATAAGTGTTGTTTATTCCTTCTCATAACACAAGAACTAGGGTCACCAAATGAAATGAATAGGCAAGAGGTTTAAAGCAAACAAAAGGAAGTATTTCTTCACACAACACACAGTCAACCTGTGGAACTTTTTGCCGAAGGATGTTGTGAAGGCCAAGACCATAATGAGTTTCAAAAAAGAACTAGATAAGTTCATGGAAACTATTAGCCAGGACGGGTGGGGATGCAAAACCATGCGCTGAGGTGACCCTAGTTTCTGTTTGCCAGAAGCGGGGAGTGGATGATGGGATGGATTACTTAATGATTGCCTGTTCTGTTTATTCCCTCTGATTCACCTGGCATTGGCCACTGTGGGAAGACAAGATACTGGGCTAGATGGACCATTGGTCTAACCCAGTATGGCCGATACATTCTTAAACAGTCTCTGGCGCATTCCAACACCGCTTAAAAGTTCCTCTTGGACTTGACTTCCTTTACTGTCTGCTGTAGAGAAGGCACAACTGTTAGTTACCCATTTTGAAATCTCTGGTTATTTCCTCTCTACTGCTTCCCTATGCTACACACCAAACATCCCAGCTCATGTTAAGGAGAACTAACTAGGATAGAAGTTGAGGAAATCATGGGTTACAAAGAAGCTTCTCCTCTTTTCTTGGATCTCTGTGAACAGTGTTTGATACTTGGTTCCTGAGAAATCTGGAGAGGTGATGCTGGGTGCAATGAGCATGGAACCATGGGCATTTCTTATAGCTGGGTAGATTTTGTCTCCAACTAAAAAAGAGATGACAGATACCCTACTTAAGACTCCATATTGGGGGAGAGGGAGTGGGCTCTGAATCATCCCTATCTAGTAAATAATCAGACAAATACTAGGCTATTCAAACCATGTTATGACCTCCCAGTTCTGTTGGCAAAATCCAGTGGGTTTCAAATGCCAATTGAAGGAGTAAACACCACATTCGTTTCCTGCACTTTCACATTTCAGCCCTCCTGGTTTTGTAAATCCAATAGTGAAAGCAAAGTTAGCATGATGCAAAGAGCTGGTATCTGCTCAGACTGTGCTGCTGCTCTATACTGAGAGCAAAAAACAAAGGGGGAAGACAGATGTCATACTTCTGACTGTGCCCTGCCTTGTACCTTGCATGATTTCCACCTGTGGAGAGGAGTGGGGTAAGACACTGATCCCGTGGTGAGCGCACAGTTCTGATTTGTCCTCACTTTCCACAGGTGGAAGTGGTTGCAAGCGATAAGGCAGCCGAGTGTCAGAGCCCATACCCCTGGACCTTTTGATTCAGGCCTGGTTAATCTCAACTGCTTTCAGCTCTTGTGGGTGTCAGTGTCACAATGTGCTGGCCAAAACCTCCAAATCAGTTCAATAGCGTTGTGACAAACAATGTGCTGTAAGACTCAATACATTTGAAATAAAATCTCTATATTAGTGCCGCTGTGTTTTGGCCCCATTATTTAGTCTGGATTCTATTGTTTTTCCATTTTAGATAGATATTTGCTTCCCCCTCTCTCAGCCACCTGCGGTAGGGCAAAAAACAAACTGAAGCCATTCTCTTGCACTCCCACTAAGCCATACTGCCTTTCTCTTGTCAAACCCCTTAAGATTCTGCCCTCAGAAGTGCACAAGAACTCCCTCATGTGTGTCCCCTTGATGGCTGCGTAAGAAGATTCCTTTCTGCCCCAGTGCTAGTATAAAGAGTTCATCTGCACCTGACCAGCATGCTTGCTACACTTCTGCTTGGAAGTAAATCCCAGTAGCTCTCTCTCTTCCCACCACCACTAAGCAGAGGTGGTTCCCACGTTACCAGCTCCCACATAACCAGATCAGTGTTTGGCTCCTCCCTTAGCCTGATACCCAGCATACTGGGCAAAACAAAGAAATACGTTCAGTGCTCCTCTTGCTCTGACTGTGACTCGGTAGAGTGTGCGGGTGGCAATCTGATGCACCTCCCTGCAATAGTGGAGTTAGTAATGCTCCTCTACTGCCAGTCACAGCTGTTCAGGCCAGAAGGGACCATTGTGACAATCCAGTCTGATCTCCTGTATAGCACAAGGGAGAGAATGTCATCCATCAATTCCTGCAGAAAGTCCATCGCTTCTGCTTGGGCTAGAACAGATTTTTTTGTTTTAAAAAGTCCATTCCCAGTTTCAAGATTCTTGGAGTCTTTGAGGATCCACCATATTCCAGGTTAAGTGGTTCCAATAGTTAATTATCCTTCTTATTACCAATTTTCACCTGATTGCCACTTTGAATTTGCTTAGCTTCAGATTCCAGCCATTGGATCTTGTTATGGATTTGCTGGATGAAAGAGTCCTCTCAGAAGTGCTACAGCACAGTGAGCTCCTTGTATTCCCACAGCATCCAAAGTACCTCCGAGCACTTCATATAAATGTGACGGATTATAAAGCCAGAAGGAACCACTGTGATCATTCTCTGACCCTCCCGCGTACAAAGATAACACTGGAATTCCTGTGGCCTCGTCGGAACCAAACATCGCCAAACTCCAGCTCATCAATCACATTGTCTTCCCTCAGAGCTTCCTGCAGTTCCACAGAATGTTTCAATGTGCACAGCAACATTATACAGTAAAACCTTGACATACGAGCGACTCAACTTACGAGTTTTTTGAGATGCGAGTCGTCGCGCGGTCGATTTTTTGCTTTGAGATGCGAGCCAATATTTGAGTTACGAGTGAGCTTATGCCACCCGCCGCCACTAGGAGGAAGCGTGCGCACGTTCAGTTCACGTGTTTATCTCGCCGTGCTTGCATCTTTGTCGGATCGACGTTGCTTGTTTGATTATTTTCCTCATTTATTTTGGATAATTTCCTTGTTTTAACCATGGGTGAACGTGAGTGCCAAGATCGGTGCTGAGAAGAAGAAAAGGATGATGTCCATGGATATAAAGCACGAAATCATCGAAAAACATGAGCGAGGTGTGCGTGTTGTTGACTTGGCGAGGGAGTATGATCGTGGTACTTCTACGATCTGTACGATTTTGAAGCAGAAGGAGTCAATAAAGGCTATAACACTAGCCAAGGGCGTTACGATCATTTCGAAGCTCCGGACCTCTGTCCATGAAGAGATGGAGAAGTTGTTGTTGGTGTGGTTGACGGAGAAGCAGCTCGCAGGAGATACCGTGACCGAGAGCATCATCTGTGAGAAGGCACGAGACATTTACGGGGATTTGGTGAAGCAGACGGCGGGAACATCAACAGACAAAGCATTGGAAGAGTCATTCAAAGCCAGTCGGGGATGGTTTGATAATTTTAAAAAGAGGACTGGCATTCACTCCGTCGTCAGGCATGGTGAGGCAGCAAGTTCGGATACGAAGGCAGCTGAGGATTTCATTGCGATGTTTGCCAACCTGGTAGAAACCGAAGGATACATCCCCCAGCAAGTCTTCAGCTGTGACGAGACAGGAAGAGGAGAAGAGCATGCCAGGCCACAAACCTATGAAGGATAGGTTGACCCTTGCACTGTGCGCAAATGCGAGTGGCGACTGCAAAATCAAGCCGCTACTCGTATATCACTCAGAAAACCCCAGAGCCTTTAAGTCTCATAAGATTCTTAAAGAAAAACTGCAGGTTATGTAGAGGGCAAACCCAAAGGCGTGGGTCACCAGGGAGTTCTTTGTGCAGTGGGTAAACCTGGTCTTTGGTCCTGCCGTCAAGAAGTACCTCGTGGAAAATAACCTTCCCCTGCAAGCCCTTCTCGTCCTTGACAATGCTCCCGCGCACCCACCAAACCTCATAGATGACATCCTGGAGGAATTCAAATTTATCAAGGTCCGCTACCTTCCACCCAACACCACCACTATCCTGCAGCCCATGGACCAGCAGGTCATTTCCAATTTCAAAAAACTATTCACCAAGCACCTGTTCCGGTGCTGCTTTGAGGTTACGGAGAGCACAAACCTCACCCTTAGAGAGTTTTGGAAGGAACACTATAACATTGTGACCTGCCTCAGAATTATTGACATGGCCTGGCAGGGTGTCACAAGGAGGACCTTAAACTCTGCGTGGAAGAAGCTGTGGCCTGAGGCTGTGTCCAAAAGGGACTTCGAAGGGTTCGAGCCGGAAATGTTAGTGGTGGAGGAGATTGTATCCCTCGGAAAGTCCATGGGCCTGGAAGTGAATGAAGGAGACACTGACGACCTCGTCGAGAAGCACAACGAGGAACTGACGATGGAGGAATTAAAGGAGCTACAGCAGCAGCAGCATACGGAGGTTTTGCAGGAAATTAACGTGGGGGAGCCAGAGGAGGAGGAGGTTATCCGTACAAGTGAGATTAAGAGAATCTTGGGAATGTGGGAGAAAATTACTGAGTTCATTGAAAAGAAACACCCTGAAAAAGTTGCAACAGGTCGTGCGTTGGCGCTGTGTAACGACACTTGCCTCACTCATTTTCGTAACATTTTGAAAGGGAAGAAGAAACAAACCTCCTTGGACAGGTTTTTATTGAAACGCCCTGCAAGGGAAAGGGAGGAACGTGTGCCGAAAAAGGCAAAAGTCAGTGAAGAAGAAGAAGAAGATTAAGTGAAGTGGAGAAAAAAATAAAAAAAGTAGCATTTAAGTTTAGCGATAAAGTGTAGCATAGTGTGTAAGTTAAATTTAGCAATAAATTGTAGCAGTAAGTGTATAGCGAGTAAGTTAAGTTAAGTGATAGAGCACGAAATGAAAAACTCCCCCAACCTCCTCCGCCAATCTCCTCCACCTCCGCCAGCATCTTCGTCTGACCTTCAAGATAAATACTGTACACTTAATAAAACCAGTTTATTTCTTTACATTCTCTTTTATTATGTATTATTATTTTTTTATACATTTGTTGTTTATAAAGTACATTTTTCTTATTTAAAAACGTAAAAAAAATTGGGGTGGTTTTTGGGGGGCGGGAACGGATTAATAGCATTTCAGTTAATTTCAATGGGGAAAATTGCTTTGACATACGAGCAAATTAAGTTACGAGCTCAGTCACAGAACGAATTAAACTCGTAAGTCAAGGTACTACTGTATAACAGCTTAGGATGAAAATGAACGTTTCCTTATCTTAATGAAAATGCAGGAGGAATTGAGGGATACAGAATGTAAGTAGGGAGCTGGAATTTAGCCAGGATACAGAAGGACCTTCCTGTCCTGAACAGTGCTATGGAATCTTTAATAACTAGTTGAGATCTTAATTTTGTGTCTTCTGAATGAGAGAATGCCTTCATGCTGGAGCACTGAATCTGTATTGTGAAAGAATTGCACTATGTCTATGTTGAGGAAACCCATCTACTGATGGTTTTATTTTTATCAATTTTGTGCTCCCTGGAGGTCTGTCTACACTGCAGTTAGCACTAGTGATGGGTGCTTGCTGATACAGGCTCACGGGCACAGGCTGAGGGGTGTTTAATTGTGGTGTAGACCTTCAGGCCTGGGCTGCAGCCTGAGCTCTGGTACCTTCCCCCCACAGAGTCCTAGCGCCCTGGCTCCAGCCCGAGATCGAACGTCTACACTGCCCCTTAGCGTGAGCCCAAGTCACAGAATCCTAGCAGATGAGGGTTGGAAGGGACCTCAGGAGGTCACCTAGTCCCACCCTGTGCTCAAAGCAGGACTAACCTCGACTAACTCATCCCAGCCAGGGCTTTGTCAAGCCGGGCCTTAAAAACATTGAAGGATGGAGATTCCACCACCTCCATAGGTAACCCATTCCAGTGCTTCACCACCTTCTTAGTAGATTTTTAACTGCAGTGCAGTCTTGAGACACATCTCATTATGGGGAAAAATCTTAACTGAGCAGTTCTTTGTTTTTCCTCATGTTTGGCTTTATCAAGACTAGGAAAAGGCATTATGTTAGAAAACATGTCAACTAACTTAGCTGGAAAGAGACTGGTTGATTTATTCAAAGCTTATAGTGATAATGAAATACCTTCTATTCCAATAATAACTAGGGAGGCTGTTTAAAGGTGTATGGTTGGATAGCTTGCACCCGAGAGTTTTAAAAGAACTGGCTGATGAGCTCGCTTAACGATTGATGTTGATATTTAACAAATCTCAGAAACTGAGGAAGCCCCAGAGATCTGGGGAAAAGCTCATGTGGTAGTGATATTTTAAAAGGGTAAACTGGATGACGGGTAACTATAGGACAACGTAGCCTGACACTGATCTCAGGCAAAATCATGGAAAGGCTGAAATGAGATGCAATCAGTAAAGACTTAAAGGATGGCAGCATAATTAATGCCAATCAACATGCTTTTATGAGAAATAGATCTCGTCCCTCCTTTCCGTGAAAGTCACCTTCTGTGGGGCGATCACCCTGGTGAGCAGTATAGATGAACTTGGGGACAGGCTGGTGCACCTTCCTTTCACCACTTTCCATAAGGATAAAGTCTTCCTGGGCCTGCATCCCAAGTTTCTGCCAAAGGTTGTATCCCAGTTTCATCTCAACCAAGCCATTCACTTCTGTGCTTTCTTTCCAAAGCCATTCGCCCTGGAAGAGGAATGACTGTACTCCCTTGATGCGTGCTGGGCCTGGGCCTTGGCCCTATACCTACAAAGGACAAGGCTGATTAGGAAAACTCCTTGATTGTTTATTAGAATAGCTGAGAGAGTTCAGGGTCAGGAATAGAGAATCTCTAAGTGGATTTCAGGGTGCAGCGTTATCAGTTCAGGGTTAGGGCCCATTCCACAAGAGCCCAGGCTTTGACCCTGCCCATCCTCCACAATGTGTCACTGTGGGACATATGTAGAGCAGCCCCATGAAGTTCAGCACATGCTTTCACTATGCATTATGCCCTGGTGCAGGATTTGTCAGTGGGTGCCTCCACTCAACTATTCCATCCTTATCCTTGCACCTTCCTGCAACATAGTTACTGTTTGTTAATCGCTCTCAGTGGAATACAATAGGGACCATCATGCGAAGGAGAGGAGGTTACTTAGCTGTATGTGGAGGTTCTCTGAGAGGTGTGGTCCCTATCTGTATTCCAATTTCTGCCCTTCTTCCCCTCTGCTGCGTATATCTTGGATTTGCAGTAGAGAAGGAAGTAGAGCCATGATTGGTCGGCCGTGCTCTTTATCACCTCAGATAAAAACATTGAGGCGAACCAAGGGTGCATGCGCAGACTAACACGTTGTTGAGGGTCACAGTCGGTCCTGCGTTGCCCTACGCATTGCATGAAAACAGCCCCAGCGGTGGTTTTGCCAACTCCAAAACGATTTCCCACTGACCAGTAGCAATTCAGCATTGCAAGCTATGTCCCTTAGCAAATTGTCCCCTATTGTTGCAGTACTTCCTATGGGTGTACAAATACAGGAAAATCGCATGTCCTATATTTGCAACATTCATGAGAATAGTGTAAACTATGTGGAATCCATGCTTCTGTCATAGATGGCAGCCACTGAAAAGTGTCATGGGTTTGTGGGAATTTAAAAAAAAAATGGTGTGAAAAATTATGGGACAGGAATGGCATTTACATGGAGAAAGTTGAAACCTGGGAAAACCTGACCACTCGTTCCCAGAGATCTCTGGGTGAGTCATTTCTAACCCACCACCCATTGTGAAAATTTCCCAGAAAAGCATTGTGCCAGATTGTGGCATGTGGCACACTGGGATGCCTACTCCATGGGCACCGTGCTTTGCATTGATACAAGCACGTCTTAATGAGCACACACAATGCCAACACAAGCAGCCAAGTGATGTATAAACTTTGGCAATTGTTCACTTACACAATTTGCATAGACCAAAGATTGTAGTGTAGACATAGCCTTAGCAGGTGCTCATAAATTCATAGATTTTAAGGCCAGATGGGACCTTAAGTAAGACCTCCTAAATAACTCTGGCCATAAAATGCCATCCTGTAACTTCTCCATCAAAGCCAATAGCAAGTGGTTGAACTTGAACATATCCTATAAAGGGAATCTCATTTTGATGTATATAGTACAAGTGACAGACAATCCACCACATCTGCAGGTAAGCTGTTCCACTGATTAGCTATCATTGCCATTAAAACCATGTAGGTTATTTCCAGTTACAGTTTGTCCAGCTTCAGCTTCCAGTCACTGAATCTCATTGTGTCTGTTGGCTACTCTAAACAGCCTTCTACTATTAGACACCTTCTCCCCGTATAAGTACTTATAGACCAGTGGTTTTCAGCCAGGGGTCCACAACCCACTGGGGTGCTATGAGCAGGTTTCAGAGGGTATGCCCAGCAGGGCTGGCATTAGATTCAGTGGGGCCCAGGGCAGAAAGCCGAGCACCCACTGCAACAGGACTGAAGTCCAAGCCTGAGCAGCTTAGCTTCTCAGGGCTCTTTGTGGGACAAGGCCATAGGCAATTGCCCTGCATGCCACTGATGCCAGCCCTTGCTTTTATATGCAGAAAAATAGTTATGGCACAGGTGGGCCAGGGAGTTTTTAATCACGTGTTGCAGAGAGCTCATAAAAAAAAAAGACTGAGAACTCCTGTATATAGACCATTATCAAGGCACCTCTTAGCTGTCTCTTTGATGGTCTGAATGGACTTAGGTCCTAAAATCTCTCACAGTCACAGAAGTTTTTCAGTCCTCAAATCATTCTTCTGGTTCTTTCCTGAACCTCGTCCAATTTTTCAATATATTTTTGAGGTATGGACACTAGACCAAGACAAAGCATTCCAGTAGCAGTCTCACCAGTGCCAGATTACCTCCCTAAGCATTCTTGATATCCCCAGGTCTATGCATCCAAGGATTACATTAGTACTCAGCCACAGCATTCAGACTCATAGATTCCCAAGATAAGAGAGACTTTTGTGACCATTTAGTCTGACCTCCTTGTATAACAGAACATCCCCAAATAATTCCATTTGAATCTGACTATATTTTTTAAAATCCAATCTTGATTTAAAAATTGCCAGTGATGGAGAATCCACCATGACACTTAGTAAATTGTTCCATAGTGAATTACCCTCACTGTTAAAAATGTGTGCCTTATTTCCAGTCTCAGTTTATCTAACTTCAATTTCCAGCCATCGGATTATGTTAGCCTTTTCTCTACTAGACGGATGAGCCCAATAGCAAATATTTGTTCTTCCTATGCAGGTGTTTATGGATTGTGACCAAGTCAGCCCTTAGGGTTTCTCTACACTCATGCTTATATCGACAAAACTTTTGTCTGCATAAATGTAAGCTTAGGCAAGCCCTCAACCTCGTCTTTGTTAATCTAAACAGATGAGCTTCTTGAATATGAGGCATGTTTTCTAACCCTTTAATCATTGCATTCAGAGTCCCTGTTCAGCTGGTTTCCACCATGACCTCTAACTCTTCAGTCACTGGTTTGCATCTTTTGTGAATTACACTTTGTTCCTAGATTTATGACCTTGTATTGGCCTTATTAAAACAGACCTTTGCGGTTGGTGTGACCCACTGGAGTTTGCATGCCGCTTCTGCCCTCTACAAAACACTGAGGTCCACTTGATAGTGATTTTGGCTGATATGTGTTATGGATTTTAACAGGGCGTCACCGAGCCTATCCTGCTTTAGCTTTGTTCACAAACTCAGTCAGAGACCCTCTGGTTCATTAATCCCTGGTGCAAGCTTATTTGCAGCTTGTGCTCTCACCACCTTCTCCCATACACAGTTTGCCCCTTAGCATCTACACCCAGGAGGGATGAGCTCCCACTCCTGCCCCTTTGGGCTTCCTTCCTCCCAGCCCTTTATACAGCCCCAGGCTAATTGGGCTGGCAGCTGTCTCTGGTTCTTTAATGCGATGCTGGTTTTCTCCAGCCAGCTCCCATTTAACTCCCTAAATGGAAGCTGGTGTGAGAGGGGGCTGACTTAGCAGTCTGCCCAGCCCCCTGTCACAGGGATCATGAGGCACCGGTTATGTATGGGGTTAGAGCAACGTGATGGAGCAATGTCTGTGCACTTGGCCACAAAGGATGGGATCCATAAGGGGAATTAAGCTTTGTAATATTGAGCATCATGACACCCAACTTTCCGGTGCCAAGAAAATCACAGCAGCAATGCTGCAATCCAAAAGCCAAGTTAGGTGCCTCGGCTCCCCCTGCAACAAATGAGGTGATACAGGTGCCTTACAATGCAATCGACAAAAGCCAAAGTAGCCTATGCTAGCCAATGGGAAATTCCAATGAGAGGTGTGTGCGAAGCCAGAGGAAAGGTGCCTAAAGGCAAGCTGCAAGGAGACACCTATCTATGCTTAGTGATCCATGAACCTGACAACTGGATTCAGATGGCTTAAGCACCGAAGATGTTTCTTGAGGAAATGAGGAGGTGATGGTGTCCACGTCATAGCTTTTAGCCCCCGTGGTTAGAGCATGCACCTGGGATGTGAGACATCCCGGTTCAAATCCAGCATCTGGCACCTCTCAGGAGGCTACTCTAACCACTGAGCTATAGGATAGTCTGATGGGGCTCCCTCAAGCTCTTCCTGTTGAAGCTGTTCCACTTTGGATAAATGCTTAGACACACGGGACCAGAGAGAGTGTGAGTGAGAATGACTTTATAGTTCAATGGTTAGGGCATCTACCTGGGAAGTGGGAGACCCAGAGCCCCCTGCTCCAATCACTCTCATTATTTATCCATAGTGGACTGACAGCACCCCCATCAGAATATCCCATAGCCCAGTGGGTAGAGCATTCTCCTGAGGTGTGGGAGACCCCTATCCAATTTCCTCCTCTGCCTAAGTGGAATAAAAGAATCTGGGTCATCCAAGGCACATGCTCTAACCCCTGAGCTAAAAGATATAAGGTGGGCAGGGGCAACACCACCTCCTCCTCCTTAGAGATTATTAATAAAACTTGGTCTGGTACGTGGCCTCTAAGCACACCCACTAGATTGCACCCCATGGGTGAGATAGGTGTTCCTTCACATAGCTTCCCCCCAAGTTTGTGGATGGCACTGGGGATTAGGTAGGAGACAGGCATTCACATGCCTAGAGTGAGGCAGCACAGTGCATGCCGAGATAGAAACTTAGGCACCTTGGGAACTTTTACCCTGAAAATATACGTACTGAGTCAGTTTGGATGGCAGCCAAGAAGGAAGGAATTTTGTGGATCTCAGTGGTACCTTGAAGCTGGAGTTTAGGTGCCTAAGCACGCTTGTGGCTTAGTCCATGGCTGCCCACAAACAACTGCCTGTATTCACAGAGCTAAGGGAAGCACACTGGAAAGTTACAGAGAGGTCAGTCTTTAAAAGAGACACACGAAACAGCGTATGTAGGGAGACTTTCGCTAGAGTTGTGACTTGCAGAAGACGTTGGATATGCGACATGGATGTTTCTTACTCGTATATTGTCAAGGGCCTGAAGAGCTAGATGCTGGGAGGTACTGTAAACCTTTGGCTCTGACTGGTTTGTGCTGGGGCTGTAGGCTTGAGGCTGTGGTGAGCAAACAGATGATTTTGGCTTGCACACCACACTTGCTTTCTAAGCTGTTGTTCCACTCACAGCATACTGGGGGAGGGGGATGCAAGAGACTTGTACTTCTGGATGGTAAGCAATGCTGAGGGCTGCATGCTGGTGGTTCTGGCTTGAGTGATATGGCAATAAAACTAGCATAAATGACTGATAGGTAGAACAGGTAAGTCTTATGAACTATGACTCTAATGGGGGCGAGGGACGGAAGTTTTAAAATCCTTTGGCCAAAGTCATGCAAAGGAAAATGTAATGAATGCTGAGAACTTTGTTTTGACAGATGAACTTTTTTGCTATGTCTCAAGGCTGTGTGAAAGGTTGATTTATTTACAAGTTTGTGTTAAATAACTACTGGAAAATTCTGGAATGGACAGAATAATTTTCCATTGACTAAGGAAACATATTACCCAGATCTTCCTGGAAGTTGGCTTCATCTCTGCTTGCTAATTTTCCACTTCAAGTTATGGGTCTAATGAAACATAGAAACATAGGTCAGAAGGGACCAATATGATCATCTAGTCTGACCTCCTGCACAAGGCAGGCCACAAAACCCTACCCATACATATTTATAACAACCCCGAACCCATGACTGAGTTATTGAAATCCTCAAAAGTGAGATTTGAAGACCTCAAGCTTCAGGGAATACACCAGCAAGCGACGCATGCCCCATGCTGCAGAGGAAGGTGAAAAACCTCCAACTGAACGTCAGGCATAACCATATTCCTCAGTGGTCCTGGATTTGGTCTTTGCCCATGAATCAACAATGCCTCTGCTGGTTCCTGCCATTAGGAGAGAGGAGGAAACTTCATTCTGTAACTGGTCCTCAACTTGAATGGACCAGGGAATCTGCCTGTCCAAGCAAAGAGCCACCACCCCTTTGGCCTGAAACTGATAGTAATTATCAATCACTCATCTGGAACAAGAGGAAAGAGCCCCTATATTTTTTCCATCTCTATGTCTGTGTGTTTTTGTGTGGGGAAGGTTTGTCTAGATATCTAAGGTACTTATACGGCCCCCATCACCATGGTATCTGAGTACCTCACAATCTTTAGTGTATTGAGCCTCACAACACTCTTGTGAGGTAGAAAGTGCTATTATCCCCATTTTACAGATGGGGAGCTGAGGCACAAAGAGTCTAAGTGAGTTGCCTAAGATCACACAGGAAGTCGGTAGCAGAGCAGGGAACAGAACCCAGGTCTTCCAACTCCTAGCACATGGATGCCAACATTGCATTGAGACTAGACAGGGTCACTGAATCATCAGTCTTACACTGCAATGTTGTTGCCTGACACAAAACTCATGCTTGTTAGGGTGATAAGAATGCATAGACCATTTTATATCAGGGCAGAAACACGTGGAAAAACATTTACAGTTACTGAAACGTGAACATTTTAGTTTATAACAAAAACTGAGATACTTCAAACATCTTGAAAGCAGCTCTTGGGAGGGTCGAACAGCATATAAAATGGGACGTGCGGTCACTATAGTTCTGGGCTGCACATGTTGGTGATATTGGATGGCACAGAATCACAGAAAGATAAGGCTAGAAGGGACCTCCAGGTCATCCCCCAGCGCTGTCTAGTATACCTAGACCATGCCTGAAAGATGTTTGTCTAACCAGTTCTTAAAAGCCTCTGATGACAGAAATTCCACAACCTTCCTTTAGTGGACATGAAGAATAATTAATTGCCATCCTCTGTAAAACAGCCCTTAATATATTTGAAGACAGTGATCAGATCCTCCCTCAGACGTCTTTTCTCCAGACTAAACATACTTAGTTTTTTAACCTTTCCTCCAAGATCGTGTTTTCCAAACCTCTTCCCATTTTTCTTGCTCTCCTCTGCACTCTCTCCAGTCTGTCCACTTCTTTCTCAAAGTGTGGTACCTAAAACTGGCCACAATAGTGCATGCGAGGCCTCACCAGTACTGAGAAGGGCAGACCAGTTACCTCTAGTGTCTTACATAAGACACTCCTGTTTGTCTCAGATATGGCAATTTCCTGCAATCCATTTCCTGCAATCTCTGTTGCAGATCTTACTGTATTAAATCTATGTATCATTGTGGGACAGTGACAGTATATAGTTGGCTGGGGAAGGGTGACCATGGATCCCCCCCCAGGAACTAAGATGAGTGGGGGGAGGGAGATATACTGGGTCCTATCCAGACTAGGTGCATCACCCCTATCCTGTAACCTGGGGTGCCTTGCAATGCCTTGATTTGTACCTCCAACCTGGACTACTCACGACCAGCCACTAGCATGTAGGTCACTCCCAGATGTGTTTGTGTAACTGCAGCCTGCCAGGCACAGCCTGGCTTTCATCAACCTTGGTTATGCTGGAGGGTGACTCCAACACATTCCCAGTCCCAGACTTTCCCCCAGAATTGTATGTTTTGTACTGCCCAGAACTAAGTCTGTTATTCCTTTAAGGGAATAAGGGATAAATAGCCTGTTGTCTTAGAGCTACCCAGAAACTTCAATTTAAACACCCTGAATTAGATAAAACAATAAAGCAAGTTTATTATCTACAAAGAAATAGATTTTAAATGAGTACAAGTAATGAGGCATAAAAGTCAGAAATAAGTACAAGAAAAATAAAGAAAATATTTACTAGTACCTACTTAAACTATATTAGATTCAAGCAAAATTTCTCTCCACGTGCTTCTAGTAGGAATACTAAAGCAAACTGTTCAGGTCAAGACACCTCTACACAGAGTCTTCTTAGATGCAACGCCAGAGACAGAGAGAGAGGGATGTTTGCCCCTTCTTTTTATAGTCTCCTGTTCCTCTTTGAAAAGCATTGCCAGCTGGACACTAGGAGACAAAGAATCCATGTGGAAGGATGTTCCCTGTTGTCTTTTTTCACTTGACTGAGCTTTCTCTGTTTTCCCTTCCTGCCTGATGACTCTCTTTACTGCTTAAATGCAAATTAAGGCAAGCACGCATTCCTTTGTTTAGGACAGACCTATTTGTCCATTTCTGCCTGGGTAGGGTTGTGGGGTTTGGAACGTGTTAATAGCATCATACAGGGAAATCTTATAACTTCACACACAATGTTGCCACACATTTTATCAGAATATTACTAATCAGCAAATTATAAGTTTCGAAATCATACCTCACAAGGTATACTTTGTACAAAGATGATTAAAATTGGGGACGCATCAGTTGGAAACGTCGGAGGAGGAGAAGGACCTTG
>ML675623.1:774659-816195 GCA_007922155.1 Mesoclemmys tuberculata | reverse complement strand
TAGATGATCATATTGGTCCCTTCTGACCTATGAGTTTATGAGTCTATAAAATAGTCCCTAGGGTGTCAATACAGGGGTGTATTCCATCACAGGAAAATTCATGGAGGCTGTTACACCTCTGGAGAAGTACCACCACCACCAAGGCAGGCTCACATATACTAGTTCAACCTAGAATATCCAGAGACCAACAGACAAAGACAGAACTTTTGGATAAACAGCCTGATTTTAAACTGATTCGGCGCCTTCATTCTGATCCAGGAAACGGACAGGATCTTTTGTCCACCAAGGGCCACAACCCTTCGTGAGGACAGTTAGAAGGACTTTGGCTTCCCGTGCCCCACAGAACAGAGGGGTAACCTCTGACACTCTTTTAGCATGCATATAGGAGCTTTCATTGTTTGTAACAGTTTACTCCATAATGTTTTCACTGTAACAATAAAAGTGGTTGGCTGTAAAGAGCTGTGAGGTAAATTGCGACCCTTGGCAGTTACAGCTGTTCCTAGCCTGCAAAGACAAGCGAGGCAGGGACAACGGCTTATTTAGGCGGTCTGGCTCGCTGGGAGTATCACGGAGCACACATGGACAGTATCTGCGGCCTGGGAAACACCCTGCTTGATTCAGGAGGCAGAGACGCGGCTGAGGGCCCGGCGCTGAGGGGCTGGAAGCGGGCCCTCAGCGGCACCGCACGCGCACCCGCTGCCCTCCCGCCCGTGGCGCGCTGAGGCGAGGCGCGAAGCTCGCGCGCGTGCCGAGGGCCGGCGGGCCTCGCGGCCGGCGCTGATTGGCGGCCGCCGCGCTGCGGTTGGGCGCGCGGCAGCGGCGGTTGGGCGCGAGGCGCCCCCGCCCGCCCGCCATGGAGGAGCCGCTGCTGGCCGCCCCCATCAACCCCAACAACTTCCCGGCCAAGCTGTGGCGGCTGGTGAACAGCCCGCGCTTCCGCTCCATCCGCTGGGACGCGCGCGGCGAGGGGCTGCTCATCGACCAGCCGCTCTTCGAGGCCGAGCTGCTGGGCGCCGGGCCGGGCCACGGGGCCGGGCCGGGCGGCGACGGGGCGGCGGCCGCCTCCGCCGAGCTCTTCAAGACCACCAACTTCACCAGCTTCATCCGCCAGCTCAATCTCTACGGCTTCCGCAAGGTGGTGCTGGGCCCGCCGGCCGGCGCCCCGGCCGCGCCCGGCCCCGGCCCTGGCCCCGGGCCCGGCTCCCCCGCGGGGCCCCTGCACCACTTCCACAGCCCGCACTTCCGCCGCGACCGGCCCGACCTGCTCGTCCACCTCAAGAGACTCACCAGCGCCAACAAGGCCAAGCTCGCGGCCGGCCTGGAGGTGACCAGCCGCCCGCCCAACCGCTTCCAGCGCCTGCTCAGCACCTCGCTGCACGGGGACCCGCTGCCGCCGCCCGGGCCCGGCCCAGCTAAGGCCGACAAGGCCGGTGAGCCGCGGCGGGGCGGGGCGGGCGGTTACCGGCAGCTCGCGGGAGGCAGGTCGAGGCCTGCGCTGGGCCCGATGGCGGCGAGGCCTGCTTGTCGCCCTGAGCCCGCTGGCTACCCGCGTGAAGTGAGGGAGACGGGGGGGCTTGGAGGGACTCGTGCACGGCCAGGCTGAGCGGACTGGGTGTCTTGCACGCCCAGTGACAGTTCTGCTCTGGCCGTTGGTGTTTCTGTGCCTTCACACGCCCGCCTGCAGACCTCGCCCTCATACCCCTGACCGTGGCTCCAGGGTGGGTTCTCTGTACCTAAAGTTACCGACATGGGGAAGGAGTTACGGGATCAGGGACGACATCAGTTTTTATGCTGGTTTTGCCTCTGGAGCTTTCATTGGTGGCTCTGGAGTCTGTTCTTTCTTACGCCTCTTGTGTATTGCTTGCTACCTTCCAGTTACACTTGTACAACGCCTTGCCCTCCATGAGTTTGTACGAATGGTAGCTAGGTGCGTGATGGCTGTTTTCTGCTAAAGGACAAAGATGCTGAAGTAATAATCCTGCAAGGTGTCTTAAGAAGTAGAATTAAAAGCTAAATAACTCTCCTGGGAGGAGTGAGTAGGTGGACCTTAAATGGAGTATATATGATTTGCAGACTGATTTCAAATAGGAATCAGAAATTTTATTCTTCTCAAGGGGGTTATTTGGCTGTGCAAGTGATGGTTTGAAGATCTCCCCAATTCTTGCTTCACTCCTCCCAGAGATGACCAAAATGGGTGGTTATGATGCATAAAGAAGGCTTGAACTTTTTTTCCTGCAAAAAACATTTTTTTTTATTTATTTTATTTTTGGTTTACCATAGTAATTGAAATCTTGTCCATTCTATGTTTTCCGGGAGACTCAATGAACAACTGGAATATTAGATTACACCTCTTCAGATACCCAGGAAGAAAATGAACACTTGAGAAGGGAAGGGACTCCTAATGCAGACTTGTTTAATTTTTGTTTTGGATAACATGAAAGAGTTTGTTAAAGATTTTAAAGCAAGAAGGAACCATTGTAATCATAGCCTCTGACCTCCTCCATAACACATCATAGAATTTCATGTCATAATTCCTGCATCAGACTTCTGGGTTATGTGCTCTTGTCCTTTCAGCTAAGGACTGAGAGAACTCCCATTGCAGGTCTCTGGGCCTCCAAGGGGACCTCCAGTTTTGTTGTCTTTGATTTTTTCTGGAAGTCTGTTTTGGATGGTGATGTCTGCACCTCCCCTCCCATCCCTTCCTGGGCAAATTTCAAGTTTTAAAAACTGAAGAAAAGATTTTGTAGTGGAAAGAGTTGGACAACCTTAGCTACTGGCATTGCTGCTAGTTCTACCTGTTATAGAATAAATATCTCTTTTGCAGGTCACATTTAGCCCCTGCTTCCAGAGAGCAAGAGGCTAGTGCAGAGACTCAAGCCTGGGATGTCAGGCATGGAAGCAGAGTGTCATATTATATAAAGCCCAGTATTCAGAGTTTATTATTAACTCTTCCATCTTTGGATTTCTCCCTGTTCTTTCCATCAGAAGTTTTGTAATAAACCAGTTAAGCTGAGATTTTCAAAACTGCCTAAAGGATTTGGGCCCCAGTTTCCAGCGGGCTTCTTTTAGGTAGCTTTGAAAATCTCATCTTTGGAATCTAGCACTCTGTCTTGTCTGACATACTACTTCATGCTCGTCTACCATACCATATATGGTTTGCCAAGGTGCAGATTCTAAGTAATTCACTTTTTTTTTTATTGACTTGCTGTGCAAAAAACTACTTTCCAAATTATGGGGCTGAGAACTGGTTACTGAAGAATATTTTACAAGGGATTGAAATGCTTCATTAATAACTTTTAGCACCAGATACTACTTTATCTTCATATGGTGAAATACAATCTGTGTGTGGCTTGAGAAGCATATTTTATTATCCTTTATTTATTGCACAGCCATGTAATTCTAGTAAATATATTCTTTTTGATGCAGGAGTACTGACTGTAGGACAGTTTCATCGGTCGTTTCGGCGAGACAGTTTATCTCCTTATTCCTATGTATCGGCTTCATCCCACAATCACAGCACTTTATCATCAAAAGGTTCAGACCGGACTCCAGTTCCTCCCAGAACATGGCAGAACTCTCTTGGGATGCTTCCAGGACAGATGGAGACTTCCCCAACTTTTTCAGACAAAGGGGTTCCATTTCCTGTACTCCAGAGGTTTCCAACAGAGGTCACGTACACGCTCCAACCCAGTGCCACTTCCGTGCACATACAAGGGCCTCAGACAATGACTACTTCTTCCCAGAAATATAGCAACTACACACCTTCAGCACCATACTCCCAAGCCTACTATCCAACAGGTATGATAAGGGTCTAGCAATTGCCTTTCAACAAGATCTTTTAAATCAACAGTTTTTTTCTGCAATGCACTTTAATGTATACATATTAAATGAGACTTAGACTAGAAAGTAAGAGTATAAAATCTAAAAGGACTGGGAGAACCTCCCAGCAAAGCCAGTTCTTAACATTCATTCCTTACTGTCCCTGTTCTGAAGCCTATACATGCCTTCCAGATTTTCTGGAAAACCACTTTGACAGGTTTCAAGGATAGAGGAGAGGAGGCAAGTTTTCCTTGGTGGGAAGTTTGGACATGTACTCAATTTGTTTGAAGTTAACTTGGAGAAAACATATTAAAAGATCTCTTAACAATCCCATATAGAATGTTTTACCCTGTTTGAAAACCTGTGCCACCGTTTTTGCATTTTCTCAAATTCTTTCTTGCTGAGCCATTCATATAATCTCCGTGCATTTCTGGATGGAAAGCGATATCCATCTCTTCATCATTCTTGTAGTTCTTAACCATCGTTAAGGTTGCACTCATTCCATTTTAAGTTTTATTTTTGTCATTTTTCTTCTCCTCCTCCCCCAAATTGCCTCCAAAATTCTTGTCTTTAGAGTGGATGTAATCGGGAACACCTGTGTCATGTGGTTATTCCCAGGGTTGGGGAAGGGGTCCCAGCTGTGCACCTCTAAACAAACACCCATTCTCCATTTTGGGAGAGGTCAGAGTTAACCCCTGGATCAAAGACCACGATAACAATAGAACAGCACTTTTATCTAATCCAGGCACAGCCAGGAGTAGACTGAGGTGAGGAGTTATGCAGACTTTCTTCCCCTGATATAGCATATAACTCACCCCCATAGTTGGCTAGATACACACAGACTCTGCCCCATGCCAATGCAACCCTCTTTTTCTCCTCCTCACTTGGGTCAGTCCAACCTGTCTCTGCACTTAGCAGCTTCTAGCTCAGACACTATGCCCTGGTGTCTCTCTGTTCCAGCTCAGTGCTGCTGCTTCTCAGCTATTTCTTTGTTCTCTCTCTACATCTTCCTGGGCTTGTTCCCTGTTCTCTCCCCCATTTGTTCATTGGCTCAAATCCTCCCAGAAGGTCCATAGTTAAATCTGTGTCCTTGTTTTGCAGTGGCACTCTCATCCCAGTCAGGTTTGTGCAGAGTAGCAGGGAAGGGGGTGAAAAGGAAAGAGGCTGTCTACTCAGTCCCACATCTGTGCTGAGGAAAGAGAGAAGGAGCCTCAGCCTAAGCATTCCACAGTCTGACCCTTCCAACTAAATTGGAAATACACTTTTCCCCTTATACCCACATATATTTGGGATTGTATTTGATTAAGTGTCAGCCCTCTGCCCATGTTTAGTATTCCAAGACCAATTTTAGGATTCTTGTATGGCCAGTTTGCATCAATGCATTTAACAATGGTTTCAACATGTCAAGGTGGTTTCAAGTGTACCCCAAAATACCTAGAATACACTATTTTAAGCCCAAACTTGTTGTACCTTATATGTTTATAATGTGATACATGTTGCTAAATCTTCTGACCCTTGCATCAGCCATTCATGCTAACTATTCAGACCTTCTGTTAAATGCCTCAAGCATATTGCTAAGCCTGTTTTAAGATAGTCTTCCACTTTTGTGTGCTCCTAATTGCATTACAGTTATATTGATTATTCATTACTGATTTCTTAAGCATGTTAGCCTATACCTTTAGGAAAAGTTATTACTTAACCCCAATTTAAATTATCTAAGCTTAGGTCAGGTCACAGGTTGAAGATCAGGTCAAGGGTCAACACTTTTAATCTTTGTGAATAAGTTTAGAATAACTGGCTTAAATGCAGGGGAAAAAAAGTTTGTTTTAATGGACGGAGAAGAAAGAACTTGGTTTAGGACAGAAGAATCCCATGCACAGCTACCGACCGGGGACCGACAAGCTAGGCAGCAGTTCTGCAGAAAAGGACCTGGAGGTTACAGTGGATAAGAAGCTGGATATAAGTCAGCAGTGTGCCATGGTTGCCACGAAGGCTAATGGCATATTGGGCTGCATTAGTAAGAGCATTGCCAGCAGATCGCGGGAAGTGATTATTCCCTTCGATTCGGCATTGGTGAGGCTGCATTTGGAGTACTGTGTCCAGTTTTGGGCCCCCCACTACAAAAAGGATGTGGACAAGTTGGAGAGAGTCCAGCGGAGGGCAACAAAAATGATAAGGGGGCTGGAGACAAGACTTATGAGGAGAGGCTGAAAGAAGTAGGCCTGTTTAGTCTGCAGAAGAGAAGGAGGGGCGATTTGATAGCAGCCTTTAACTACCTGAAAGGGGGTTCAAGGGAGGATGGAGCTAGGCTGTTTTCCGTGGTGGCAGGTGATAGAACAAGGAGCAACGGTCTCAAGTTGCAGTGGGGGAGGTCTAGGTTGGATGTTAGGAAAGAGTTTTTCACTAGAAGGGTGGTGAAGCATTGGAATGGGTTATCTAGGGAGGTGGCGGCATCTCTATCTTTAGAGGTTTTTAAGCTGCGGCTTGACAAAACCCTTACCGGTATGATTTACCTGAAGTTAGTCCTGCTTTGAGCAGGGGGTTGGACTAGATGACATCCTGAGGTCCCTTCCAACTCTAATATTCTGTGATTCTATGATTCTGTGTTAGCTAGTTCATATGAACAGCTGCAGTGGTGGAATGTTTTGATTTTTATTGACTCTTTTGAGGTAATGAATTTCCTTTTAACCTGCCTCTACAAAGAAAGATACGTTACATTTGTGGCTACAGAGGAAGAATAGAATTCTTTAGAGATTTTCTAAACTGGGTCACTTTAAAATACGGCAAAGGAAGGAGCAAGTACAACCCTATGTTCCCGTATAGTCCAAAATGAGAATTCTTTTAAAGTACAGATGAAGAAGGAAAGCTAACTATTCCATAAGTATTGTTGACAGAATAACTTAATTTATTTTTAAAAATGTAACCAACGTCCTTTCAAAAATAGCATACAGTTCTCATAGAATATTAGAGTTGCAAGGGACCTCAGGATGTCATCTAGTCCAACCCCTGCTCAAAGCAGGACTAATCTTAGCTAAATAATCCCGGCGAGGGTTTTGTCAAGCTGCAGCTTAAAAACCTCTAAAGATGGAGATGCCGCCACCTCCCTAGGTAACCCATTCCAGTGCCTCACCACCCTCCTACTGAAAAACATTTTCCTAATGTCCAACCTAGACCTCCCCCACTGCAACTTGAGACTGTTGCTCCTTGTTCTGTCATCTGCCACCACTGAAAACAGCTTAGCTCCATCCTCCCTGGAACCCCCTTTCCGGTAGTTAAAGGCTGCTAACAAATCCCCCCTCATTCTTCTCTTCTGCAAACTAAACAGGCCTAGTTCTTTCAGCCTCTCCTCATAAGTCTTGTGCTCCAGTCCCTTAATCATTTTTGTTGCCCTCCACTGGACTCTTTCCAACTTGTCCACATCCTTTTTGTAGTGGGGGGCCCAAAACTGGACACAATACTCCAAATGCGGCCTCACCAATGCCGAAGAGAAGGGAATAATCACTTCCCGTGATCTGCTGGCAATGCTCCTACTATTGCAGCCCAATATGCCATTAGACTTCTTGGCAACCAGGGCAAACTGCTAACTCATATCCAGCTTCTTATGCACTGTAATCCCCAGGTCCTCTTCTGCAGAACTGCTGCCTAACTCATCGGTCCCCAGTCTGTAGCTGTGCATGGGATTCTTCTGTCCTAAGTGCAGGACTCTGCACATGTCCTTGCTGAACCTCATCAGATTTCTTTTGGCCCAGTCCTTCTGTATCCTTTCCCTCCCTTCCAGGGTATCTACCACTCCCCCTAGCTTTGTGTCATCTGCAAACTTGCTGAGGGTGCAATTTACTCCATCCTCCAGATCATTAATGAAGATCTTGAACAAGATCGGTACCAGGACCAACCCCTGGGACACTCCACTTGTGACCGGCTGTCAGCTAGACATGGAGCCATTGATCACTACTCATTGAGCCCTATGTTCTAGCCAGTTCTCTCTCCATTTTATAGTCCATTCATCCAACCCATACTTCTTTAACTTGCTGATAAGAATACTGTGGGAGACTGTATCAAAAGCTTTGTTAAAGTCAAGGTATATCACGTCCACTGCTTTCCCTACATCCGCAGAGCCAGTCACCTCTTGATAGAAAGCAGTCAAGTTGGTCAGGCATGACTTGCCCTTGGTGAATCCATGTTGATCCTGATCACCTTCTTCTCTTCCAACTGCCTTAATGTTAGTACTGAAAGTTTGTCATAGTGTCTTTTTTCTCCAAATAAACCAAAACCAATTTATTCTTGCTACCACCCACATTCTAGCTTCACTGTCACCAAGGCTGTCAGATCTCATGCTTGGGGTTTCTGCGTTTCGTGGCTGAAATCTTTCCTTAACTCCGTGCACAGTGAAATCTGGACACACAACTTATCTACACTTTTTTTCAGGAGTTCTGTTGGGAGTACTTGTCACCTCATAGCCCCTAAAATTGAGTCACCACCGTTTCCAGGTTTTCTCCACAGGGAAATGGAGCCCCAGTGAAGGAGTCAGGGGTGTCTGTTGCAGAGACATGGAATACTGGGGAGAAAGGGGCTCTTGCCAGATGTCTTGCATTATGCAACCTGCAGAGAGGGCCTGGAGAAACAGCTAGCCCCTGCATTATCAGCCTCAAGCTATCATCACCTCCCAGCAACAAACTGTCTTGATGGAATCTCTTTCTGCTTCAGAGATAGCATGAAGTAGCTGCTGCCACTCTTCTTCCAAGGTGGAATTGCAAACATAAGCATAGCAGAGCTGGTGGTTAGAGAATCATTACCCCCAACCTTCAGAGGGGCTCAGGCTTAATTGCAGAATCTTTTCCTCTCCCTCGCAGGATAGTGGGACAAGTTGAAGCAGAATTTTCATTCCTTCCTGTAGGGGACCATGTGGTAGCATTGCCCCCCATTATGGTTATATTTTTAAATCTTGCAGATTCTAAAAGGTAAAGGCATGGTTCAAATTAAAATAGGAGAAAATCTTGGTATCTGAAACTACTTTACACATGGGAATTCCACTCTTGGCTTTTAGCTTGAGAGCAGCTGGGTATCTTCCTAGCTTTATGATTTTGGGTCTTTAAGACACTGATAACTGAATGCAAGCCGTTTCCCTTTTTGTGCACTAACTGAGCCACTTTCTTACATGTAAACTTACTGTCTTTTTGAAGACTCCATCAACCACCATGAGAAATAGGATGGGAAGTGTGGAGAGGTGGTTTGGACCATCCCATGAGGAGGCAGTCACCAGACCTATACACTCAAGTGATTACCCCACCCCCTGGCCATGATTTTTTCAGACTGCTTACACATAAGAAACATAACAATTACACCTACATCACATAATTCCATTCTAGAACTGTCCAGGAATTCTACCCTACAGTACACATTCTATCCCTGAACTCATGACCACCACTTACTTTCAGCTAAGATCAGAATGCTCTGTCTTCAGGGAAGAAGAAAATACCATACTGACTGGCCTAGAAGCTTCTGTGTTCACTTCTGTTCCAAAAGAGCCATGTGGAAACCCATTCTCACCATGCTAACGATCGATTAAAACTTTGTCACAAAAATATGCACTCCCTTCACATGGCTCCTCATAGAACTATGTTGTTCTCTGACAAAAGAAACAGGAAGGAAGAAAGCTAAAGCACCAGTGGCAAAAAATATGGGCAGACACAAGCACCAGTGTAAAAAATTCCTTTTAAGTGTATATCATGGCCTTGAAGAAAGCAGTGATCACACTTCCCTTCTGCCATAGCAGCTGCTAGAGCACTCCATGCTTAATCCTTAATTGTGAATTGCTTTTTCAACACAGTGCTTCCATTTGCTTGCAGAAGCAGAACATCTTGCTGCAAAGAGCTATTTGCCTACTTCACTGAGAAAATTGCCCACATATGAGTGACTTCTCAGGAGACACAAAACAGACCGATCCAAAACAATAGATTTTTGGATAACCTCAATACGTAGAATAACCATTATTATTATTAAGATGACAGAAGTGAATCTTACATATTTTAAATCCCTTAGGCAGGTAATACTAGATTTCTGGAAGTCAGCTGGCCGTGCCAATATTGAAATGTTTTGTCAGGGTAGGATATAGAACTCTTTACACTAAACTGAGGTTCTAGAAATTTGATAACTGTTCTGTTTGGATTCTTTCTAGCTGTGTTACAGTGCTGCTCACCTACTACTCACATAGATCCTCTTAGTGGCTGTGGCGGTCCTACAGCCTCAAGCTACACACACTGCAGCTATTTCCAGGTGAGTGCACTAAGTTGAAATGAGGAAGCCATGTGACCAGGGAGTGCAGTACTATGAACTCCTGGGGAGGAGGATAAAGAATAGAAAGTGGATATCTTTTGGGAGCACATAAAATTAACTTGACTGTAAAAATACCTGTAAGGACAGCTACATATAAGTGTGGGTTTTGTAACTCTGAATAGTCCTTGGGTAAACAACATTTCAAGCATTCCACTCTGTGGAGCCACTTGCTGTGGACAAGGTAACCATGCCATAAAGAAAAGCATAGCTGACTTATCCAGGGTTTCTGTTTTGTCTTGAGTGAATCTCAGTTTTTCAGACTTGAATATTCATGTTGATAAATCTGGAATATTAGCTATCCTCCAGGGATTTCCTAGTTTGGACAATGAGTTTTTCATAACACTGAAATCTCTCTAATCTGCATACTGAGAGGGCTTTCTAATTTGCACTTCTGGAACATTATCTAGTGCTTAGCAAAATCAAAGATGACTTTTTAAGTTGGTTTCTCATCCTCTCTAATAGGAGAGTAACCTAATTAAAATGGCAATATTACCTAAAATACTATATTTACTGCAAATGCTCCATCTGATTCTAACAGAGGGAAGTAACTGGCTTGGAGGGCCAGTGTTTATTGGATATCAAAAGATCTAAAAATGAAGGAGACCTTGTATTTTTTCATGAGAGACTGGTTAAGTGAGTTTAACTGAGAATGTATATGCCTCTGTGTTCTGAAAAGGGTTTGGCTTCTCTGAACCTGATTATCTGGTTATCTTTCTTGCCAAATATACAAAACCCCAAGCATATCAATTCTAATCCTCTAGTCAGGGCCCTTTATATGGTCTTGGAAAAACATAAATAAATTTAGGGCCAAATTGTGGTCTGATTAGTGTAGTGATGGAGGAAAAGAGGCACGGGCTAATCACATCATGGGTAGCAGCATGTTTCACTGAGCTGCTATTCTCTTCCTTCCCTGACCCCTTTCCTCCCCCACCACCACTTGGGATTTGTGCTTATATGGTCCTAGGATATGATGGGGCACTGTGGCCTTGTGATGGTTTGGTGGTGGGGAAATCCTGGCTCTCTCCACCCACTCCTGCTATAGTTGCTCATGCAGCTCATATATATTCTCAGTGCATTATCTGCTGCTGCTACTTTGGCATTGGTGTGGCCCAATCTTTGAATCTTCAGTGATTTTTGGCAGATTGACTATTTCTGTGAGGAACCAAGTGAGAGAATGGAAATAGTGAATTTTAACACTGTCTCTGCCAAATATGAATTGCATTTTATTTAGGATTCCCCCTTCTGAATATCAAAGACCTGCTTCAGACACTTGCAGTAAACGGTGGAGATGTGAGAACTTTTTTTAAAGAAAAGATTACAAGGATTCTTTATAATGGAAAATGTTATGCATCCTAAATGTAGGAGTTACTAACAGCTCCTGCCAATGTTTGTGTACACGTGGTGGTATTATAGCTGTAGAGGCTGGATTTTCTTAAGATGTAGATAGGTGCCTAGTAGAATTTTTGAAAAGTGATTAAGCAGGTTATGCTTTTAAAAATCCTACTAGGCACTAGTCTATTAGGCTTCTTTTGGCACCTAAATATTTTGAAATCTGGGCTATAGTGTTTAGTGACAGATGAAGTTATGATTACCTGAGCATTTCCAATCCAAAAAGCCTGTTTCTGGTTTCTTATGACTTTGTCTGACCTTTTTGCTTTTCAGGCTGAAATTTTCTAGGTTTTCCTCTATATTCCTGTAGAGTTTAAGCAAAAACTGGTTCTTGGTTTTTGTTTCGTTCTTTAGAAGGAAGGGAGTGGAAAAAACTGTTGGTTGTAGTTATTTTTTTTCCTTTGAAAAAAAGCCAAACACTTCTACCACCTTTATAGAGAAAGTATAGAAACTTGAAATTTGGTACAGTGCTAGTCCATAGATTGGACATACATATATCAGGGGCTAGTGAAAATCTCTGATTTGGGTGAATCACAAGGACCTGTTTTACACACCCAGTTAAGTTTCTAAAATAATAATAAGGGTCTTTTTAATAATGATATCCTAATATTCTGTTGGCACTTTGTGTATAATGATGCTATGTGGAATTTTATATCTCCTATCTGTGCTCGACTACCCTCATTTCCAAAAATTTACAGAATGTAACCAAGACAGATTTTGGTGATCTCTTTAATCCTCAAGATTTGACACTGTTCATCCAATTTTTCTTGTCCTGTATATCACTTGTGCAAGATGACTCCTTGTTTTTTCTGAGATTATATTATGCCTGGAAACCTGGATCAAGTTTCTCTCACTTTACCTTTAGAAGCCTTTGCTGTTTCAAAGGTATAAAAGCCTTTGCTCTCCTTTGTATTTTTCCACTGATGCCGAAACACGGTTATACAACACTTCAAAAGGCGAAGAACAATGACAGGTGCTTGAAAAATATACCTGACAACTCCGGCTAGACTTATGGTGACTGAATCTTTGGGCCATTCTAAAATGTAAAAGAAGGAAGATATTTCTTCCCATGCTGATCACTTTCGCTTGTGGGTGAATAGAGAGTAAGAGAACCTTAGACTATCCATTGTTGGTCAAGCCTAAATTATAAGTAAGTGGAGTTCAGTGACCAGAGGACTCTCAAAGACCTGAGATCTTTGTTCCACAGCTTTTCAGAGGGGACAGAAGGGAAAAGAGTGACTAGGACAAATGGAAGACTGTAGGTCCTAGTTACTGTTATGTTAAATCCTTGAAAAGTACTTGAATTCAGAGAGAAATCAGCACGGAACACAGAGAGATGCAAACCCATGAAAAGTCTTTATTGAACTACACTAAAACCAGCCAGGACTGGCTGAGCTATCCTCTAATAGTCTAACTGTTGCTATGGCAACAAGCTAAGCTCTGTTGCTACAGCAACCTAGGCAATAAGGCAAGGCACAAAATACCCAACCGTTAAATATTGCCAGTTATTCTTTTTTGTATTACTGAGCATGGGCAGCACATGCCTCTTGTCTTTGGGGAGGCTGAATGGGGTGGCATTGACGTGCGGACTGTGGCCCTGCCTCCTGCTCTGCCATTCCCCCGAGATCCCCTCCCTTGCCTATCACTCGCTCCTCTGGGCCCCCTCCTCCACCTGCCACTTGTGCCTCTCAGGGGAGGGGGCGAAGAGGCGCAAGTGAGTAAGGGGCTTTGGGGGAGGAGGGGCAAAGAGGCAAGAGTGGGGTCTGGCGTGGAAAGGTAGAGTGGGAAATTCTGGCAGTGGCTGTTTGGACAGCCTAATGCCTATCACCGATGTTAATGAGGATGGCATCTGGGCGTTTAAACTAAACTAAGATGTCAAAAAATTGCTTTAAAAAAGATTAAATTTTATTGGGGTGGGGGGTGGGGAGGGAAGACTCTCAAAAGTCCTTTCAAAGCAATATGGACCCCTGTGGGGAAATGTACACAATGTGAATTACATAACTCTATTGTAAAAACTTTTTAAAAATATGATAAAATGGGGCAGGATGGTAATATCCTTGAGTGGTAGAATCACAATGGTGAAAATCAACTTTCTCCCTAGGATTACGTTCCTATTGCAAACTGCTGTAAAAGAAATTCCTACCAAACGTTTACTTATGATCTTACAATTTATTTGGAGGCAAACAAATTTCCTAGGTTTAATGTAATGAAAGATATACTATAGGCCAGTATTGAAAGGAGGATTAGCAGCCCAAGATATTGGGAAGTGGAGGGAATATTGGGCATCACAATTATGGCCTTCACTCCATAGTGTAATGAAGTTTTCTGTACCCCATGACAGAAAAATGACAATTTTTCTTTTCAAATTATCGGAGACTTGCTTAAATTTCTTTAATGTTACCTTTTTTAAAAAAAAAAAAAAAGAGGAGCACACCAGCCTCCCTCCTTCATTAACAAAAATGAGATGCTGTCCAGACTTTCCTCTGGGAGCACACAGAATGGGGCAAAAATGGACATGCAAAGTGAAAGGCAGGTATTTAAAGGGAAGTAATTGATCGACCTGAGAAACTGCTAAGAACTTGATGAGATCTTAGGTTTGGTTAATTGTAGTGTTACAATAGATAATAGTGTTGATATAATACACTTAGACTTCTGTAAGGTGTTTGACTTGGTACTGCATGACATTCTGATTAAAAAATTAGAAAGATGCAAAATTAACATGGCATACATTATAAGTTGCAGTGAAGGGGGTCTAGGCTGGATATTAGGAAAATGTTTTTTACTAGGCAGGTGGTGAAGCACTGGAATGGGTTATCTGAGGAGGTTTTTAAGGCCTAACTTGACAAAGCCCTCTCTGGGAAAAAGTTGGGGTTGGTCCTGCTTTGACTGGATGCAGGACTAGATGACCTTCTGAGGTCCCTTCCAACCCTAATCTTCTATGATTCTAATCAGCTGAAATGTGAGCTTCTAGTTTGGTGTTGCAGCCAAAAGGGCTAATGCTTTCCTTGAATGTGTAACTAGGGAAATCTCAGTTAGGAGAGGTTATTTTACCTTTGTATCTGGCATTGGTGGAGTAGCGTGTCTGGTGTCCACAGTTTAAGAAGGATGTTGATTGATTGGTGAGGATTCAGATGAGAGCCAGAGAAAGGTTAAAGGATTAGAAACCATACCTTACAGTGACAGTCAAGGAGTTCAGTCTATTTAGTTTCACAAAGAGAAGGTGAAGGGGTGACTTGATTAGTCTATAACTACCTTCAAATATTTGATAGTAGGTTCTTAAGTCTATCAAAGAAAGATATAACATGATTTGATACCTGAAGTTGAAGGTAGACACATTCAGACTGGAAATAACATGTAAATTTTTAATTATGAAAGTAATTAAGCATTGGAACAACTTACTAACGGTGATGGTGGATTCTCCATCATTAACAATTTTTAAATCAAGATTGAGTGTTATTCCAAAAGACGTGCTCTAGGAATTATTTTGGGGGAAGCTCTGTGGCCTGTGTTACACAGAAGGTCAAACTAGAAGATCATAATTCTCCCTTCTGGCCTTGGAATTTATTAATCTAAGAAACTTTCAATATATCTAATATTGTAGTAATATTTTTCTTATTCCAGTTCACTGTATTTTGTTTTTCCAGAATCCTCCAATGCAATCATATCCAGTTGAATTTTTGTCATCTAACTGGCCATGCAATACATCTGATGAAAACAAGAAGACAGAAGTAAATTTAGAGGCTGTCTTTCAGATTGTAGATGAGATGCATTCATCCCCTAAGCTGGAGATGGTGAAGGTGGAACCTGTGGAGAACCAGTGTCCAGCCCCACAGCCTAATACAGGCCAGCAATTGATAGTTAATCCTGGGAATAATGATCCACCTTCCTCAAGTCACTCCAGTCAACTGGAGCCTCTTACACCTGTAGGTTCTGAAATTACAACATTTATGGTGGGAACAGATCAAGCAATAGCCTGTTCTCTGCCACAGTCTTCTGAATTTATTTACACTATTCACACCACCGAACCTGTAGAGAATGCTGCTGCACAAATAGTGCAGGAACCTGCAGCCACACAGGAAGCACATGCAAAATTGAAAGAACAGATGAGCCATGTTTCAGCTCAGACTTCTCTGGTGTTTGTTCAGGAGGGACTGCCTTTCAGTCCACAGCAGGTAAGGGGCAAAGAAAGACTGCAGCATGTGTTCCTGTACAGGATATTCTGCCATGATAACCACATTATAGCACAGCGAGGGCCTAGTACTATAAACTACTTACGTGAGTAGTCCCATTGAAGTAATTTATGTACAGCTGTAAGAAGAAAAAGGGTTGGCTGGATTGGATGTCTAGGGTTAAATTCCTAGCTAATGTAAATTCACATAATTCTGTTGGGATCTGGCCCCTAGTATTTACTATATAGAATCATAGAATATTAGAGTTGGAAGTCCAACCCCCTGCTCGAAGTAGGACTAACCTCAGCTAAACCATCCCAGCAAGGGTTTTGTCAAGCCGCAGCATAAAAACCTCTAAAGATGGAGACTTCACCATCTCCCTAGGAAACCCATTCCAGTGCCTCACCACCCTCCTAGTGAAAAACTTTTTCCTAATATCCAACCCAGACCTCCCCCACTGCAACTTGAGACCATTGCTCCTTGCTCTATCATCTACTACCAATGAGAATAGCCTAGTTTCATCCCCCTGGGAACTCTCTTTCAGGTATTTAAAGGCTGCTATCAAATCGCCTCTCAGTCTATTCTTTTGCAGAATAAACAAGCCTATTTCCCTCAGCCTCTCCTCATAAGTTTTGTGCTCCAGCCCCCTAATCATTTTTGTTGCCCTATTCTGGACTCTCTCCAACTTGTCCACATCCTTTTTGTAGTGGGGGGCCCAAAACTGGACACAATACTCCAAATGAGGCCTCACCAATGCCAAATAGAGGGGAATAATCACTTCTCGCGATCTGATGGCAGTGCTCCCAATAATGCAGCCCAATATGCTATTAGCCGCCCTGGCAACCAGGGCACACTGCTGACAATCCAGCTTCTCCACTGTAACCCCCAGGTCCTTTTCTGCAGAACTGCTGCCTAGCTCGTCAGTCCCCAGTCTCTAGCTGTGCATGGGATTCTTCCATCCTAAGTGCAGGACTCTGCACTTGTCCTTGTTGAACCTCATCAGATTTCTTTTGGCCGAATCCTCCAATTTGTCTAGGTTCTTCTGTATCCTATCCCTCCCTTCCAGGGTATCTACTACTCCCCCTAGCTTTGTGTCATCTGCAAACTTGCTGAGGGTTCAACCTACCTCATCTTCCAGATCATTAATAAAGATGTTGAATAAAACTGGCCCCAGGACCGACCCTCTGGGACACTCCGCTTGTGCCCAGCTGCCAGCTAGACGTGGAGCCATTGATCCCTACCCGTTGAGCCCTGTGCTCTAGCCAGTTCTCTCTCCATTTTATAGTCCATCCAACCCATACTTCTTTAACTTGCTGATAAGAATACTGTGGGAGACTGTATCAAAAGCTTTGCTAAAGTCAAAGTATATCACATCCACCACTTTTCCCCACAGCCACAGAGCCAGTCACCTCTTCATAGAAAGCAATCAGGTAGGTCAGGCATGACTTGCCCTTGGTGAATCCATGTTGACTGTTCCTGATCATCTTCCTCTCTCCCAAGTGCCTTAAAATGGATTCTTTGGGGGCCTACTTCATGATTTTTCCAGGGAGGTGAGGCTGACCAGCCTGCAGTTCCCTAGATCCTCTTTCTTCCCTTTCTTGAAGATGGGCACTATATTTGCCTTTTTCTAATCATCAGGGGCCTCCCCCAATTGCAACAAGCTTTCAAAGATAATAGCCAATGGATCTGAAATCACAGTAGCACCCTCGGATGCATTGCATCTGGCCCAATGGACTTATGCATGTCCAATCTTTCTCAATAGTCCTGGACCTGTTCCTTCCACACTGAGGGATGTTCATCTCTTCCCCATTCTTTACTGCCCAGTGTAGAAGTCTGGGGGCTGAACTTGTCTGTGAAGACGGGCAAAAAAGGCATTGCGTACCTCAGCTTTCTCCACATTCTCTGCTCCTAGGTTGCCTCCTCCATTCAGTAAGGGGCCCACACTTTCCCTAATCTTCCTTTTGTTGCTAACATACCTGTAGAAACCCTTCTTGTCACTCTTCACGTCCATTGGTAGGTGCAACTCCAGTTGTGCTTTCCCCTTCTTGATTTCATTTCTGCATGTTCAAGCAGTATTTTTAAAACCCTTGTTGGTCATCTGACCAAGCTTCCACTTCTTATAAGCTTCTTTTTTGTGTTTAAGTTCACCAAAGACTTCTTTGTTAAGCCAAGCTGGGCACCTACCATATTTGCTATTCTTTCTGCACATCAGGATGGTCTGTTCCTGTGCCCTCAATAAGGTTTCTTTAAAATACAGCCAGCTCTCTTGGATTCCTTTCCCCCTCATATTAGCCTCCCAGGGGATCCTTCCCATCAGCTCCCTGAGGGAGTCAAAGTCTGCTTTTCTGAAGTCCATGGTCCATATCCTGCTGTTCTCCTTTCTTCCTTTTGTCAGGATCCTGAGCTCGACCATCTCATGTTCACTGCTGCCTAGGTTGTCACTCACTTCTACTTCCCCTACCAAATCTTCCCTGTTCGTGAGCAGCAGGTCAAGAGCAGCACGGCCCCTAGTTGGTTGCTCCTGCGCTTGCACCAGGAAGTTGTCCGCAACACTCTCCAAAAACTTCCTGAATTGTTTGTGCTCTGCTGTATTGCTCTTCTAGCAGATGTCAAGGTGATTGAAGTTCCACATGAGACTGTCACTGTAAGTGTTATTCCAAAAAACTGAGCAATTAATTGGGGAGACCTAATATACTTAGTTTATGTAAACTATTTAACTCAATTTTTTTTGTTACAACGAGGAAAGATTTTTCTCTAAATCCTGTAATATCCCCTACTGGATTTGATTGTGATTTCTAGACATGCAAAGTAAAAGAGATGAACAGGACAAGATGTACAGGATACGTGCATCTTGTATTAATGAAAGCGCTGGTGTATGTCTGCCAGGTTACTTCTGACCAGAAGTGAGGCCTCAAATATGAAATATAGAGTTAAGCACCTGTTTATAATGAGATTGTGATTAAATCCAGGTCTTCACAGCTCATTTGATCTGCTCCCATCTTTCACTTTTTACACCGGAGAGAGAGAGAGCATGAGTACTTAAAACAAAAAGGCTGTCTACATTCATTGGAAAGCTTAGATTATTTCACGAAAAAACAAACATTTTGATACAGGTATCCAAATTTGTGTTTCGTGGAAGTTGAAATTTGGTTTCCTAATGTCCCTTTCTCCTCTATGGGCTGAGCTCCCCAGCTCAACTACATCTTTCATATTGAACCATGGCCAGAGACTCCCACTGTGCAACTGCTTCCCCTCATCATGAGAGGAGATTGAAGTGTATCATGTCTGATCATGGAGCCCAGCCATTGGAGGAGAACAGGAGCATGAGGAACTATGGCAGCACTTCCAAATCAAAATATTTTGGATTTCAGGCTTTCACCATATTCTTACTTTTCATAGAAAAGCTTGCTCAAACAAGTGGTTTTTAAAAAAGCTTTTGCAAAGCTTTTAGCGGGGGGGAAGGGGGCGATAGCCTATATTCTGGCTAATTCTACATTTAACCTTACTCCATGCATCGGCTTCCATTTGTGCTTGCATTGAAGCGTAACAACCATTCACGTCTTTTCAGTACTTGTAGGTTCAAGGCCATTTTAACATTACATTAAGTGTTATAGTTGTAGATAAAGAAACTACCCCTCTATTTTGGTAGTTAACTTTTTCAGAAACTTTTTTTCAAGCTGAAATTTTTCATGAGTGTCTCAAAACAAAGATATACCTAGATACCAACAAACAATTTTGGCCAGACATTCTGTCCCCTTATTGTTTACACTCTCATCTCAGTTTATTTTAATGCGTAGTTAATAGATTGGACATGTTCTGGCACTTTGAGACTGCAGCAGACTACTATGTTGCTGAACAGTAACATTACTTGAGATATTAGTATATGCTGGTACAATGAAAGTCTGAAAACTGGTTTTTATTTTGTAATATTTACTTAGAAGAACGTTACTGTATGAAAGATCACTTTAAATATTTGACGTAAAAATATTTTTAGAAGTGCACATAGAATTGGAGCAGTTGTGCATGCAAGTGGCTAGATGCCTTACTAGTCATTGGAGTATGCAGTTACATGTTCTTGAGCACAAGATTTTAAAAATCTGACCTTGAAGATGATTTTTTTTGTGTTAAATGTTATATTAGGATAGCGCTCACATTATTGATGTTGAGATACTACAGATCAGCAAGATGCTCAGAAATACCAATTTTTAAAAAAGAGAGCTTTTATTTGTACATTTATTTTACACAGATTATACCTTATGAAAATTCAGACTGCTGTGCTAAGTAGCATTGGACCACTTTATGGCACCTATGCTCCAAGTAGTGCTTTCTGTTTATGGAATGTCCCTTGAACTGGACTTCCCATGAGAGAAATATTTATCTGCAATAAATTCCCTAAAGTGATAACAGGAAGTATTGAGTGAGTTTTGGTTTTTTATTTTATTTTTTTTTGAGGTGGATCCCAGTATTAAGTGTCAAACGAGTCTGTCAGAGACAGTTTTGTCTTCAGAGCAGGTAGGATTCCTTATTTCAGAGGTGGGACCTGTGAGCAAATCTGTCAAAGACACAGCTCCATCCATACAAGCCAGGAGCAGAGAGAGAAGAAATAATTCACAGAAGGGCAAGTCTCCTGGTAAGAATTGGGCCTATAGCATTTCCATTGTTTAATGTGACTGGTGACTAAGGAGCTATGTAGTCAAGACAGAGAGAATGATGAATAATTTAGCTTGGTTTACATCTGAAAGTTATACCAATATATCTGTTTTTTGTTAAGGATATAATATTTTTTTACCTGAAATAATTATACCAGTACAACCCCCAGTGTTGCGCAACTTGTACTGGTATAAAGGTGCTTTATACCAGTATAGCTTATTCCCCTTTCCATACAGGAAGAAACTGTTCCATAAGCACTTTATACTGATATAACTTGTTCATACTAGGTGGGCTGTACTGCTTTAACAATATTGGTATAGTTAAACTATCTTGATATGGTTAATTCAGGACAATTATCATCTGTAGCCAAGCCCTAAATAGTGTCCGTGTACCTTCAGGTGACTTTTTAAAAAATATTTCTTGTTAAGGATGAATAATTAGCTCAATCTTAATGTCATACTAATTACCACACGAACTTTTTTACTTTTTGGGCTCTGCTTAGTACTGGGAGTGCTTATGCCAAAGTCTCCTGGATTTAAACGTTGCTTGGACTGATGCGTGTTGATGCACCATAGTGACCCTCATTCTCGTTGTTTGGGAAGGGGGAGTCACATTAGAGATGTGTGTCCTATTTGCAGAGGTTCTAAGAAAAGGACACCCAAGTTGAGGGACATGTGTCTCAGGATTACATAATGCATTGGTTCTCAAACTTTTTTTACCCAGGGATCCCTACACTTAAATAAACAAACCTTCGGACCCCCAACTCCCTTCTCATTATTTTGTTGCTCATAATTTTTTTCACTTTACTTTAATAGTTATCACAAATATTACTGTAGAGAAATTATTTGAATAGATCAATAAATTAAAATATTGACAGCTTAACTGATAATATTGCTAGGTGTTATTTTCAGGGGTGCTGGAAGGGTGCATGCGTACTGGGAGAGGCATTTTGGGGCATCCTGGAGCAGGTACCTGTGGCCTCACACTCAAGGTGGAGGGCAGTATTGCGCTCCCTGTCATGATAGCAGGATGGCTGGTGAATGTCTGGGATGCAGTGTCAGCCCATCAGTCAGAGCCTCCCTGTGGGCATCTCCTCCTCTCCTGGCCCTGTCACCCCTTCTATCTGAGCTCTTGAGTCCTCTTGAGAGGTGGTTGCTGGCTCCACTTACCTGGCGGGCCAGTGTGGGAGGGATCTGGCAGCTGTAGCTGCAGGAGATGGGCCAGAGATGACAGTGGAGGTGCATTTGTGGGGGGAGGGGCTTGGCCAGCGATGTATGGCCAGGCTTGAGGAGACACCCCATGACTCACTTCAGTGGCTGGTCTGCAAAGCAGGCAGTGGGAAGCACTGGAACTTGAGCAACAGCAAAGGAGAAGCAGCCCCATGTAGTGTGGGAAGGAGGAGGCTTGGCCAGTTTCCCTGATGCTTCCTCCCTCCCCATGTAGCACGAACATTCAGTGAGTGTGGCTGCCAGGGGAGCTGCTAACTCTTTGCTGCTGCGTGTTCCAGGGAGAAGTAGGCCAAAGCCTTATCTCCCATGCCCATTGCCCTCTGGAGCAGAGTCTGTGGTAGCTCCTCTGGATTGGTCCCCTTGGAGGACAGAAATTTGTGGAGGACATGTGACCCCACGTGCTTCCCCCAAGTGTCACCTCTGGAAGGGAGCAATCAGTTTGCAAACCCCCTTGATTATAATGGCGAACGCTTAAGCGTCCATGGATCATGGGTTGAGAATACTGACCTAATGGGTACTGTACTTCAGCTAGCAGTGGAGCTCACTAGGTCGGTGCAGTGGAGTTTGTCCACTACCCTGTTGGTAGTGCCTTGACACCTTATTGTTTTGAGTACAGAAGAAGCAGAAATCTCCTCCTCTGAGCTTTCTCAGTAAAAAAATGTAAACATTTGGAGCAAGCTGGGGGTCCAAAGCCTTAGAAGGATACTTCTTTTGTCTACAGTGTGGGACTTGATGTCCACCCTCACAGCACTGAGGTTAGAGGGTGAGCATCAGTTCCACTGCTCTCCAGAACAGTCTCATAGTGTCACTCACAGATTGGAACCATTGACTCCAGTACCTTCCTTGGGACTGTTGAGACCAGCTACATCCGTTGAGACTGTGGCGGATTCAAGACCATTACCCAGTGGAGTACTCCAGGGGCATATGCAGATGCAAAGGATCTTTTGTGTCTGTCAAAACTGAGTCTCCACTTACCCACACTGTGAAGTAGTCACATCAGTACCCCCACTGTCAATAGTTCAGAGATGAGCATCTCCTGTGCTGCTATCCATTCCCATGCTTCTATCATTGCAACCATGTTATTCTGTATTATTGGCACCAGCAGTCATAGAAATGTAAGGCTAGAATGGACCTTGAGAGATCATCTGTTATTTCCCCCATCACTGCCCTCAAGACAGGATCAAGCATACCTAGACCATCCCCGAAAGGTGTTTGTCTAACCTGTTCTTAAAAACCTGCAGTGATGGGGATTCTACAAGCTCCATTGGTAAGCTATCCTAATACTTAACCATCCTTATAGTTAGCTTATATATTAGGAAATACTTTCTAAATCTCCCTTGTTGCAGATTAAGCCTTTTGCTACTTGTTCTACTTTCAGTGGACATGGAGAACTGATCGCTGTCTTCTTTATAATAGCCGCTAACTTATTTGAAGTCTTTTTCTCAAATGAAACATGCCCAGTTATTTTTTAACCTCTCCTCATAGGTCAGGTCATATTTGTAACTCTCCTCTGTTCTCTAATTTATCCACATCTTTCCTGAAGTATGGCACCTAGAACTGGAAATGTTACTCCAGCTGAGGCATCACCAGTGCCGAGTAGAGCAGGACAGTTACCTCCTATGTCTTACATTTGACATTTTTTTAAAGCAGCCCAGAATATTAGCCTTTTTCACAATTGCATCACACTTTTGAGTCCTATTCAATTTGTGATGACTCCCAGATTCTTTTGAACTTTACTGTTGCCTAGCCAGTTGTTCCCCATTTTGTAGTTGTATACTTTTTATTTTTCTTTCCTAGGTGGTGGTGTTTTGCACTTGTCTTTTGTTGAAATTCATCTTGATGATTTCAAACGAACTCTCCAGTTTGTCAAGATCATTTTGAATTCTAATCTTGTCCTGCAAAATGCTTGAAACCCCTCCCAGCTTGGTGTGAGCCAGACATTTTATAAACATATTGTCCACTGTGTTACCCAAGTCATTAATAAAAATATTGAATAGTGCCAGACCTAAGACAGATCTCTGCCTGACATCACTAGATACCTCCTCCCAGTTTGAGAGAGAACTATTGTTAACTACTCTTTGAATATGATTTTTCAACCAGTTGTGCACCTACTTTATAATTTTGTCTAGACCACATTTCCCTAATTTGTTTACGGGAGTGTCATGTGGGATTGTATTGAAAGCTTTCTTCTTTGAGTAGTATCCCTATGGGTGCTCCACTTCGGGTGTCTCTGCATCCCTGCCCTGCTGATTGGATAACTTTGGTAGCAGTATCCATTGTGTCTGTACATGTGCTGTCACTCCTTGTGCTGCATCACAAGGCTGGTCATTGCGTGAAGGCTAATGATTCTCAGTTCCTTCCCAACTGCCCCTGGCTAGAGACAGAGCATTTTGCAGTCCGTTAGCAGATTAAGTTCCCATTCAACTGTAAATCTTTTACTTTGCAAACGTTCAGTGCTTCTTCTACCTTTTTATTTGGCCAAGTCTTTAAAAAAAATAAAAATAAAAAGACTGTGTTGTCCCCATCATGGGGGGGAACCCCTGGACAAGGGTGTGCCCAGCTAGCCAGCTTCAAGAAGTGTCACACTTGCAGTGAGGCAATCCCGGTCACAGACAAGCAGCCTCAATACATTTGTTGTCTAGGCGAAGGTCAGAACCAAAGCAAGGATTCCCTCTGCCAGCAAATTAGACCAAGATCCTACAAAGACAGAGTTGCACCAGAAGATCATCTTTATGGAGAAGGCTCTTCGACCATAGCCCTCGAATGGATGAGAGTCTTTCCAGCAACCTTCTACATTGAAGGCAATGGGTTGAGAAGATGGTCAGAAGACGGAGCCGGGAGCCCTACTAACGAACCCAGAGGTAACCGAAAGCAATCTCCATCTCGTTCGGTATCCTTGGCACTGTCAGCACCAAGACAATCCGGTGCCCGGGTCATGTACCACTGATAGGCCCATGGACTCTTTGGACATGGGCACGGAAGCTACAGTACTAAAAGACACGAGCACATGCCCTAAGATGCTCCTGGTACGTGATTCTGTTTTGGTAATACCCCAGCGACACCAGCTCGTTCAGCACTGGAGAGGTCGGCACAGGCAAGACCTTACCAATTGGCATCGTTGCCACTAGGGCAGTTGGTACTGACACATGGCCCGCAGTCTAAAGATCAGACTATGTTAGAGAGCCCTGACTCTCCGCAGTCCTGTACTGGAGTTCTGAAACCATGCTGATGCATTCTTTGCGGGATGGTTGGCACATCTAAATGAACTGAAAGTACAAGAAAAATTGTCACTTTCAGAGACATACCTACATATCAACCCTCCTCAAGTCGAGGGTGGTCAGGAATGCCTGTAGTTGTTTCCTGCCACTCCTAGTAGGGTCTTGCATAAAAGTGCTATGGACAACATAGCCTGCATGTAGTATATCAATCCACAAGGGGGAATCAAATTGCCCTCCCTGTGCTTGGAATTGATGAAGCTGTGGAACTGGTGCCTCGCTCACAATATCACTCTGTCTGCAGCTTATCTCCTAGGCACTCAGAATTCATTAGTGAGCCACAAGTTCCCATATGACCATGAAGAGCATCACCCAGAACAGAGAACCCAGAGGACCATGAAAAGCATCATCCCAATTTCTTAAGAGTTAGCGTGTACTCAAGAATATGAGGGAGAGATGCCATGACTGGAAAGATTTGCCTGGGTGAGCACTAAGCCTGGAACCTAGTCCATTTCTGGATAAATGTGGTATGTGGAGGACTTTCTACTATGTAGCAGAATCTCCTGTACCTCTTTTGAGCATAGTAATTTTAGAAGTTGGAACCACGTAGGAGCCAACCCTTGAGGTGGAGGGTCCCCAGATTGGGATGTAGCATGAGTCCCTTGTCCTGAGAGAGGAGATGCAACATGACCTGAAAGGAAAATTGGTGGGCACATGGTGAGCTGCATCAAGTAAGGATACTAGGTCTGCCTCAGCTACGTGGGGACAATGAGGATCATGAGAACTCTGTCCCTCTTTATCTTTAACAAGATCTTTAGTAGAAGAGGAAATGGGGGAAAGGCATAAAGAAGTTCCTTGTCCCAGGGAGAAGAACATCATCCAGAGAGCGCTGGCTGATCCTTGTTCTGGAGCAGTATTGCTTGCACTTCCTGTTCTAGTGAGTGGCAAACAGGTCTGTGGATGGCGTTCCTCTGAGAGGGCTTACGAGAACCAATTTCGAGCCTTTGGTCACCTGTTGACTGTCACATCTATTGATGAAAACACTCTTCTTAATTGCAATTACCTTGGCTAGAAGAATTGAGGAAATGGCAGTCCTGATGGCACATTCCCCATATCTGATATTCTTCCTAGATAAGGTCACACTTAGACCTCACCTGAAGTTTATTCCTAAAGTTGCCTCCTCATTCCACATGAACCAATCCATTCATCTTCCAGCGTTTTACCCTAAGCTTCATTGAGATAATATGAAGATTATTCTGCATACATGAAATGTCAGGAAATCCCTGGCATTCTACTTTTGATAGGGACCATCTGAAGAGTTTTGTCCTAAGACTATTCCTTTCCATTACAGAAAGATGAAAGGGCTCAGCTATATCAGCCCAAAGGCTTTCCAAGTGGGTCTCAAATTGCATCAAACAGTGATACCAGATTCGTAACATGACCCCTCTGGACACAATCCATACTCATTTTACAAGATTGATGAGGATCTCTCTGCATCTATCACTTTCCTTAAAGATGTCCTAGTCTCAGGGATTTGTAGAGAGGTGATAGGCGTGAGTCCATACCTTCACAAAACATTATGCAATTACTGGGGACTCAGCCTCTAATGTCATTTTCTGCTGCACAGTACTATCAATAACGGAATCCAAAGTCTCAGCCTTCCTAAAGGGTTGCTGCTCAGAAGTCACCTAAAATGGATCACCTATAGGGACACTACTCGAAGAAGTAGTAGTAGTTATTCACCCTGTATAGTAGCAATGTTTCTTTGAGATGTTGTCCCTCTGTGGGTGCTCCACTACCTGCCCTCCTCCCCTCTGCTTCAGAGTTCTTGTTATGATTTGGCGGTAGAGAAGGAACTGAGTATGGTTAGCTTAGAGCACGAGGAGGTGCAGTGCATGTGCATGCTCAACAGACAGTGCTACCAAAGTTCTCCGATCAGCAGTGCAGGGACTCAGATGCATCCAAAGGGGGACACACCTTGAAGAAACATTTGTTACTGCACAGGATGAGTAGCTTTTGACTAAAATCAAGATATATCATGTCTATAGCTTCCCACCTATTCACTGGCTAGTAACCCTGTCAAAGAAGGAAATTAGATTGGTTTGGCATGATTTGTTCTTGAAAAATTCATGTTGGCTCTTACATATCACCCTATTTATCCTGTAAGAGCTTATGGATTTTTTTTTTAATAATTTGTTCCAGTATCTTTATAGGTATTGAAGTTAGGCTGAGTGGTCTATAATTCCCCAGATCCTCTTTGTTCCATTTTTAAAGATAGATATTATATTTGCCCTTCTTCGGTTGTCTGAGATCTCACCTATCCTCCCATGACTTCTTAAAGATAATCGCTAATGGTTCCAAGATTATTTCAGCTCGTTCCTTAAGTACCTGAGCATGAGTTTCATCAGGCTCTACTAACTTAAATACATCTAACTTCTCTAAATGTTCTGTGATCTCTTCTTTCCTTATACTGACTTGTTCCTTTCACCTTGCTAATATTAATTGTGTTAAGCATCTGATCACAAATAACTTTGAGTGAAAACTGAAGCAAAATAGGCATTAAACACCTCAGCCTTTTTGCTGTCATTCATTATTAAGCTCTTCTTCACTTCTTCATCTCTTTTTGCTCCTTATGTATTTATAAACCTCTTCTTATTGTCTTTTATGACCCTTGTTTGGTGTAACTCTGTGTCCTTGCCTTTGATTTTGTCCTTACATGATTTTATTGCGTGTTTTTTGTAGTCCTCCTTAGCAATTTGTCCATGTTTCCACTTTTTGTAGAATCTGTTTTTTATTTTCATGTTGTTAATGAGCTCCTGCTGCAGCCATATTGGCCTCTTCTTCTTCATATCTTTCTTTCTGCATCGGGATAGATTGCTGTTATGCCTTAAATATATTGTTTCTTTTTGAGAACTGCCAATTCTCTTGAACTCATTTTTTCCCTTAGCTTTTCTTCCCATGGAGCCTTATATACCAGAGCTCTGAATTTTGTTGAAATTTGCTTTTGTTGTAGTCCATTGTCCTTATTTTGGTGCTCTCACACCTTTTTTTGGGGGGGGGGCTCATGAAGCCTGTGTATACGATCTTTATATGCAATGCCACCCTTCTTCCCTTTTTTCACTTCCAGTCCTTCCAGAGCAAGCTATATCCCTTCAAACGAATATTCTAGTCATGAGTTATCTCACTCAGTCTCTGTGATGCCAATTAAATAATAATTTAGCATGTTTAGTTAGAATCATAGTCATAGAATATTAGAGTTGGAAGGTACCTCAGGAGGTCATCTAGTCCAACCCCTTGCTCAAAGCAGGACTAACAAAGACTTCTAATTCTGCTAAATAAATGCATGGAGTACAGGGACTAGACATCTAAGATGATGATCAGATTCCTCCACAGCTATCCCTCTTATTTTTCCTGTGACTCCATTGTAATTTTTAGTGTCTCACCACCCCAACATTCAACCTTCTTTCAAGATTTTTTATATTTACTTACCTCTGGGCTTTTGTTACCTGTCCCCTTTGAGCCTAGTTTAAAGCCCTCCTCATTAAACTGGCAAGTTGGTGTCCCAAAATGCTCTCCCCCTTCTTTGTCAGGTGAATCCCATCTTTTCTCAGTTGTTGTCCTTCATGGAACACAACTGCAGCATTCAGTGTCAATTGCAAGAAAGCAGCCAGTGCTGCCTCTAATATTGTCAATTTATCATAGGTCCAGGTATCAGTCACCAGCAACTCCTCTTGATGCTGCACTGCCTTGCCTACAGATTGTTCATATTCATCATTAGAATTTGGTTCCTGTACCTCTCTATAAGGATCCAGACTACCTTCAAGGATCTTCTTCTACACTACAAGTAAGGTATTGATAAGAACAGATTGAGGGTCATGGTCCCATTATAGCTGGCCATTGGTGCCTTACTCTGCTCCCTGCTGTTCTTATTGAACACATGGTGGATACCACTGACCTTGAGATCGTCATCCCTACTGCTGTACAAAGACCGATCACCTCAGAGGGAGGACTAGCCTCCTGATATTGATCTAGCTGTTTACTTGGGTACCAGCTGTAATGCAGGTACAATGGAAATGGACCTTCCACATGTCTCCTTGAACCAACCCTCAGATAGTGCTATATAGGTCCAAACACTACAGAAGGACTTAGCCTCATCTCTGGATGAGTCTCTGGAACTTGTAGTAATCCAGTACTTGTGCTGCTTCAAGGTGTATCAGGATTTAAAGAGAGTAGCTCCTTATTAGTTGTATAGATTGATTTTGTGGAAGAAAATCCACACGAGCTCCCTTTCACATGGCTATCTTGGGGCAGATAGCTTTACCTATAAATGAAGCCATTTTTCAACCAACGAGGTTTCCTAGACATGCACCTTGTTTGGTAGGACTTGTTTGGAAGGAAGGTTTATTCAGTAGCAGGTTTTCATTTGTTATGACTACTCCAATTGGAACTCAATGCCAGAAGTTGATCATTGGTGATAGATCGATAAAACATCTGCAGGATATGCTGATTTACATATCTGCAAGGGTTCTGTCATCTCTGGACTGATGGGTGAACTCAGATAATGGGTGCAGGGAAGTTCCTTTCTCACTAGCTCTACCCCATAGTCACGGAAGTGTCCTTCATGGGTTGGGAGCACATTTGGGAATTCTACAAGCCCAAGGTCTGGGGTGCAGTCAAGAGCTCACTTTGTACATATGTGCAGAAACTATTTGCAGTATTTTAGCATGCCAGATATGCTTGCCTCATATCAATGGGAACACTTCTGGTATGTTCTTTGTAAATAAAGAGGATGAAGCCAGGACCAACCATCTGTACCAACAGATGGTCAAGCTGCGGAATTTTTGCATAAGAGATACTGTGACTCTCAATGCATCGCACCTTCCAGGAGTTCACAGTTGCCTTGCAGGCTGATTCAGCAGAACATTCAGCCTTGAGCACATTTAGCATCTTAAGTCAGAGGTACGTAGGTCAGTGTTTCACACATGGGGGACACCAATAGTGGATCTGTTCACCCCAAGACCGAAGAAGAGGTGCTCCTGTTGTGCTTCCTGCTGAGCCACAACCCAGAGTCCATTTCAGATGTGTTCCATCTCCCTTGTGAAAACAGTCTACTATGTGCTTATTCCCCAGTATCCCTGATTCCAAAGGTGATCCTCAGGCTCATAAAGGATCGAGCTTTAGATCAAAGTCTATGAGTCAAAGGATCTTAATAGCTCCTGATTGACAGAGACAACCTTGGTTCTCAGATATGTACAACCTGAAAATCCAGACTCCATTACAACTGACTTAAATAAAGGACCTCACAACTTCACCTCATGGCATGATTCCTCAGTGATTAACACAGAAAGAAGCAGACTTCTTGGTGGCAGTTCAGAATGTTCTGATAAATAGTAGGAAACTTTCAGCTAGGTACTTTTACTTAGAAAGTAGCAGAGTTTTTTCATTTGGGTGGTGTAGACTAGCCGGAGGATAATTAGTTAATGAAAGATCTTTGTACCCTTCTGCGCATCTAGGCCCTGCGGACCTCAGTGTATCATCCGCAAATGGATGGCCTTGTTGAGAGGTTTAATCATACCCTCAAGAGTATGATAGGGAAGATAGTGGCGCAGGATGGAAAGGATTCGGATGCCTTACTACCATACTTGATGTTCGCGATACGGGAGGTCCCTCAGGTGTCCACTGGGTTCTCCCCCTTTGAATTATTGTATGGTTGGCATCCCCGGGGTATTTTAGCTATTGCTAAACCAGGACATGTTCTCTAAGCAACCCGGTCATACGACGGTTGGTCCAGCACTACTTCACCACCAACCCTGGAGCACGGGTGACGATAAAGCCATATCAGATACCAGAGGCCAAAAGGGAAGAGATTAAAACAGAAGTGAGGAGGATGCTGGAACTCAGGGTTATCAAGGAGTCTCACAGCCAGGGGTCCAGCCCGATCATCCTAGTTCCCAAGCCTGACAACACCCTTAGGTTCTGTAACAATTTCAGAAAGCTAAATGAAATATCTAAATTGGATGCCTACCTGATCCCGCGTATCGATGAGCTAGTGGACCAGTTGGGCAAGGCCCAATATCTGGCCACCTTGGACCTGACCAAGGTTATTGGCAAATCCCCCTAGCCAAGGATGCAAAGGAGAATACCGCCTTCTCCACGCCCAGTGGCCTGTTTCAGTATACCGGCCTTCCCTTCAGACTCCATGGGGCCCCCGCAACATTCCAACGACTGACGGACAAGTTATTCAGACCCCATGCCAAGTATGCTGCTGCATATCTGGATGATGTGGTCATCCATAGCCCCGACTGGGAAACGCACCTGGGGGCAAGTAAAGGCGGTGTTTGACACCTTCCAGAAAGCTGGCCTCACTGCAAACCCCTCAAAATGTGCAATAGGGCTGGCTGAGGCTAAATACCTGGTCTATGTGGTAGGGAGAGGTCTAGTAAAGCCCCAGTGGGAGACAGTAGAGGCCATGCAGGCCCGGCCCTGACCGGTCTGCACGAAACAGGTCAGGACATTCTTAGGGATCATGGGGTATTATAGGAGATTCATCCCCCACTTTGCCACTAGAGCAGGGCCCTTGACCGACCTGATAAAAGCTCGGGGCCCAGATATGGTGAAGTGGACTGAGGCGGCCGAGAAAGCATTTGTGGATTTAAGGACAGCTCTTTGTAGCCACTGAGTGCTTATCACCCTGGATTTTGAGAAAGAGTTCATTCTCCAAACAGATGCCTCAGAGACAGGGCTAGGGGCTGTCCTTTCCCAGATCATAGGCGAAGAGGAGCACTTGATCCTGTATCCCAGCAGGAAGCTCCTCCCCAGAGAGCAGAAGTACGCGGTGGTCAAGAAAGAGTGCCTGGAGGTTAAATGGGCTATGGAAACGTTCCAATATTATTTACTAAGGAGGAGGTTTACCCTGGTGACGGACCACGCCCCGCTCCAATTGATGCATACTAACAAGGAGAAGAATGCCAGAGTGACCTGATGGTTCCTCTCCCTATAGCCTTTTTACTTCTGGGTACAGCATAGCGCTGGAAGCCAACATGGCAACGCTGATGCCCTTTTGCGCCAGCACTGCCTCACATCGCAAGTAGCCCAACTCTGTGGTGTTAGAGGGAGGAGGGGATGTGTGGTATATCAAGGGCAGAGGACAGTAGGAAACTTCTGGAAGGGGGGTATGTAAATTCCAGAATGATCCAAGCGTTATTTCCTGTAGACTAGCCAGAGGGTAATTAGGGTCAGCTGACACGAATAAGGCCCCACCCAGGTGCCTGATTAAAACCCTCTATTCTTGAGAGACAGTGTGGGAGTTGAAGGTGTAGGTGTGTGGTGAAGAAGAGCTGAAAGAGTACGGTGGTGTGTGGAGTTGTGAAGAGAAGCAGAACGGAGTACGGTGGTGTGTGGAAGAGAGGTGGAGTCCTGAGGAAGGTACTGAACTCAAGAAGCCAGAAGGACAGAGGGAGGAAAATAGCCCAGGGGAAAAGAGTGCAGCTGCAAGTACTATGCCAGCAACGCATAGCTGCTACTCATAGGACCCCTGGGCTGGCACCCAGAAGAGCGGGCGGGCCCGGATCCCTACTCCCCTCCCTGGGAAGATAGGGTAACCGTTGACACCCTGGCCCACTACAGGAGGCAAAAGTGCAAGACCCACTAGGGTGAAGCCGACAGTTTGCCACAGTGGCTAAAAGTATTTCTTCTTCCCAGGTAACAGTTCAAAAGATTTTGGATGATGTGCTCCATCTGAAGGAATCAGAACTCTTGGTTAACTCAGGAATGGTCCATCTAGCAGCAGTTTCTACCTTCCACCCACTAATTGAAGATCATACTGTGTTTTTCAACCTAGTAACAGCTTTCTGAAGGGTATAAATAGATTTATTTTCTCAACCAGTGTGTCACCATGACTCAAATTTAGTACTGCCCATACTCATGGGGCCACCATCTGAGACTTTGTCTTCGTGTTTGCTGCTACATCACTCCACTCAAATTACTTTCCTATGTACTCAGTTCTGCCCGAAGAATAGGAGATTTTGTGGATTCCATAGCCAGAAGGGACCATTGTGATCATCTAGACTGACCTCCTGTACAACACAGGTCGTCATAGAACTTCTCCAAAATAATTCCTAGAGCATGTTTTTTGGAAAAACATCCAATCTTGATTTAAATATTGTCAGTGATGGAGAATCCACCATGACCCTTGGTAAATTGTTTCAATGGTTAATTACTCTCATGGTTAAAAGTTTACACCTTATTTCTTGTCTGAATTCGTGTGGCTTCAACTTTGTCACTGATTTGTGTTGTACCTTTCTTTGCTAGGTTGAAGAGCCCATTATGAAATATTTGTTCCCTATGTAGGTACTTAGACTGTGATCCAGTGACCTCTTAACCTTCTCTTTATTAAGCAAAGTAGAATTAAGGAACTCAATCTATCGCTATAAGATATGTTTTATAATCCTTTAATCATTCATGTGGCACTTCTCTTAACCCTCTTTGATTTTATCAATGGAATTGTGAACCTCAGAACTGGACACAGTATTCCAAGAGTGGTGAAATAACTTCTTTGAGTCATGGTCCCTGTTGTATTCCACTGGGGGTTACACATGTGCACAACGCACACAGAGTCAGAGAAATCTGAAAGCACTGTCTGTTGGTCTGTGCTTGTGCCGTGACTCACCTTGTTCTTCCAACTGAGGCAGTAAAGGATAAGGCAGACTGATTGCTTCTTCAGTTTCTTCTCACTGCCACATGGTCCAGGTCAGGACCTTCAATGTCCTCATCTCTGGCGTTGTTCTAAATAAATAGTTGTAAATAGTTCTATTAATTAATTAGTCAATAAGTAGTTTTATCAGCAGCTTTAGCAGTTTCAGAGTAATTATGGGGGTTCCCCCCCTCCTTTCCCATACCCTGTTTGGGTACTGGACTAAGCTCAGAACTCTAGACATCAAACTCTGTGCCTTGTGCCTGTGATCCTTCTCAGTCAGCAGTGACCATCAGTGCTGCCTCTCGTACCTGGGAGAAGCTCACATTGAAGCCCTATGCAGTATCTGTCAGTTCTTCCCCAGCCACACTCAAGAAGGATGGGTGTCTCTATAATTATCTCATGGAGATAACTGTGAGACCCCAGTCAGACCCAGGCTGGGGAACACCCCTAGTATATAGGCCTGATTCAGAGAGGAGTGCATCTCCCCCTATGAATCTGCTCCCACAGACCCCATGGCATGGTGTAGTAGGGACGTTTTGAAGCATTCCCATAAGCACAGGACTAAGTCTTCCTCTAAGTCCATGTAAAAAAAAAAAAAAATCAGATGTTCCATCCACCAACTCTGCTAATGAGAACTTAGTATGTCCTAAATCCCTTAGGCATGAGAAAAAATCTCAAACATTGGGCTCCATTGGCTCCAGATGGCTGCTATTGGAACTGCTGTTTCTGGGACCCTCTGGCCCCAGTGGCCCAAACAGATAGATAGTCTCTCTCACTCCTGGGAAATCTGGATCCATGGCTGCACTGCTAGACTTTCTCATTCTCCCAGATCCATAATCCTCCTCCTCTTCCCCCCCCCACCCCCCGGCCACACACATCAGGGCATTGTCTCCAGAAAACCTATATCTCTTTCAAGACCCGCCTGCAGTACAAAGCCTATCACCCGCACCCCCCACATACAACATACACCTCTCCAGTGGTCCTGATGGTGCCACTGCTGGAACCCAAATTGGCCTTTTCTTCCTCAAGGGACTTAGAACCACTGGAAGAACTGCCTCTCCCATACTGCTCTTACCGATTTCCAAGATCTGAATGACCCTTGAAACAGCCACCACAGCATCTGTTTCAGACTCATTAGTATCCCATGCCATGGGGACCTGCACGATCACCCATCGAGCCCTCTTACTGGCCATATTGTGGATCCTGGGACTAGTATCCATCTGCTAAGTCCATCTGCTCTGCCAGGGCACTGCCTCCTCCTTCCCTTCTGATCGAACTGTTGGGATGGTGCTGAATTACTATATAGTATTGCAATGGATAAGTTTGGTAAGCCTGAGTGCTAGAGGATTCTGGGAGCAGGACCTCTCAGCACTAGACAGTGGAAAATCACTGAGAAGGCCAAACTTGCACTTGGCACTGACATGAGCCGTGAATGTTTGTCCAGGCCCTGTGTGTGCAGCTGTGCTGATGTGAAAGACCATTGGGTTAGGATTAGGGCTGACGGGGGGAGGCAAGGTGTGGGGAGGGACTCAACTATATTGGTTTAAACAGTTAACTGATATGATTTTAATAGTTTAAATGGTTACCTTTTGTAACCAATATTTACATCCCTAGTTGTGCTGTATATCAAGAATGTATACACTTGCTCCGAGGTCCAAGGGGAAGTGAGTGAAAGAGCTACTGAGAGTCTCTGGGTAAGGATAACAAGGGAAAAGAAGAGTAGCGATGTTATGATGGAGGTCAATTACAGACCACCAAATCAGGAAGAGGAAGTGGATGAGTCATTCTACAAGGGGGTAACAAATAAGCCAACACAGATGAACTAGTATTAATGGTGAAAAGTTCCAGAGGGACTAGTATTACTGGGGAATTTTAAATTCCCTGTTATCTGTTGGAAGACTATTGCAGCAAAAAAATATATTCTGCAAATTCTTAGCATGTGTAGGGTAGAACTTTCTGATTGAGAAAGTTGAGGGAACAGTTGGTGGTCATCCATTATGGATCTTGTTTTGACCAACAGGAATGAGTTTGTTGTGAATGTGAAGGTGGTCTGGTACTTGGGAGGAAGTGATCATGATCTGCTAGAACTCAAGATCCTATGCAAAGAAAGACATGAGAACAGCAAAACAAGGACACTGAACTTCAGAAAGGTGGATTTCAATTGACTCAGAGAAATAGGCAAGGTCAGATGGAAAAATGAAGTAAAAAGAAAAGGCTGTTCCTAAAATACGTAATAATAGAGGCTCAACATCATGCTATTCCAATGCAGAGGAAAGATAAAAAGAGCCACAAAAGGCCAATGTGGCGGCACAAGGAGTTTTCTAGCTATCTAAAAACCAAAAGAGATACATACAGGACATGGAAGGAGGGGCATATCACCAAGGAAGTACACATGGTAATAGCATGAGCATGTAGGGACAGAATCAGGAAAGCTAAGGCAAAGAATGAGTTATAGCTGGCAACAAATGCTAGACACAACAAGAAGGGATTCTTAAAATATGTCAGACAAAAAAGAAAGTTCAGACCATGTGAGTCTGCTGCTCAGTGAAGGAGATGAGCTGGTAATTGAAGATGATAGGAAGGCAGAGGTGCTCAGTGCCTACTTTGCTTCAGTTTTCACACAAAAAATAATATGACCGGAGCGAGGTTATCATAGACAATAAAGGGGAAGGGATGCAGATCAGGATAAGTAAAGAACACGTCCGAGATCTTCTGACTAATTTGAATGAATTCAGATCAGCAGGGCTGGATGCTGTTCACCCAAGGATACTGAAGAAATTAGCTGGAAAAAATCTGAGCAGCACTGGCCATAATTAGCTGCAGGGTGAAGGAGTAATAACTAGCAGCTAGCATGGATTTACCAAGAATAAATCATGCCAAACCAACGTGATTTCCTTCTTTGACAAGGTAACTTATTTGGTAAATAGGGGGAATGTGGTGGACATAATATACCTGGATTTCAGCAAGTCTTTTCACATGGTCCCACATGACATTCTTATAAGTAAGCTGGAGAAATGCAGGCTTGGCAGAACTACAATTAAGTGGATACATGATTGGTAACACAACTGCAAACAAAGAGTAACTGTTAATGGAATGATGTCAGATGGAAGGAAGGTCTCAAGTGGGGTTCCACAGGGATCTAGTCTGGATCTGTATTGTTTAACATAAATTGAACAACAAATTGAAATTCAGCAAAGACACACATAAGAGTGCTATGCTTAGGGAAGAATAATCAAATGCACAAATACAGAATGGAGGATAACTAGCTTGTAGCTCTGAGAAGGATCTGAGAGGTTGCAGTGGATCAAATCAACATGAGTCAGCAACTTGATGCTGTTGCAAAAAAAGCAAATGCAATTTTAGGTTGAATTAACAAAGGCATAGCATGCAAGTTACAGGAGATGATAGTACCTCTCTATTTGGCGCTGGTTAGGCCTCAGCTGGAGTAGTGTGTCCAGTTTTGGTCCCTGCTGTATAGAAAGGTTGTAGAGAAACTGGAAAGGATCCTGAGGTGGGCAAGAAAGATGATCAAAGGGATGGAGTGTAGGCCATATGAGCAAAGGCTGAAGATATATTCAGTTTGGGAAAAAGGGGTTTAAGGGAAGATATGATAGCGGTCTCCTTGAAAAGCTGCCTTAAAAGACATGGAGAAAAAGTTGTTCTCTTTTGCCACAAAGGACTGGACAAGAGGCAAGGGGTTCAAATTAAAGCATAGCAGATTTAGATTAAATTTCAGGAAAAACTTCCTAACTGTAATTACAGTAGGAGAATGGAACTGACTGCCTAGGGAGGTTGTGGTAGCTCCATCAGTGGAGGTTTTCAGAAGGAAGCTGTATAGCCGTCTGTCTTGAATGGTTTATATACAACAAATCCAAGAAGAAGGATTGCTAGGAAGAGACAGGATCCATCTAAAAAAGGGAAAAGCATCTTCACAGACAGGTTGCTAACCTAGTGAGGAGGGCTTTAAATTAGGTTCGCCAGGGAATGGAGACCTAAGCCCTGAGGTAAGTGGGATACTAGAAGGAAGCACAAGAAGGAAGGTGCAACAGGGAGCCTCCTGATTCATACTGAGAAGATAAGATAACTACCTGGTGATTGCCCTAAGTGCCTGTACATGAATGCAAGAAGCCTGGGAAATAAGCAGGAAGAATTGGAAGTCCTGGCACATTCAAGGAACTATGATGTGATTGGAATAACATAGACTTGGTGGGGTAACTCACATGACTGGAGCACTGTCATGGATGAGTATAAACTGTTCAGGAGGGCATTGTCTCTAAAACATGCATGCACCTCGGCTATGCGGGACATCATCTTGAATAGCAGAAAGCACTCTACTAGAAAATCTTGCCTGGCTAAATGGAAATGTTTCCCTTTCTGGACTCAACTAAGACACGTTACTCCAGGTGCTTCAGACATTCCCCACATCTTAGACTATATCCTGTCTTTAAAATCTTAAGGTTTCTCCCTCAGCTCTCTTGAGTCCATGTAGCAGTGACCAGCGCATTCCATCCTCCTACTGAAGGCCACTCCATTTTTGCACACCCTTTAATCAACTGATTTTAGAAAGGCCTCATATGAATCTTACAACCTTCTCAAAAGCTCACCCCTCAGTGGGACCTGAATCTTGTTCTCTCCGTTCTAACAAGTCTCCCTTTTGAACCTTAATCTACTTGTTGCATGTCCCTTCTATCCATGAAAGTTGCCTTCTTTGTGGCCATCACTTCAGCAAGAAGGGTCAGTGAACTTGGAGCCATGATGGCAAACCCTCCATTCACAGTATTCCACAAAGATAAGGTTTTCTTCTACCTACACCCCAAATTTATCATTAAAGTAGTTTCGGAGATTCACTTTAATTCATTCACTACCCTAAACTGCACATGTCTGCAGAGGAACATAAGCATAAGTTCCACTTTCTTGATGTGCAATGAGCTTTGGTTTTTTACCTGCAAAAGAACAAGACCAATCGAAGTCCCCTAAACTGTTTGTTGTGATATCAGAGGAGGTTAAAGGAAAGGCCATCTCCACCCAGAGAATTTCTAAATGGGTATCTGGGTGCATTCTGCTCTGCTATTAGTTTCTAAACCTACCTTCCCCTTCAGAGATATGAGCTCACTCTACCAGGGCGCAAGCTGCAACTATGGTGTCTCTCCACGATGTGCCCCTTCTGGACATCTGTACAGCTGCCCTATGGAGTTCCATCCAGTTTGCAAATCATTATGCCTTGGTACAGAACTTGACTTGATGCCTCCTTTGGGACAGTGATTCTCTGTTCAATCCTACCGTCCTCATCCTCACTCCCACCTCCTACTTCGGTACTGCTTGTCATTCATCTACAGTGGAATGCGATAGGGACTATCACTTGAAGAAGAGATTACTTAACTGGAACTGGAGGTTCTTCGAGATGTGTGGTCCCTATCTGTGTTCCCCTACTTGCTGTTCTTCCCCTCTGATTCAGTTCTAGTTGGTGGTGAAGGAACAAAAGAGGCAGTTGGTCTGCCCTTCCTTTTATCACCTTGGTCGGAAGCATGAAGCAAGCTGAAGTGAATGCATAGACCAATTGACACTGCTTTCAAAACTCTCCACCTAGGTACATGGTATACGTGAATAAACTACAGTGAAATAAGATAGGGACTATACATCTCGAAGAACCTCCAGTTACAGGTAAGTAACCTCCTGTACTGTAAACCTACTCGAGATTCTTCTGTTTGTGCATCCAAGGATTGCATCATCCCTTTTGGCCACAGCATCAGACTGGAAGCCTACATCTTTTACAGAGTCACTGTTTCCCAGTATATCATCCTCCTCATGATGTAAGTGTGGCCTACATTCTTTGTTCCTAGAGGTATATATTTACATTTAGCCATATTAAAACACACATTTGCTAGCACCCAATTTATCAAGCAGTTCAGAAGTCTCTGTAGCTGTAAACAGTCCTATTCATAATGTACCTCTCCCCCAATTCTTGTCATTTGCAAACTCCACAATATATAGAATTTCTTTTAAGGCATTGTATCCATGAGACATCACCGTAAGTATTTTTTCCAAAACCTCAGTCACGAGGATGAGCAAAAACGGCATATTGGATGTGTGTAGTCCTCTGGCTTTTTATTTGGACAGAACTAGACCTCTCCATTCTTCTCACTATCTGCTTCCTAGGTGGAAAGAATGAAAGGTCCTTCCATGACTTCACAGAGAATTCCAAACGGATCCCAATTGTGTATCATTGTGCTGTGATGGGCATAATGTCTCAAGGAAGACTGTCAGCTCATTCAACAAGAACACAGACAATTTCTATTGCTTTTGAAAAATATTCCCATTAGGGACACTTGTGGAGTGGCAGCTTGGTCCTCTGTCCATACTTCTGCAAGTTTGTGCTATTACATTAATCTTTAGGAATGATGCGAAATTGGAAAAGGTGGTCCTGCAGTTCCTCTTTAAATAGGACTTCTAGCCCCATCTCTTGAACAAACGGCTTTTGAGTCACCTGGAGCAGAATGGACATATGGAAGCACTCAAAGAAAAAATGGTTACTTCTTGTAACTACTCTTTGAAATACGTTGCACATATCCAGTCTATGAGCCGACCTTTTCATCTCTGTGGCAGAATCTAATACTGTCTGGATTCTACTGCAAAGAAAATGGAGGAGCAGGGCAGCTGCACCCTTTATACCCTCAGTTCAGGGCGTGATGAGTTGCAGGGTGCATGCAATACTGTAGGAGCAGTGTTAGGGAAAATTCTTCCTTGCTAGTGTACTGAATGCATACATTCCTGGAGTGGGATGGACATGTGCAACACATCTCAAAGAACAGTTACAAGTAAATAAGCAACAGGTTATTTTAAGTTGCACTTCCATAAGAAGCCACTGACTCATACTCACACAAGCACAACGTTAACCTCTTCCCCCTTTAGAGTTGCAATGAGGTGGCACTATAACTATAGAGGGTTTCTGCCATTGTGACTTAAAAAGAGGCAAGAGGTCCATAAATTATTTTTTTTTGGTAAGTAACTTGAAGCTCAAGTTTTGTGGAACTTTGAAAATGTCCTCATAATACATTGCTATCTTGATGTTTGATTTAGTCACATATTTATGAGTGCAAATCTTTTATTTGACTAATGACTTTAAAAATAAGATGGCTTTTAAATGTGATACCCTTACTAAAGCTAAACAAAAATGCACAATTTTGTCAGCTATGAGTACCTAATGCTTTTAACTTTCTAGCTCTAAAGATTTAAACAAAAATTAAATTCAATTGAGATTTGATGTCAGATATTAAAAAATTATCATTTGAAAATGGGTGTCCTTTTGTCTGTCATGATAAATATGAATCTAGAGTAAAATTTTCAAAAGTGCTCACAGATTGTGTTAATAACTGCTTTTTGAAGTAGTTAGTCCTGGAACCCACCAGGGAAGCGGCAATTCTTGATTTGATTGAATTCTTAAGTGGTGCACAGGATCTGTTCCAAGAGGAGAATATAGCTGAACCATTAATAACAGCAACTCTAGTGTAATTAAATGTAACATCCTGGGGTGGGGGGGAGAATGCCAAAGAAACCACCAAAGTAACATTTAACTTCATAAGAGGGAGCTACATAAAAATGAGGAGGCTAGTTCAAGAGAAATTAAAAGGATCCGTCACGAGTGAAATGCTTGCAAGCTGTATGGAAACATTTTAAAAACGCCATATTAGAGGCTCAAACTATATATATACATATATATGTACCCTACATTAAAATAAAAACCAGTAAGAATGCTGGAAAAAGCCACTATGTCTGAACAACATAGTAAGAGGCAGTTAGAGTTAAAAAGTCATCTTTTAAAAATGAGATGTCAAATCCTACTGAGGGAAACAGAAGGAAACATAAACTCTGACAAGTCAAATATAAAAGTATAATGAAGTAGGCCAAAAAAGAATTTGAAGAGCAACTCGTACCGGACACAAAAACTAACAGTGAAAATGTTTAAGTGCATCCAAAGCAGGCAGCCTGTCAGTCAATCAGTAGGGCCACTGGATGATGGAGGTGCTAAAGGAGCACTCA
>ML675623.1:745956-769659 GCA_007922155.1 Mesoclemmys tuberculata | reverse complement strand
ATATTGGTCCCTTCTGACCTATGAGTCTATGAGTCTATGAGTTTGAAGTGGCAGTAGGTGGGGTTTTGGGATAAATTAAACAGTAACATGAATCACCAGGACCAGACAATATTCTCCCAAAAGTTCTGAAGGATCTCAGCTAGGAAACTGCAGAACTATTTGTGGTATGTAACCTATTGTTTAAATCAGCCTTTGTATGAGATGACTGGAGGGTAGCTAATTGAACACTGTTTTTATTGTATTGTATTGTATTGTATTTAAGGCTCCAGAGGTGATACTGACAATTACAGGCTGGTAAATCTAACTTCAGTATCAGGCAAACTATACTAAAGAATAGAGTTATCAGACACATAAATAAACATGGCATTTTGGGAAACAGTCAACATGGCTTTGTTAAAGGGAAATTATGCCTTGCCAATCTATGAAGAATTCTTTGAGGGGGTCAACAACTGTGGAGAAGGGTGATCCAATGGAAATTATACTTGGATTTTCAGAAAGCCTTTGACAAAGTCCCTCACCAAAGATCTTAAGCAAAGTAAGAAGTCATGGAATACTAGGAAAGATCCTCTCATGGATCAGTAACTGGTGAAAAGATAAGAAACAAAGAATATGAATAAATAGTCAGTTTCCACAATGGAGAGAAATAAATAAGTGTCTCCCAGTGATCTGTACTGGGACCTGTATTGTTCAACTTATTCATAAATTATCTGGAAAAAGGGGTAAACAGTGCAGTAGTAAAATTTGCAGATCATAGACAATTACTCAAGATAATTAAATGCAATGCTGTTTGGAAAGAGTTAGGGATGTCACCAAACTGGGTGACTGGGCAACAAAATGGCAGATGAATTTCAATGTTGATAAATGCAAAGTAATACACATTGAAAAACATAATCCCAATTACACATACAAAATAAAGGGTCATTTTAGAAAGAGGTTTTGGCGTCATTGACAACATCCACTCAATGTGGAGGAGCAATCAACAAAGCTAACAAAATTTTGGGAACCATTAGCAAAGAGAGAGAAGAGTGAATATTGTAATGCTACTATATAAATCCCTGGTATGACTACAGGTTGAATATTGAATGCCATTCTGGTCACCCCTTCTCAAAAAAGCTATATTAGAATTGGAAAAGATATAGAGAAGGGCAGCAAAAATTATTAAGGGTGTGCAACAGCTTCTGTATGAAGAGAGATTAAAATGACTGGAACTGTTCATCTTAGAAAAGAAATGATGGGAGGGATACGATAGAGGTCTATAAAATCATGAATGGTGTGGACACCATGAATAAAGAAATGTTATTTACTTCTCATAACACATGAACCAGAGTTTACACAATGAAATTAATAGACAGCATGTCTAAAACAACAAAAGGAAGTCCCTCAAACAACTCACAGTCAAGCTGTGGAACTTCTTGTCAGGGGATTTTGTGAATGCCAAAAGTATAACTGGATTAAAAGAGAATTAAATAATTTCATGGAGGACTGGTCCATCAATGGCTATTAGCCAAGATGGTCAGCGATGCAAATCCATGTTCTGCGTGTCCCTAATCTCTGACTGTGAGAAGCTGGGAATGGACGATAGAGGATGGATCACTTGATGATTGCCTGTTCTGTTCATTCCTTCTCAAAATGGGCCATCAGCACATCTGGCTACTTCATTGTTGCACCTGAAAAGCGGATTGGGTGTTTCCTACCTTCCAACATATTTTAGCAGCACATACACAGCAAAACTTCATAATTTCACATAGAATGCCAGCACATACCGTCTAACAGTATATTAATATTTAACAGATCAAGACTTTAAAATGATACCTCACTATATGCTTTGTAAAAACATATTATATGACAGTGGGGAATATGGAGGTTCTAGGGTGTTGCTTTCAGACACAGAATGTCACACTTATTCTTACATTCTTATGACTTAAGAAATAAGTCACCAAGGCACTTTTGAAAATATTACCCTTACTATTTTAGAATTGTGAATGGAAACTGAATTTGCAATAGATGGCATTCCGTGTGGTAATTTAAAAAAAATCAGTTTAATTTCTACGATAGCATTAGAACCACTCAAAAGATGCTTGCTGATGGCAGTTGTGTGACAGAAAACTGATATTAATTTGTGCAAGTCTGAGATTTCACTTCTGTTATTTCCACTGGGACTGAATTAAGATCTTGGTTGTTACATGAGTGTCAGCTGTTGGTGAAGTGCAACATTAGCTCTGAATTTGCTAGGTTTGAAATGTTTGTTTTTAATTCTAAAATTTTTGAAAGGCAGTCTACATTTAGAATAGTGTGGACCAGATTTTTAGAGGTAGTTCAGTGAGGGAGAGGCACCTGCTTAGGTTCCTCGGAAAATCCCATTGGGTACCTATTGTGACAGGGTCAGGCCAGACGGCTATGCAAGGGTGCTGGAAGGCATGTATATTAGCCCCAGGCTCAGCAAAGCCCTATTCCCTGGGTGATTCAGCTGGGGCTGCTTAACTAATTGGGCCACCTGGGGCTGTTTGGGCAATTAGGACACCTGGGGCCAATCAAGGAGCCCTGCCCCAAACACTTAAAAGCCTCCAGTGCGAGCAGGCAGTGGTGGGTAGTAGAGTGAGGAGTTTGGAGAGAGGAGGTGTGGAGGAAGGCGGTTGGAGTTATAGTTTGGAGGTACAGTTTACAGGTGGGAGGTTGGCAGTTCGAAGCCGGCAGTTTGGAGTTGGCAGCTTGGGGCTGGCCAGCTGCAGCCTGCAGCCAGCAGCCCGCAGTCTGCAGAGGCTTGCAGCTTCAACTGCTGCTACCACAACACCGGGGGGGGCAGAGCGGGCCCCGGCCCCTCCCAGGGCCTTCCCCCAACCACACCACCGGTCAGGCCGGGAGAGCGCAGGGCCCACGAGGGCGGGATATCTCTTCCCCCCGCGCCCCACCTTGCCACACTATGCATATTGAAAATTTGGCCCTATGTGCTTGCACCCTTAAATTCACCAGATGGGTATTTTTTATTTATTTTTTTAAACCCCATTTATAATAAAAATGGGGAATTTTCTTGTTTTCTGTCACAGGTCAGGACAACTGCACCTGTATATCCCCCTCATAGTACACTTTCTTGATCGAAGACATGATTTGTTACTACAGGCACAGTGTGCGGAAAATTCAGCGAAGGCAGTGGAGGAGAAACGGAAGAATGGAGAAGAAAATTGGCAGCATGTGACCTCCCGAAGAAAGAGAACCTGTATGCCCACTGTGTAGATAGAGGTATGGAATCGTTTTTAGGCTCTCTGCACAGGTACTATGGTGGAGAACGATTTGCAAGACTCATCTGAGGGAATGGATCAGAAGGAGACCCTGTTGATCAGAGGGCAAGGGATGCCTTGTCCTAGAGATGGGGGTTCCACAACCACCACTCCCAAAAGGAAGAGAAGGGTGATGGTGGTCGGGGACTCCCTCCTAAGGGGGACAGAATCATCCATCTGCCGTCCGGACCGGGAAACTAGAGAAGTGTGCTACTTGTCTGGAGCTAGGATTCAGGATGTGACGGAGAGACTGCCAAGACTCATCACACCCTCAGACCGCTACCCCTTCCTACTTCTCCATGTGGGCACCAATGACTCTGCATAGAATTACCTTGAGAGGATCACTGCGGACTGTGTGGCTCTAGGAAGAAGGATAAAGGAGTTTGATGCGCAAATGGTGATCTCATCCATCCTCCCTGTTGAAGGAAAAGGCCCAAGTAGGGACTGTCGCATTGTGGAATTAAATGCATGGTTATGCAGGTGGTGTCAGAGAGAGGGCTTTGGATTCTTTGATCATGGGCTGTTGTTCCAGGAAGAAGGATTACTAGGAAGAGATGTGATTCACCGTACGAAGAGAGAGAAGAGTATTTTTGCAGACAGGCTGGCTAACCTAGTGAGGAGGGCTTCAAACTAGGTTCGATGGGGGACGGAGACCTAAGCCTGAAAGTAAGTGTGGAAGTGGGACACCACAAGGAAGCAGAAAGAGGAGAGTGCAACAGGGGAGACCTCCTGATTTGTACTAAGAAAGTAGGGCAATCGGCTAGTTTCAAGTGCCTGTACACAAACGCAAGAAGCCTGGGAAACAAGCAGGAGGAATTGGAAGTCCTGGCACAGTCAAGAAACTATGACATGATTGGAATATCTGAAACTTGGTGGAATAACTCACATGACTAGAGCACTGTCATGGATGGGTATAAGCTGTTCCGGAAGGACAGGCATGGGCAAAAGGGTGGAGGAGCTGCACTGTATGTAAGAGAGCACTATGATTGCTCTGAGCTCCAGTGTGAAACTGGAGATACGCCAGTTGAGAGTCTCTGGGTTAAGCTTAGAAGCAAGAACATTAAATTGATGTTGTGGTGGGTGTCTGTTATAGCCCACCAGACCAGGAGGACAAGGTAGATGAGGCTTTCTTCAGTCAACTACGGAAAGTTTCCAGTTCACCAGACCTGATTCTCATGGGGGACTTCAATCACCCTGACATCTGTGGAAGAGCAATACAGCAGAACACAAACAATCCAGGAAGTTTTTGGACTGTGTTGCGAATAACTTCCTGGTGGAAGTGCTGGAGCAGCCAACTAGGAGCCGTGCTGCTCTTGACCTGCTGCTCACAAACAGGGAAGATTTGGTAGGGGAAGTAGAAGTGGGTGACAACCTAGGCAGCAGTGACCATGAGGTGGTTGAGTTCAGGATCCTGACAAAAGGAAGAAAGGAGAACAGCAGGATATGGACCATGGACTTCAGAAAAGCAGACTTTGACTCCCTCAGGGAGCTGATGGGAAAGATCCCCTGGGAGGCTAATATGAGGGGGAAAGGAATCCAAGAGAGTGGTTGTATTTTAAAGAAACCTTATTGAGGGCACAGGAACAGACCATCCTGATGTGCAGAAAGAATAGCAAGTGTGGTAGGCAACCAGCTTGGCTTAACAAAGAAGTCATTGGTGAACTTAAACACAAAAAAGAAGCTTACAAGAAGTGGAAGCTTGGTCAGATGACTAGGGAGGATTATAATAATATTGCTCGAACATGCAGGAATGAAATCAGAAAGGGCAAAGAGCAATTGGAGTTGCAGCTAGCAAGGGATATGAAGGGGAACAAGAAGATTAGGGAAAGTTTGGGCTCCTTACAGAATGGGGGAGGCAACCTAGTGACAGAAGATATGGAGAAAGCTGAGGTACTCAATGCCTTTTTTGCCTCTGTCTTCACAGACAAGTTCAGCTCCCCGACTACTGCACTGAATGGGGAGGAGGTGAACATCCCACAGTGCTGAAGGAACAGGTCCAGGACTATTTAGAAAGATTGGACATACACAAGTCCATGGGGCCAGATGCAATGCACCCGAGGGTGCTGAGGGAGTTAGCGGATATGATTTCAGAGCCATTGGCTATTATCTTTGAAAGCTCATGGCAACTGAGGGAGGTCCCTGATGACTGGAAAAAAGCAAATCTAGTGCCCATTTTCAAGAAAGGGAAGAAAGAGGATCCAGGGAACTATAGGCTGGTCCGCCTCACCTCAATCCCTGGAAAAATCATGGAGCAGGTCCGCAAGGAAACCAGTTTAAGGCACTTGGAAGAGAGGAAGGTAATCAGGAGCAGTGAACATGGATTCACCAAGGGCAAGTCATGCCTTACCAACCTGACTGCTTTCTATGAAGAGGTGACTGGTTCTGTGGATGAGGGGAAAGTGGTGGACATTATATACCTTGACTTTAGCAAAGCTTTTGATACTGTCTCCCACAGTATTCTTATCAGCAAGTTAAAAAAGTATGGGTTGGATGAATGGACCATAAAATGGATAGAGAACTGGCTAGAGCAAAGGGCTCAACGAGTAGTGATTAATGGCTCCATGTCTAGCTGGCAGCCGGTCACAAGTGGAGGGCCCCAGGGGTCGTTAATGATCTGGAGAATGGGGTAGATTGCACTCTCAGCAAGTTTGCAGATGACACTAAGCTGGGGGAGTGGTAGATACCCTGGAAGGGAGGGATAGGATACAGAAGGACCTAAAGAAATTGGAAGATTGGGCCAAAAGAAATCTGATGAGGTTCAACAAGGACAAGTGCACAGCTACAGACTAGGGACCGACGAGCTAGGCAGCAGTTCTGCAGAAAAGGATCTGGGGGTTACAGTGGATACGAAGCTGAATATGAGTCAGCAGTGTGCCCTGGTTGCCAAGAAGGCTAATGGCATATTGGGCTGTATTAGTAAGAGCATTGCCAGCAGATTTCGGGAAGTGATTATTCCCCTCTCTTCGGCATTGGTGAGGCCACATTTGAAGTATTATGTCCAGTTTTGGACCCCCTACTACAACAAGGATGTGGACAAGTTGGAGAGAGTCTAGCAGAGGGCATCAAAAATGATAAGGGGGCTGGAGCACAAAACTTATGAGGAAAGGCTGAAAGAAGTAGGCCTGTTTAGTCTGCAGAAGAGAAGAATGAGGGGCGATTTGATAGTAGCCTTTAACTACCTGAAACGAGGTTCCAGGGAGGATGGAGATAGTCTGTTTTCAGTTGTGGCAGATGACAGAACAAGGAGCAATGGTTTCAAGTTGCGGTGGGTTGAGGTCTAGGTTGGACATTAGGAAAAAGTTTTCCACTAGGAGGCTGGTGAAACATTGGAATGGGTTATCAGGGAGGTGGTGGCATTTCCATCTTTAGAGGTTTTTAAGCTGCGGCTTGAGAAAACCCTCACCGGGATGATTTAGCTGAGGATAGTCCTGCTTTGAGCAGGGGGTTGAACTAGATGACCTCCTGAGGTCCCTTCCAACTCTCTGATTCTATGATTCTAAAGGCAGCATTTGTAAGCTCCTGGCTCCTCAGCAGTCACTTCTCTTGGACAGACCTGCGTATTTCTCCCTGCTGACTGTGGCTTTTCTGGCTACACACATCTTTGCGTACATTGTGATTTCCGCAGTAAACCAGACTTCCTAAACAAGCAATCATATGCACTTTGCTTTCTCTTTAAAGGCTATCAACAGCATGACTGCCAGCAGTTACAAGTTACCACACAGTTCTTTTTAAGCAAGCACATTGATTGTTAAGGTGAAAGCATTACAGAGAAAACATTAAAAGCAATAAAACAATAAAAGAACCTACATGCATGCCAATAAGCTTAGCCGAGATCACTCTCCTGTCACCCCGGCAGGGGCTGTGATAGGAGTCAGTCTTAGTCCTTCAGACTCCACCAAGGGTTTTTTTGTTGTTAGTTCCTGAAGAGTGTCCAAGTCCTTACCGAGAGTCTAGTTCAATTGGACACACGGGGCAGAGCTCATGGTGAGAGACAGGAGTGCTGGAGCCCAGAGGCTTGGGACAGGTTTACATTTAAACACTGCTGTGAAGATGCTACCTACACCATTTGGAGGGCTTCTTCTGTCAGCACAGGTACTCCACCTCTCTGAGAGATGGTAGCTATGTTAGTGGGAGAAGCCCTCCCATCAACATAGTGCTGTCTACTCAGGGGGTTAGGCCGGTATAATTACGTCACTCAGGGGTGTGGATTTTTCAACTCCAAAAATTAGATTTTTTGACAGTTTAAAGTCACTAAAAATGGCATTTTAGAATGTAAACTCGTAAGTAACACGCAAATTGTATCTGTTTCTATATGCCCTAACTGTAATACAATTTCATTTGTTCATTTTCTTAAATTTTCAAGGTGTTTTTATCCTGTTTTTCATCTTTCATTGCCTGTTGCAGTGAGGTATTTTCTTTTCTTAAAGGTCCAGAGGGGTAGTCGTGTTAGAGTGTTTTTAGCAAAACAGTGAGAGTCCTGTGGCACCTTAAAGACTAACAAATGTATTTGGACATAAGCTTTTATGGGCAGAAACCCACTTCGTCGTCTTTTCTTAGAGACATCCCTGGAACTTTTATTTAATTTTGGTAGTAGTATTTAGCATTAGTAGTAAAGTGTCAACATTGTGTTCAGTGCTGTACAAGATGCAAATACAACACTCCCTGCCCTAAGTCTCCAAAACTTTGTCTACAACAGGGAGTTTTACCAGAAAAATTATCTGCACTACCAGTGGTTTACCAGAGGGAGCCCTGGTGTAGATGGTTCTTCCACTGTCACACTCATTTTTACTATTATGTCACTTTGTTCCTCAAAGGCATGATTTCTTTTTGAGCAGGCCTTGGAACCTTGTCTGGCAGCAACTTAATTATGCCTGCCATTGTTCACTAGCTGCTTCAGATTAGATACTAAAGCTGATACTTTCAAAAGTGACCACTTCTTTTTAGCGGCCTAACATGAGAAATCTTGGGACTGATTTTCAGAGGTGCTAAGCAGCTAAAATGCCATTTGACTTCAGTTGGAGGTATGGAAATTCAGCACTTCGGAAAATCTGGTTTCAGGGTGGATCCCCAAAATCAGTGGCTACTTCTTTGAAAGCCTTTAGCTTCTGTTGATGAAAGCACCAAAGTATGATAGTTGTTAGAGTATAATTCTGTCCATTGTCCCTAAGATGTTTTATATCACTTCATACTGCTGAGATTTTGAATATTTAGTGATGCAGAAATAGAAATTTTCCTTCCAAATATTGCTTTTTGAGTGCTTGCCCACACAGATGCCCCTCATTGTGTGCCTGCTGTCCCTGTGCACAAGATTGACTATTTTTGAAATAGCATTGTACGCTGGGGCTGTGCCTGTGCCCTTGGGCCCTTGCAACCACTATAGCTGAAGGTATAGGAGGTAGAGCCAGGTACCTTCAAATATTTCCTTCTTACCACCACTGGCTGCAAGACAGAGCCTTGCAGTGTCCGTCGCCACTTAGATTAATAGGCCTGTTGTTGTTCTAGTAGCTAGGGATTTTTTTTAACCAATATATTAACAATTTGAGTTTTTTATTGTAAATTTAATAAGATTCAGAGCATTAATAGGTTTTCCTGCTTTCGCTATATCTCTTGTACGCAGCCTAAAATAGCTGAAAGCAAGTGTCTAGTGTTTAAGATCTGCTCCTTTTGCGATAGTAAAATGCCTGTCAGCCAGGAATCCAGTATACAATTATCTGTGTAAAGCATGAAGGATTCTTTCTCCAAGAATCAGGCAGCACAGACAATACTGAAGAGGTTTATTCACGATACCAGTATGTTTGTTAAATCAGCTTCAACTTCATGTTGTTACCGTGGTCAATTATATATACTTTCTTATTGATTACATAGTAAGTTTTAAATTCTTTATCTATTCACTTACAAATATAGACATTGTCCCTTCCAGAGAGAACAACAGTGATAATAGTTGTCACATACATGCAGAAACACTTTTAATCACTTTACTTACCTCAAGGATGTTAGGGTTACACTTGGTGGGGGATAGGGTGGAGAAACAAGGGGGGGTCCTTACAGATAGGTGGCAGACAGACAGAAATTCTAAAAGCAAATATGCTGTTCTCATTGGAATTAGAATCACTAAGAGGACATCTGGCTTCCTGAGCCATCGGATGTTTATACTAGCCATTGTCCTTGAGGATCAGGTGTGCTCGTTAGCCATTTACATGAGTTTCGACTTACAACTTGTTAGCTGAAAACAACCTCAAGCCTTACAGTTCCCTCCTGTTTGACAAATCAAACCCATAAGTGAGATATGATCAATTATTTAGATGCTTTGATATTCATGATCTACTTTAGGATTATATGGGGGAGGTGTTATGGGGGCAAAATGGGGGGTGGAGGCAAGAGTAGTAAAGTTGTTAATCATGTGCTTAAAGTAACAGCACATACACACTGAAGAAAACAGGACAAAAAGAGAAGCAGCAGCGGCAGCTATTTTGAGGATAGTCCACCAGGTGATGAGTTTGTACGATGGGCCAGAAATTGAATCTTCCAAGCAGATTACAATCTGAGGGAGGAGTTGAACCTTCACACAGCCTTTAGCAGTGTTCTTATGAACGGTGGCAGACACTTGAACAATAGTCTCAGCATCCAGGAGAGGGAGGATAGTAACAACCACAGAAGAAGTAGTATTCAAAGGGTAGAATGAATAAATGATATAGTCAGCAGTTTCTGAACAGCAGTCCGAAGTTGTTATGAGCGTGCTGCCACTGGGGGAGGGAGACGTAAAGCCAGAAAGTCCTATTCAATAGACAGTGTTGTTAGACACATAACCAATAGATTTAAAATAAAAAGAGAGAGGAAAAACATGAGTGGGGATAATAAAAGGGTATGTAAGAAGAAAATCAAAAGAGGGGGTGAAAGAGGGTTCAGGGAGTAGGGGGGAGGCAACAATTAACTGAGCAGATATATTTGCCAAGTTTGCAAGGGCAGAGGAAGAGAGGGTATGGGAGGGGGGGAACCAAGGAATATATCTAACATATCTTCTTTTAACATATTGAACAAATCATGAACTAACATATCACAAGCACGATGCTTAGATTGGGATATAGTCATATTAATTATGATATTGGAGGATTTTTTAATTGCTGTATAGAATCCATCCATGGCTGCGTCAATAGCAGTGAAAGAGTATAATAAGCCAGCATTGGTGTATTTTAGGGCCTGGGTAGTCTGGCTTTTAAACCAGGCATTATAAGATCTATCCACATTGGCATTAAGCGAGTTTATCATGGAATTTGATTTCCAGATATTCCCCCAATGTCACCTATGATGCCTCGCTTTTGTCTTTTTACTGCCTGGGTGCGGACAGTATCTTGGTGCACTAGTAACTTTAACTGTTCTTGTAGCCATTGTACAGAATTAGGGTGGTCGAAACATACATTTTGTAATGGTACAGCAAACTTAGACAAATCATATTTAACTTTAACAGAAACCATAATTACATCATGTAGAAGAGTCTTATTAGATCCCAAATGGATAATACCATCAGGAGGGGTGGAGTGGAGCACAGGGCAGGTGTTACAACGGATATAATCACAGGTAGTCAAGTTATAGCATCTTACATCGGAACATCCCAGGTATCTTACTGGGTTTGAACAGTGTTCTTGGCAATACTGTCCCTCCATTCCAGGTTCCCATAGCAAAGGTGAAAGTTTTGTCCATCCTGCTCCTAGAATTATTCTTTTTCCAAAAACAAGTTGTATGCCATTTTCACATCTGTATCTACAAATACAGGTATAGTTTCCTAGACTGGTGGAGTGACTGTAAATATTCTGGACATCAGTGATCTCGTCAAAAGCTATAGAGAAAGTGAGGTTGGTCCTCTCAAGGGGGAGGGCCTTGAAGTGTTGTCTCCTTGTATTATGTTCTGAAAATGTAATGCATTCGGCTGGGCCTGGTGGATACCCTATGGTGCGGATGGGCGGACAGAATATAGGGTTGAAGTTTTAGTTACAGTTGTATCCAGCATATTTACACGCAGGTAGTTGTATTCCGCTCCCGCGGGTGGGTAGAAGGGGTGAGACTATGTTATAATCTGAGGGGTGGATGGGCCCAGGAATTATGATGGGTCCCTTCCCAGAAGGTGAGATAGTAAGCCATACATTGGGTTTTCTTGCCCACTCGCTGTTTCCCCTTTGGGAAGTTGCATGTATTGGCCAGCCTTGAGGCAGGTGTCTTGCATGATTTGGACTACGGGTGGGTCCCAGGAGTATGTGGCATTGAGGCCCAGGAGAAGGATCATTAGGAGGAACCACATTTTCACCTGAAAAGACAAAATCAGTGCACAGAATGCATATTAGATAAACTTATTTATACAGCTTAATTCTGGTATTGTGAACCCATGTTGGGATTCCTTGTACCTTCACAGATATATCTGTATGGGCCAATACCATATGCAGACCCAAGTATTTTGGTTGGAGTACACCAGGATTGTATGTTCTTACCATGACCTGATCTCCCTCCTGTATGTCCACCCAGGAGGGGGATTCTGGAGAGCCCTGCATTTCCTGTCTGTCTTTGGCAGTCAGTCTCAAAGGCTGCAAAACTTCATTTAAACATTCGATGTATTCCTGTGCAGTATCAGAAACCAGAGGGAGAGGAGCCGAAATTATACATCCTTCCCCCAAAGACATGGTCATTCCAGTAATGAGTTCGAAGGGTGAGACTCCTGTAGTGGCATTAGGAGTTGCCCTCATCGAGAGGAGAGCCGTGGTTAGTTGAGCCACCCAGCTAGTTCCTTGTGAAAGTAAGGCTTTTGTGATTTTCTTTTTCAATGTCCGATTGGCTCGTTCCACTAACCCAGAGCTCTCAGGGTGGTATGGACAGTGAAATTTTTGTTTAATGCCTAAAGCATTCTTTATTCATTATTCTTCTTGATTCATCCTGTAAAATGGGTTCCCTGGTCTGAGTGCATTGAACATGGTAAGCCCCATCGAGGGCAGAATTCATTGGCTAGTAAGAGGGTCACTATCATTTTTAGAGGTGGGAAAAGTTTCAATCCATCAGGTGAAATGATCAGTTATGACCAGGAAATATTTTTTTCCTCTTACAGATGGTAGGGGGCCTATGAAGTTGATTTGAATCTTTTGCATAGGACCTGTGGGTTGATGCTGGTGTCTCATTGCCATTTTAAACTTTTTGCCTTAATTACATTTAATTCATAAAGACACCACCGACAGTAGGCATGTATGTCTTCCGTCATCTTGGGCCACCCCCACTTTCCCTTGATATGGTACAGCATAGCTTTTGGGTTCAGATGGGTTGGTAGGTGATGGAGATCACAAAGGTGAGCCACAATTGATTTATGGGCTACAAATTGCTGATCCTTTGTGACCCAAGTGTTGGCATTATCAATTTTACAAGCATTTTCAATCCATGTCCATTTTTCCTCTCTAGTGCATTGTTCTTGTATTTCAGGTAGTGAAATTTGCTTCAGGTCAGGAGTTTGGGTGGCTGCCACTTGGAGATTTTCCTGTGGAATTGTTGCAGCCTTTTTAGCAGCCTTGTCTACAGCTTCATTTGCAAGAGAGGGGGTCATTGTTTTTGGTGTGTGCCTTCATCTTAACCACAGCCAGCTTAGAAGGCTTTTGAACTGCTTCCAATAAGCCTTTAATATACCCCCTATTTTTAAGAGGGGTACCGAATGAAATGAGCTAACCCCTTTTAGTCCAAGAATCAAGATAGTCATGAACTACCCCAAATGCATAGCGACTGTCTGTGTAAATGGTAACAGCCTGGCCTTCCACCAGGAGACAAGCCCGTGTTAGTGCCACTAATTTGGCTACTTGAGCAGAGCAGGAAGGTGGCAAGGAACCTGAGTGGAGGCATGTACCTGACAGGTCGCAAAATGCCCAGGATGACCGGCAACATAGTACCGGGATCCATCAACAAACAAAACATGATCAGAAGAGGGGAGTGGTTGTTCAGACACAAGTCGGTCCTGTATAATGCTGTCCTCAGAAAGAGGGCACTGATGAGGTTCCCCTGTTGTTGGTATTAAGGTAGCAGGATTAAGAAGGTTAGAATGTGCAGTTGTAATGTGGGGGCTTAGAAGGGTGCATCCCCACTTGGACCATCATGCTGAGGGGACCTTTGAGAAGCGGTCCCCGTCCGAGATTTTTTGAACTGCATGAGGCATGAAAATTGTAAGGGGGGCTCCAGAAACCAAAGGTGAGGAAACAGTAATGGCCCAGGAGGCTGCCTCTACGGCTTGAAGACGGTGGCTAAAAGCTAGAGTTACTGGATCAAGCCAGGTGGAATAGCAGGCCACAGGGCAGTTCCTGTTGCCATGGTTCTGAGTGCGTACAGCAATAGCATGGTCATCCTGTACATGGGTCCAGAGCTCGAATGGTACTGATGGGTAGGGGAACCTGAGTGCTGGAGCCAAAAGTTTTAAGCTGAGTTATGCAGTAGTCATGCTCTGGAGACCAAGAGATGGAGTCTGAGGAGGCTTGGGCCCCTTTAAGAAGGTCATTTAGGTGTTGTGCTAAGGTGGAAAATGATGAAATATATTGTCTACAAAAGTTAAGGAGATCCATTAACTTACATAATTCCTGAACTGTTATCGGCCACGGGGCTGCAGCAATTGCGATCCAGTGGTCTGAAGTGAGGGCTTTGGAGTCCTGGGAGACCGTGTAACCCAGATATTGAACCATAGGTAGAGATCTGTCTGAGCTTTCTGAGGGTTGGCCTTTAAGCCTGCATTGGCTAAGGCCTGGAGTAGCATTTGAAGGGCATGTAAGTGGTCAGAGACAGTGGAGGAAATAAGCAATAAATCATCAACATATTGCAAACAAGTAGAAATGGCAGAAACCCAGTCTACCAAAGACAGGGCCTTTGCCATAACCCAGTGGAAGAGGGTGGGAGAATTATGATGTCCTTGTGGCAAACAAATCCAGCTAAACTGGGTGGGGCCAAATGTAAACGCAAACCAGTGTTGTGACTCTGGATGAACAGGGAGGCTCCAAAAGCCATTTGCAATGTCTAACACAGTGAAGATGCAGTAAGAATGATCAAAGCCCGAAAGGGCGACTGATGGGTCAGTTACAATGGGGGAAAGTTTATCTGCATATTGATTAATGGTGCGGTTGTCGATAGTAAGGTGCCATGAGCCATCAGGTTTTTTAACTGGCCAGATAGGAGAGTTGGTGTGAAAGGAACAGGGAACATGTATGCCTCGTTGGTGTAAAGAATGAATAATGTCACCTACTGCGTTTAAGGCCTCAGGCTTGAGAGGATATTGTTTGGTAGATGAGGGAAGTTGACCAGAACCTGGATGGGTGGGCAGAGATGAACAGACACCAAGCTGCAAGATAACTTGTCCTCAGCCCAGACGGAAGGAAACCTGGAACATAATTCTTAAAAAGAGTTAGAGATATTTCAGGTGAGAGTTACAGATTTAGCAGTGGCAATAGAAGAAAGATTTGTTGCTGCGAAGTGGAATGGTATGAGTGCGCATGAGTTTATCAGTAAATGTAACTGTGCTCTGAGCGAGATTAAGGGTAGCTGCAGGATCACGGAGGACATTTATTCCCAAAATAGTTCCCTCAGCATTTGGAGCTACATAAAAAGATTCAGTCCAGAAAAATAGATTGAATTCTAAAAGAACGGGGTGGCTCCTGTAGGTAGTGATGCGTGTGCCTCCTCCCCCTGAAATAGTAATGTATTGTTTAGTAATGGGGAGGGGGAGGTCAGTAAGGGAAACGGATGCGCAGGAATTGTGCATGGCTGGCCCCTTATCCATGCTTGCAAATGTGGTCTCGAGAGGTGTATATTCACCTCCATAGCACTGACAGATAAGGGGACCGCTGAATCCTAGCAGGTCATGGAGTTCAGAAGTCTAGCCATTTCTTCCCTGCTCAGGTGTGAGTAGGGGTTGGCAGTGGACTGAACTGCCGGCTGGAGTTGGTTACGTGGGGCTGTCCAGGTGGGGCATCCAGCTGCCCAATGTCGATTCCCCCCACAGATAAAACATGGCAAAGCGCTGGGGGGACGGGAGGGGGTAGGAGCGGGGCCAGGACCGGACTGAAAAGGCAGAGTACTGTGGGGGTTCAACTGGCCATGGTCCCGACCCTGACTAGAATTTTGGGCTTTATGCCTATAGGTTTTCTGCGTATGCCCAATAGCCCCCAGTTACGACGAGTTATTTTACTTTTTGCTGTTACCACAGAAATGCAGGCAGATTTTTCTTTCTTATCTTTGGCTTGTTTAGCTTTACATTCAGAAGCCTGCAGGCAGATAGATTCATAATTAGAGCCTGGGTTTACTCCCAAATTAAGGGCAGTTTGCGGATGGGAGCTGAAACCTTCCATCAACATTTTAAGAATGCCTGATTGGTCTTTTGGGGGTCCAAGATACCTTCATTACTTAAATACACTTCCCATTTTCGCTCACAGGACTTGGCAGCAGGTTCATCCTTGCTTTGCACACAGCCCACTATCAATCCCCAGTTCCCAGCTCCATTGCACAGGGCATTTTGAATGGCTTCTTTAAAATCAGTGCAAGCATGGGTCATATCAACTTCTGATTCAGACTTAACAGAGGCCCAATTGCCATTTCAGTGTTCCTCTAAAAGGACCTTGAGTTACATGTTGGTGTGCACATGTCACACAGTGTGCCAGACCTCACCTTTGACCACTGTAGGGGAGGTTGAAATTAGCTTATCTACCCAACAGAAACAATATAGTCAAAACAAAACAAGAGTCCTGTGGCACCTTGAAGACTTAACAAATTTATATGGGCATAAGCCAGCTAAAACCTCTGCAACACATCATTAAGGATCTACAATCGATCCTGGAAGAGGATCCCTCACTCTCTCAAACCCTGGGAGGCAGGCCAGTCCTCGCATACAGACAGCCCCCCAACCTGAAGCAAATACTCACCAGCAACTGTATACCATACAACAGAAACACTAACCCAGGAACGTATTCTTGCAACAAACCCCGGTGCCAACTCTGTTCGTATATCTACTCAAGTGACACCGTCGTAGATCCTAACCACATCAGTCACACCATCAGGTTCACATGCACATCTATTAATGTGATATACGCCATTATGTGCCAACAATGCCCCTCTGCCATGTGCATTGGCCAAACCAGACTGTCTCTCTGCAAAAGAATAAATGGACACAAATCAGACATCAAGAATGGTAATATTCAAAAACCAGTAGGAGAGCACTTCCGTTCCCTGGACACTCAGTAACAGACTTGAAAGTTGCCATACTTCAACAAAAAAACTTCAAAAACAAACTCCAGCACGAAACTGCAGAGCTGGAACTCGTATGCAAACTTGACACTATCAGACTAGGTCTAAACAGAGACTGGGAGTAGCTAGCCCTCTACAAAAAATAATGTTCCCCCTTTTGGCATTCATACCACCTCATTAACTGGTGTGAATGGGCCTCATCCACCCTGATTGAATTAACCTCGTTAACACTTGCCCTCCTCACTGTGAGGTGACTCACCCATCCTTGCATGTGTATATATACCCACCTACCTGAAGTTTCCACTTCATGCATCTGACGAACTGGGTTTCAAAGCTTATGCCCAGATAAATTTGTTAGTCTTTAAAGTGCCACAGGACTCTTGTTGGTTTGCTAAAAACAGACTAACATGGCTACCCCTCTGAAATAGTCAAGACAGCAGCTCCCTTCCTGGAGAGAAGATCCTGTTATCATTAGACTGGTGGATGTAACTGGACCAGGTGTAAAACAGAGCCTAGTTCTACACATCCCTTCTACCGCAGGGTGGGGAATATTCTTGGACAACTTACAAATTTGAGGGAAATGGTTAGACCCCAAAAACTCTCTTCATATTAATGTGCTAGAACTCAGAACTGTTTGACTGGAATGCAAGGCATTCCTACCCCTTTGAGATATCATTGTGCAGGGGCTTACAGATAACACCATCTATAGGATGACAAGATGTTGAATACTCTATATCCAACAGACATATGACCTTCTGGCACTCTGCTGATGCTCATATTTACAGTTTAACACATTTTGATATAGGTCTGTTTCAAAGAAGACTGGTTCAAAGCTTATTAGCTAATAATGCATGTCAGCAGTGCCCATGCGGACAGCTATTCCATGGCAGACTAGAGTTGGGTAGATTCACAACCCAGCTTGCTGCAAAGTAATGTTCTTGTAGACGTCACTAAGGCACATTCTGTGTTGACACTGAGAAGTGCAACACAATTATAGCTAAAATGATGATATAATTTCAGGGTGGTATCCTTGTTAGCTGTTCTGTCATTAGGAGATTACCTACAGTACGATGATATTGTGCTGTAAGTTTCCAGCTCCAAAAAGAAAGTCCGTCTCCAATACATGTCTTAGCACTAATGAGCAAAATTCTTAACCTTTACGAACAGCCTTTTATGGGGGATGGGAGAAAGCAGTACAGATGAAAGCAAAGCCAAAAGAAAACACAAATATATCCTGATCATAATCACGTCAGTACCAATCATGTCAGTAGCAAGTCCAGTGTAGAATACCTGTCTCTTTCCAGTTCCCTCTGAGCTTCATAAAATGGTCAGAGGAATGATACATTGCCTCTTGTGGGCTATGTTTTCCAACCTATAGCTTTCCCCTAACTCTTTTAGCTTCTTTTACAGCTCATGATAAATCTCCTGAATTGAATTCAGTGTCAGAGACACCATCTTGAACCTTGTTTCTGCCATTTGAATCACAGTTTTAGGCGATGGTGCTGTGATGCCAGATTCTTTCACATATTTTACCAGAGACATTGCATTATGTACTGTCTGTGCAACATTGGGAGCTTCACAAGCTAATTCCATTGTATCAAGTCCATGTTGAAGAACGTGATCTTGACAATTTAGGCATATCTATGGTCTTAGAGAAAGCAGTATATTAGCTCCTTGATCAGTCACCCACATTACTGTATTTAAATTAGCTGGCTTGAATCCAAATGTTTTCACCAGCAGCTTTAACTTCACACCTGATGTTTTCACTGGTTTTTCTTCTTCTAAAGGAAAACATAGTAATAGCTAAGGCCTCATCTACACTAGAGAGTGTTGTTGACAGAAGTTACAGTGACAAATTATAACACTTGTGCCTGTTCACATAGCACTCGTGTCACCATTTGGCGTCCACAGTTGGTGCTCTAGCTTCGACAGTGAGCAATGCACTGTGGGTAGTTATCCCACTGTGCAACTCGCCGCCTTGTGCCACTAGGAGTTGTGGGAAGGCAGAGAGGATTACAGTGCATCATGGGCGTGGGCTCAACGTCCCATGATGCAGTGATTTCCATACTGTCACTTCATGGATTTCTGAGTGCATTTTGCAGCATTTTTCAATGGCCCTAGTTTCCTGTGCTCCCACCATCTCTATCTGAAAGGATGGGTCCTGCGTTGCTCTCCATTGTTGTTCTCAATGTTCTGAACACATTGCACTTGCTCATGCAGTATATCATGAGCTCCCAATCAGAACAGAAATCCAAGGCGCCTGACCTGCTATGTGCCTTGCAAACAACTATACTGGATTACTGTTTGCATTTATGGAGCATCTGCTCATGGTGCACTGCTGCTATCATCATAACATCAGACACACCATTCTTGGGATATCTGAGGGCACACAATCCAGGACAAATAGTCATCCCAAGAAAGGCTCCTTCTTATCAATCTTCTAGAGTTGAGAGTAGTGAAAAATGCTTATATTCAGTTTCTTTCTCTGATCATAGCTAAATCCATCAGGACCATGACAGAGCATGTGGCCTGCATGTTTTGCATCAACTGTCAGGGCAGGGTGCTTTCCCTCTCACTTTGTACTGGAGCAGTAAAACACTGGAATTGGTGCATAGCCAGCCAAATAGTAATCTCCGTTTCTTACTTCCCTGGTATACAAAATACCGCAGTAGATGAGCTCGGAAGGTAGTTGCCCCATAATTACAAATGGGGACTTATGAGTCCTCAACAACATATTCTTAACTTGGGGGTTTCCAGAGGTGGATCTCTTTGCATAAGTCACCAACAAAAAATGTAAGAAATTTTGTTCCAGAGGGTGTTTAGATCTCTCACTCACTAGATGTTTTTCTTATTTCATGGGCGAAGAGCCTGCTTTACAAGTACCCACTCACACCATTGCTTTTCTAAGTTTTGAACAAGATAAAAGCAAGACAAGGCTATGGTCATTTTGATTGCATTGACTTAGCAAAGACAATTTTGGCATCCTTACCTGATTTGACTCACTTCTCATCCACTGCTGAAACTTGCTATCAGTCGTCACCTATTATCTCAGGATACAGGTTGGTTACTTCATCTCAGATTAGAAATTCTATACCTTCAGGCGTGGCTCCTTGATGTTTCTTGGGGGTAGAGACTTCATGTTCAGCAGAGTTGCAACAGATATTGTTACACAGTAAACATCTACATAAACTACTTACCTTCAGAAATGGAAGAGATTTCACCACTGGTATTCCCATCATCAAGATTCCCCTCTTCACTCTCCTCTTCCCACAGATCTAGTCTACCTATTGGAATTAAAAAGATCCAAACTTGTTAAGAGTTCTCTCAAGGTCCTCTTGGTTGCTATGTACCTTTCACTTGTCAGTAGAAGGTTTTTCAGTTTTTGCTTACCCCATAACCATCAGGTTTCTGAAAGGATTGATGAGCCTCTTTCCACAAATTAGAGAACCTACTCCAGTATGAAATTTGAACCTCATTCTTAATTACTTTGACATGCTCCTTTGACCCATTAGTTACATGTTCACTGCTTCTCCTAGCCATGAAAACAGCTTTCTTGATGGCCATTTCTTCCACTTTGAGGGTCGGAGAATTGGGTGCTTTAATGGCAGATCCCCCACCTTAGAGTGTTTTTCAAGAACAAAGTATCATTGTGACTACATCCCAAGTTCTTACCCAAAGTGTCTTCTGAATTTCAGATAAACGAGACTATCCATCTCCCAATTTTTTTCTCCAAAACCACATCAGACTAGACATGAAGCTGCCTTCCATATGTTAGATGTCAGAGGGCATTAATTAGCCTTTTAGCTGAACATAACCAAACCTTTATGAAAGTCTCCTGGGCTGTTTGTTTCGATTGCAGACAGTTTCAGGGGCTCCATAGTCTCCACCCAGAGGCTCTGAAGATGGATCTCTGGGTATATAATTTCATTATACGACATTGCGAATATTAACCTACTGATAGACAAGGTTCTACAAGGTCATAGTCTACTTCCATGGCATTACTCAAGAATGTTTCAGTTGCTGAAATTTTGCAGAGCTGCATCCAGGACTTCAAGGACATACTTTCTCCCCCCACAAGCCTTTGGTTCATGCCATAGATCAGATGTTGCAGCTGACATTACAGTTTTGTTTTAGACTCTGTTCTGATGCTCCCTCCTCCTCTATCTTCACTACAAGGCACAAGCATATGTAGTGCACATGCGTAGGCTGAACAGGCACTGCTACCAAAAATCTCTGATCAGAGGCACAGTGGTTCTTGTGCACCTGAAGTGGTGCATCCAGAAGGACACACAGCTTGAAGAACTCCAGTTATTGCACAAGGTGAGTTACTTTTTTTTTTATAAATTTACAGATACATATTTTTCAGTCTGAAGAAAAGAAGTCATGCATAACTGACTTGTCCCAGCTACTAAAGAGTGAATACATCCTTTTTAGTATGCTGCTGCAGTGATTAATTTTCTGTCTTTTTATTGTTATATTTAACTAATATTTTGCAAGATTTGCATTGCATATAGCCAAATGGATTATCATGGAGTACAATGTCATAATTTTTTCAAACTGTGGATTTAGCCCCTTTTCAGCAATAGATATGTCCACAGCTACACAGTCGCCTATTGATAATTTTCTTTTATCATCATCTGCTTCCTCTGTTGAATCTCAATGTAGTGCTAACTGGTTGATGGGCCCTCCCTTTGAGCCAAGGACCACCTGCTCTTTCTGGGTATGTTTACATTGTGATGTAAACCCAGGATTAGTGGGACTTGATCAGCTGACTGGTGTTGGGGAAACCTGGGCTTGAGCAGCTACTCTGAATTTTAGCCCTATGTTGACTTTTCTAATTCATGCTCCAGCTTGGGACTCTGGCAACCATACTGCAGACCCAACTCAAACCAACTACATCCCAGAGTCCTCAGCACCCTCCTGAAATGTGACTACTCTAGCCCTATGACCGTGAAGCACTGTGGGAAAACTTTACTGCCTGCCCTGCACATTGTAGGAAGTTTGAAGAACCTGTGAACACAGTCTGCCGAGCAGTCATTTTGGTCTGCACTTTTAACTACTGGAGTCAGCAACCTGGGGGCACCTTTTGAAGATCTTCTCTTGCTTGCACTCTCACTCCTGTATCAGGAAACTGGCAGATAATCTGTGAGGTGCTGGTGGACATTTTGATTGCATTTTCTGTCCTACCAAAGGTATCTGATGGATTTCCTGACAGAGCAGGAAGTGGAGGAGGAGTACCCTGGCATGACAGACTCGCATTGGCAGATGCTGCTCAGTACAATTGGCATAGCCACTGATGTCCCTTACTTATAAGCACCGGTGCAAAGCAATTTTAGAATATCTGCTCCACCTAAAGCAGGACGGATTGGCCTTCAGTTAAGGTCTGTGTAGCAGCTGTATCTGCTTTCCACCCCTTAGTGGAAGGTAAAATAGTCTTTTCACATGAAATGATGGCCAGATTCTTTAAGGGACCACAGCAATGTATTATGTGAACAAACGGGGGAGACCACTCCCATCAGCTTTGTCAGGAGGCAATAAAGTTCTGTCAGTTCTGAATTGAAGAGAACTTCATTCTCACTGCCGCTCATTTACCCAAGTGCCCAGAATCATTTGGCCAATCACTTCAGCAGGCATTTTTCTCAGCATCATGAGTGGTTTCTGAAGAGCAGTATGCTGAGGCCCATATTCGGAGAATGGCATATTCCTACTGTCAACCAGTTTGCAATAAAGGACAATAAAAAGTGCCATCAATTTTGCTCTCGAGTAGGCCTCAGTCCAGATTCCATGACAGACACGTTTCATCTGATTTGGGAATCAGTGCAGGTGTATACTTTCCTCCCAGTCCTTCTCATTCCTCAGTCATCCTTAAACTGAGGCTGGGTTATACCAGACTGATTCTCACTGCATCATCTTGGCCAAGACAGTGTTGGCTTTTTAATCTGTCTTTCTGTTCTTCCATGCATTCCTTTTCGTTGTTGTCCTGATCCACTGATTTTGTCCTGTGGTCAGATTTCACACCCAGCGTAGAACAGTCTGCACCTCGCAGCATGGATATTGCATGGCTAGAAAAGGAAGAGAAGCCCTGTTTCAAAACTGATTGACAAATTCTACTGAATGGTAAAAAGCCCTCTATTAGAACTCTCTGTGTGGCAAAATGGAATAGTTTTTTGATCTGGTCCCTAGTCTGGGGGATTCAACAATGCAGGTATGCGTTTAGGACATTCTGGAGCACTTGTTGTACCTCCAGTCATCTGGTCTCAGTGGACTGTTAACACTGTGTTGGCTACCATTATGGTGTCTCCATTGGAGTCCTTGGCAACTTGTTCTGTATCTCCTATGCCAAAATACAACTTTTCTTGTGGCCATAACTTCTGTGAGAAAAGTTAGTGAGCTGCAGGCCCTAATGGCAGATTCTCCATACACCCTGTTTTCAAGGACAAGGTTTCTTTGAGACTTCAATCCTGAGTTTTTGTGTACAGTGCCATTACAATTTCATCTTAACCAGACACTTCACTTACCTGTGTTTTTCCCAAACCTTGTTCAAGTGCTGGCAAACAGCATCTTCGTTCCTTGGATGTGAGACATAAGAACATAATATCGGCCATTCTGGTCAGACTAAAGGTCCATCTAGCTCAGTATTCTGTCTTCCAGCAGTGGCCAATGTCATGTGCTTCAGGGGAATTAATAGAACAGGTAATCATCAAGTGATCCATCCCATTGGCCATTCCCAGCCTCTGGCAAAAAGCAATTCCTGACTGTCCTAGCTAATAGCCATTGATGGACCTATCCTCCATGAACTTACGTATCTAGTTCTTTTTTTATAGTCATGGCCTTCAAAACATCCTCTGGCAAGGAGTTCCACAGGTTGACTGTGCGTTGTATGAAGAAATACTTTCTTTTGTTCATTTTAAACCTGCTGCCTCTTAATTTCATGTGGTGACCCCTAGTTTTTGTGTTATGAGAAGGAGTAAATAACACTTATTTACTTTCTCCAAACCGCTCATGATTTTATAGACCTCTGTTATATCCCCCCTTAGTCGTCTTTTTTCCAAGTGGAAAAGTCCCAGTCTTATTAATCGCTTCTACTATGGAAAATCTCTTCTCATATGGAAAATGCTTGGCATGTTACTTAGAAAGAACTAAGCCATTCCATTCATCTTTTTGTTTCCTTTGTAAATTGTATGAATGG
>ML675623.1:729847-745556 GCA_007922155.1 Mesoclemmys tuberculata | reverse complement strand
TTTTTTTCCAAGACCTTACACACGACAGACGTCAAGCTAACAGGTCCCAAACAACAGCTGTCACATTTTTCACTGATGTTTTAATATTGGACATATGCAGGGCTGCTACTTGGTCTTCCATACATACCTTTAACAGGCATTATGCTATTACGTCTGCATCTAAATCAGATGCGAATTTTGGGAAAACAGTGTTGCAGGTACTCCTTAAGTAGACTCTGAGCCCCACCTCCTTCTGATACTGCTTGTGACTCACCTGAGTGGAACCATGAATGTCTGCAACCACTAGAAGAAGAAAAAGTTGTTACTTACCTGTATTGTAACTACTGTTCTTCAAGATGTAAGAGCAGATGTGTGAAAGATTGGGAATTTTCTGTAATATTTGTATGAATGCTGTGTGTGCCTCCATTTCCCCTATATTTTGCATGGCTACCCAGTGGGGAAAAAAGGATCAAGTTTGCTCTCAGGGCAGGCTAAATGACATCAGACTGTGTGTGTGTCACCCAGCTTTCTGAACCTGAATGAGTCATTAAATAGGACTGGCTGAGACTGACCCCATATCAGTGGAAAATCTAAGAACACAATGGAAAACCCATCACCAAGCCACTGACCCAGAGAGAGATGGATTTTCCTGCCTCTAAGCAGGGATGCTGAGCAAAGACCCTAGCTTGAGAACAAAGGACTGGAGGGTGTGAAGTGGGTGATAAAGCGTTGGCTTCTAGAGGAAACTGAGGGGCTCTCTCACCTGGGAACTGACTAAGGGCAGGTCTACACTACTGCTTAAGTTGATCTAACTTACACCAATACACCCCCCCCTCCGCATTGTAGTCTAAATTTTTGATATTTGGTGTGGAGGAACCAAGGGGGATTACGGTGGTGCCGCCCTTAAATAGCCTGGGAGGAGGTCAAGGCCAAAGGGTGGGTGCGCCACACCTACAGGTACTGCTAGGCAGAGTTCTTTGGCTTTGGTGCCCTTTCGCACATACACCTGAGTGGCATACACTTCTGCACCCTCTCCTCAAAGAACAACAGTTACAGTACAGGTAAGTAACTGTCTTGTCTGCTGACTTCACTGCATCAATTACGTTTGAATGATATTTTCAAGTTTTTATATCTTACTTTGAGGGCTAGGAATTTCTTTCAAAAACGAAAGCTGAATTTCTGATGTAATCACATGACTCCAGGAGCTGGGGTCCTAGGCATTTACAGTGCCTATGCTTTAATCCTGCCCTGTGGAAACACTCAGAATATCTTCACTCTGTTTAAGAAATGTAAGTTTCAGAAAGCAACATTGGTCCATGTTTTTCCCAAGTTAGCTTCATTTGCGGACAGTAAGTTTTTGATTCTGACCACTGCTTGTGCTTTCTCCAACTATCCTTTGCATACAGGATGGTTGTGTACATTTCATTTGGAAACAGTAGATGTCGAAGGGCTAAAATTTTGGCAAGTAACAGCACAAATAAACTAACAATCAGCTGTGAAATATTTCACCTCAATCTAGATAGGTAGATGTCAGATAGAAATTGTTTAGAAAGGTGCAGGTGCTCAAAGTCTGAGCACTTGGCATTCCTCGACAATGGACAGCTAACTCTTGATATTTAGGCTGGCTGTGGCTACATTTTACAACAGCTGCCAGAAAGTAGATGAGAAGAGACTTGTGAACACTGCCCTAGCTATAATTAAGTGAGAAGCATTCATGTATACTGTATAACAGCTCCTTTTTTCCCTTCTAGATCTCCATCTACTGGTGGATGTAGCTTGCAAACAGGAGCACTTTCCAAAAGAAGAATTGAGAGAGTGAGAAGTGGGTGACAAGCATGTGAAAATGTGCAGTAACTGCCAACTGGGTTCTTCATATCAGACCTGAGAGGCAGTGCTTTGCACACAGTATGCACTTTGGAACTTTTCAACTCTGTTTAAAAAAAAAAAAAAAGCTCTTTCCTTTTGCTTTTGTTGTGAGTTTAATGGAGAATTAGTCACTCCATTGTTTACTGCATTTCTTTTGTTACATTTTCTACTTTGATATGTTGTAAAACATCTAGCGGCCAGACTGTTTAATATGCAGTAATTGTTTATCTGCCTAAAATTCTTTAGAAATGGACTCTCTGTAAACAGGAACCCTCAGCAAGGCTTTCTTATTGGGAGTAAGTTGTTTCTTGTTTTGTATTTGGAATCTCTCTAGTTCACTTTGTTGGGGAGTGCACTCAGCACAGCCCCAGTTTGGTGCTAACTGTGCATCTCCTTGGAGTTACGCTGGCCCTTTAAAGGGAATTGTGAGAGAAACAAAAGCATTGGGAGGTCACAAGATTCCAGGTCTGAGTGGGTCAGGGATTCCAGGAGAGCATCTCTGGGAAAGATGAGCTAATTTTCTAAGTGACTAACCAAGAAATGCTCTTCCTTCTAAGCACAGTGCTGTTTCAGCAGCAAGAGTGTTCCACTGATGAGCATCCACCATAGATACCAGCTGCTGGATCTTTTACACAACTGGGGCATTCTTCTGTTTTAATAATTTAATTTGATTCTAGTGATATCTATAATGGTAAGACATCTGTTTGTTTACTACATTGCTTATTTTAAGTAGGTCTTCACAAGACACTTTTAACTTGTTTAATATTTATTGACAGTAGACTTAAGGTTTTTAATAGCTATGTATTTGTATTAATATTTATTAACGTTGAAATATTGACAGAAGGCTAAAGGATGCATGTGCAATATTTGTCGTGTTAGGATAATATATTTGAATGAGGCAGCACTGAAAAAAATGTAACTCTAATTGTTTCCTGCCTGTTCATGCATCTTTATAGTCAGTGAGACTCAGTCCTATATAATTGTGAAAATGCACAAGAAAGAAGCAGAGCGAATATGCCTTGTATTTGTCAGGACCTGAGTTATGTCCTCTAAATCTTTCTGTAGCTTACTGGCTTACAGCTACATTCAGTACCTCACAGACAAACTCTGGATGATAGGATGAACCAAGGTCAGATCTTTTAAACCCCTACCAGGGCTCCAAAGCTGGGGGATGCTCTTGGGTCTTGGTACACTAGCAGGAGCACTAATTATACTGACCTTCCTCAGAGCTGACCTTTCTTTACATCTGTTGTCATATGTATACATTACGTTTTCAGAGACCTTGAATGTTTTAGTGGGTTGCATCTTCTCAGGCCCTGCTTGTCAAATTAGAATATGTGGAAACCCAATAGCAAAAAATAAAGTGCATTCAAATAGTTAAAAGGAAAAGGAGTTCAGCAATACAGCAGGAACACCAAAATCTGGGTTTGGTTTGTTGCTCCTCAGCCTGGCAGGGCTTGGGACTAGTGCAGAGGATGCTGTGGAAATAGGGAAGAGCCTCATTGTCCTCTAGCCATTTCTGTCTTTAAGGGAATGATGACAGGCTTTGAGTAGAGTCTTGTCTAGTCCAGCTGCCGTGACTGGGAAGTGGGCATGAAGTCATAGGGATCACTGGAATTCTGTATTGCCAGACTTAAGTAATGAAGCTTCCTTGCTTAACTTTCTCAGTCCTGTCTACACCAAAAGATGTGATGTTCTTTTGGAGACATGAGTCAAGGAGCCTATTGTTTTAATGATTAATTACGAAATTCTAGTATTTATTATCTTTCTGAATTAAAAAAAAAGCCATGGAGCTGGATCTCCTGCCATACTTTACATGCACAATACTATCAGCTGTAGCTCCCCTTATTCTTACTTAACTCTGAGGCACATTGTGAGAGGGCAGAAGAAAAAGGACACTCACTGCTTAAAGAAATCAATATAGTATTGCACAACTAAGAAGTCTTGGATAACCCGGCAGACTGGACATCTCAGTATTTCGGCACCTTTAGCATGGATGTATTTCAGTCAGCAAACAATAAAGTGTGACTGCTCCAACCAGGCGCATTGTTTTCTTGTTAATGGGAACAGTGTGGAGTTTGGTTACACTGAGATGTAAAATAACAGCAGCACATACAGAGCATGGTTGCAGATTTCTGCAACTAAAGTTGTTAAAGTGAAATAGATGTGGCATTTATATTCTCAATGTGTGTTATGCTTTAAAATGCAGATATTTAAAATAAATATTTCGACGAATTAATAATTCCCGATAGCACCTTTATAACTTAAAAAAATCATTGTCATATTGACAGACTTCTTAAAAGTGTAGTCTACCAAATTTCCCTCTTGTGTAACTCCACTGACTTCTGTGGAGTTCACGAGGGAAGAATTTGGCTCAGTGTGTACCCAAAACCTCATTAATCTGTCGTGTTTTTGAGTGCAATTCCTTTTTCATAAGCACCATGTCTGATAGAGGTTCACTCTTAACCAGCTTAATGAGAGGGCTGGATGGATAGCGTATTTTCTATATGGTATATACTGGGGTTTTTTGTATGTCTTTCTGAGAACCCTCCTCAGCACAGATCTATCACATGCTAAATTACACACTTCCACTTGCAACCTTACTTTGAGGTTATAGGTCTGACCTATAGTATTATTCACCTCCCAGTGATGTCAGAGGAGAATAACAGTTGAATTCCAGACCTCTGACATCAGCCTGACCTGAAACCTTCTTGCAGTAGCAACTAGAAAAGGGCTACTGAATCTAAATTAGCAAGAGCTGAAGAAAGGCTGTGCGTGAAATGGACAGAGTCCTTCCCAGGGCCGAAGACATAAGGCTGCAATAAATCAGTACATTCTACAGAAGGGAGTTGCTTTAGATGCTGACTTGATGCTATTCAGAGTGTCATGGGAAGGCTGGGAAAGAGCCTGCCATCACGCTGATAAATTCCCTACTTCGTTTCTTTATTGATCTGACTTTACATTTAATTTATTTTATATTTTATTTTTATCTTTGCTATGTTAGGCGCAGACTTTGCTTCGATATCAGTTTGAAGGATCAGTCAATGATCATGATTTACATGTGATAACTTAGTCAGATGAAGTTAGTAAGGGCTGTACTGAATGCAGTTTAACTGTGGATCAGGAGAGGGAGTCCAGGAGCTCTGAGAACCAGACATCAGGGGGGTGGGGTTGTTGCCTCTGGCTGCTCCACCCTCACTTTGTGTCAGCAGGTAGAGAGAAAGCTTGCAGTCCCAGGGGAGGGAGGCAGAGAGCTGGGGAACACAAGCTGCAAACTGCAGGCTTCCTCCTCCAGGGAGTTGATTCAGAAATGCTTTTCTGGAAGGAAAGCTCTTCCATGACTTCTACGTAACTTTCCAAGTCCACCTCAGGATTCAGACTCCTTACTTCTGGGATTTGTTGCCTACTTTACAATGATAGCAGCCTGCCTAGGTTTGCTGCTGGATTGCTGCTGATGTTTCAAACTTTGTTTTTTTTTCTCGCTCCCCATACTTAGAGCTGATCATTGTATGTGCTGTAAGGAGAGGAGAGACTCTTCTATTTGAACGGCGTTTTCAGAAATACTTTTGGATTTGTTCTAAGCTCTTTCGATTGCATTTGGACACTTAACTTTCAGCCATGCCTGGCCCAGGAGCTTTCAGCTTGGAGTAAATTTCTCCGTTTGATCTTGTTGGATTGTCTTTCTGGCTGTGGAATTCCACTTGCATCTACCTGCCTTTTGTGTGTGTGTGTGTGTGTGTGTGTGTGTGTGTGTGTGTGTGTGTGTGTGAGAGAGATATTTTTCTAAGTAACAGGTTGGTAAAATAAGAGACAATTTTTGTTAAGCTGTTAAAAAATTGGTTTTGTCCAGGGTTTATAGAAACATTTCCGTCTGTTTCAGCCCCTGTGGATTCCTGCAGGCAGACTACTCAAAAGGTTTCCTGATCTCTCTTAAAAATCCATATTTTCCTTCTCAGGAGAATGATCAGTGTAATAGAGTCATTTTAGTTGCTGAATTTCCCTACCCAGACTACAATATGAAGACTCTTCAATACTTTTTGTGTGACCTTGGGTAGTCCGTATGGATTTTTTAATTTTTATTTTGTGGTGCTTTTATTTAGGATGGTATTAACATGTGCTTGAAAGCAATTATATCAGTTCTTGAGCATGCACAGGAATAGCATAAAACAAACAAGGACATGTTTGTAACTTTTTGCTCAGAGTCTGTGCCTAAACTTTTAAGTTGTTTTGGTGGCCTTTTTACCTCCTGGGATTTAGAAAATAGGTTATTCATCTAACAAATTTTGGGAACTGCAGATCAGAAGATATGTGCTTTAAAACAGATTTCAGACACAGATTACTAGCTATTTTCTATCCTTATGCTGAACCAGGAGAATACATCTTGATCCCTGAGCCCCAGTGAGCGAGGCATTTCTGACAGAATAGGGATGTCAGAGATCAAATAGACTTGGAAGAAGACAACCCAATAGCAAACATTTTTTCTTTTATTTATACTAAACTTTAAAAATACTGCTGTAATTATCAAAGGGGAATATCCTCTCTCTTCCAACATTATTCTTTAATATGTGGAATTGATGGAGGACATAGAACTTGTGCTTTTGGGAATGAAATATGTGGAGAAGATAATTAGCTGGAGAGAAGGCCAAGTGCATCAAAGATCGGTGGGTTCGACCTGCTGATCATCCTGAAATGTAATCCTGAAAGGGCAGGAACTGTAAAGACACTTCTTCCATGGCAGAAACTCACCCTGTGATTAGCCCAGGCAGGACTGAAGTGCTGCATAGTATTGTTGTGTGTCCTGGCTGGGTTTTTTTTGGTGCCCATTCATTCAGGTTTTGTTGATCTCTTTGGATTTATCCATTGGAAGAAGGCGGCAGAACACCTGATTTAGGTTGTTGGTTTTTTTAAATTTTGTTAAGGCCTTACAGGCTTTTGGGCACGTGGCACCAAGGAAAAGAAACAATTATGGTGAGAAACAGCAGAGGAACCCAATGAGTGCCGGGAGAAAGAGGCTGTAGGTTACTGAGCCCCTTTCCCCTCCTTCCCATCTGCCCACCGACTGGAAACACACAAGGGCTCTAAACCTAACCAGCTCTGACTGCTGTTGGAACCTTCTGGTGGGATCAGGACACATTCCTGAGCGATATGTGTGGCCGAAGTGCACTGCTGCAGCTGGTAGCATGAGTGGTGGCCCCCAGCTGCAACTGGCTGTCCTCTGGCCTTGGCTGCTAATGGCTATACTGCAGGTTGGACTTGGCCAGACAGGGCTGGCACTGGCAGCAGCAGTGGAGTCGGAGAGATCAGCAGCACAGAAGGCTATCATTAAGGTGATCCCCTTAAAAATGGAGCCAGTCACATTGGAAGGAGTGTTTGCTAATGTTGCTGAGATTACTCCTGCGGAAGGAAAACTGCTGCAGGTAAGAAAAACTTTATTCTATCCGGTTTCATTGGCCGTATGCGTCTAGTGTCCCCTCCTCTTCCCCCTCCTTGCTGCTTCACCTCCTAGTGCAGTGGAATTGTTTTTATTTCCCAAGTGTACATTTATAACTAGAGGAACAGTGTGTTTTTCTCCTTGAACTGCCTACCTGTTTGCTTTGTAGTATAGTACCCTACTGCTCCTTAACCTTGCACACTGCGTCTCTTAAGATAATTTCTTTTGGAGCCTTTTTCTTTTTTTCTTCATCCTGTCATCAACTGCTCTTGTGCTAGTGTACTAATGCTGAGTTTATGGACATATTCAGTTGCTCCTATGGGGTTTACTACTTTTTATAATAGCTGGTGAGACAATGCAAAGTTTAGTGAGCCACTTTCCATGTTGGGCAAACACTACTCAAAGAGTATGGCCTTTCTCCTGAAATCCTGAGAGATTCCCCTACCTCTCCTTACTTCTAGATTTCTATTGGAGCTGAGGGATACATAATCCTTGATCCACAATATGACCTAGTTAGTTGTATGCCTGACTGTTGGCTCAGCTAAGGAAGCAATTTATCCTCATTTCACAGGTTCCCACAGCATCAGTACCTTACCCATTATAAGTGTGATCAATATCTGTTTATAACATCTTGATCCAAAGAGAGAGAAGAGCCTCTGAACAGATAGCAGTAGAGGCTGTGGCAGAGGCACAGCTGTATTGCTCAGGGAGCAGGCTGATTGTTCACATAATGTATCTGTGGAGTTCAGTTCTTTGTAGCAGAGTACAGTACACTGCTGGATTACCTTCATGTGCCATCTTGTCTGTCAGTTACTTGCCTTTTGTGTCCCTCACATAACTGAGCTCCCTGTTCAAAAGCCAGATATTACAAAACTGATTGAGACAGTTCTTATTCATTTCCATTCTGAAGTTATATTAAATTCTGCCAGGCTGTTAGCTGTGGTGACTTTCCAGATATGATACTGTCTCGTCAGTAACTAAAACAGTAAATTGTATGAAACAGTGGGAGAATAGAAAGATTTCTGAGCCAGCCTTGCAATATGTGGTTCCTCTGCTAACAAATCAGAAATGGACAGTAATACAAAATGGAGGCAGTGAGGCATTTGGAAGCTTAATTCAGGTTAATAAAATAATTTTAACTTGGAATGAAAGTGTTATAGCAGAGCAAAGTATTACTTTTCAAAATGATAATGTGGCTTAATATAGTATCCTCGACAAATATACTTGAGGGCCAATTCTGTCCTCAACCAACACCCAATATTCATGCCATACCAAAATCTACAGTAGTGTAGTATGTAAGTGCTGCATTTGAGCATATAGATCTTCAGATGTTGAGACACAAAAGTATACAATACCGACAGGTTTTTTTTAAAGAGGACATCCCATGTTGCATGGAAGTTTGAACATTTTAACCTAGTATGGTGTTTCAAATTGTTATCCTTTTACTACAAGAAATAAGCTGAACCCACTGTGAGACTCCATAGAATGAGCAATTTTGAGAATTAAAAATTGGAGGATTGGAGTGTTAAATCTATGAGAGAATAAAAATGTCCACAAAATGAAAAGGTTGGAGAAACACTCACTAACCTTATCTATTGTGTCTGGTGTGTGTAAACATACACACAATACAGTTCAGTATCTGATTTTAGGCTCCGATTCTGCAACTCGATTTGTACAGGTGGACATTTCCCACCCTCAGAGTCCCAATGAAGTCAGTGGTGTTCCACCTGTTTGCAAAGGTTCAAGCATGCAGAACTGGTTTCAGGATTGGAGCATAAGGTTAAACTTGTGGGGTCAGAGACTGTATCTTCATTTACTGGATATTTATACAATGCCAGGCACAATGGCTAGAAAAGATTAGTCAATTTTAGCGCTGATCCCTTGTGTGTATGTATAATATGATCGCTAATTATATTATCACATACAGATATTCAGGTAACCCAGTACAGTGCCATTTTTAAAAAATTAGGCCAGATCCTGCTACATGATCCATGTGGTCAGGCCGCCTGTGCCCACATGGTCCCATTGCAAGAATTGAAATCTAGATACACAATTGTAGCTTGTTGTAAGAGTAAGAGAAAATACACTTTATTTACTCAAAGTACACAATTAAAAGGGTTTAAGTCGTTTAAGGTAAGTTACATAAATATATGAAATGGCCTATATATGGGTTCACATTTAAACAGTGAAATAATTGTGGTGTATTGGAATATCTTATTGTACTTGCATTAATAACATCCTGATCCTGCAAAGACTTAGGCATATGCTTAACTTTGGCATCAATGTATTCAGGTGAATAAAGTTAAGTATGTGTGCAAGTATCTGAAGGTTCAAGTCCATATATTCGATTCCGATACTAAACACATATTTCCATCAGCTAATGAGGAAAGCTTTTTTTAAACTCCAATTTTAGATCTAAAGTTGTGATATCATGGGTACATTTCAAAATCAGTAACATACAGCCAGTCAGTCATCCTGAACACAACTGTATATGAATAATCAAAGTTGCCACTGAAGAGAGAAATGCCTGTCCAGTCCTTTTGGAAAATATTTAGTCCTACTAATAAAGCTAAAGGCTATATAACAACCTTATTTGGAGACATGACATTAACTAGAGAGCTACATATTGAAAACTAAAACATTGGAAAATACAAACTGTTAATAGAATTATGCAGGAATCCACTTCAGTATTAATGTAGTTAAATGTTATTCACTTATGAATATATCCTACATCCCTTTCTTCCATGGGTATTGCCTTTCACTTCTGTAGGATTACTCATTTATAAGGGGCCAAGGGCTGCAGAATTAGGCCTCACATGTTAAAAGAAAATTCTCTATCTATGGTACACTTATATTGTCCAGAATAATTACTGTTACAGCATCAGTTTATTATATAAAATCATTTAGTCTCACTAAACATGTAAATACCACTTTCAGAATATTTTTTTTATTTTCAACATATGTATCAGATTCTCTAGGTGCATTACAAAAATGTTTTAAAAAATCAACATTAACCCTAACCTATCAAACAGACTTTAGAAATTGACTTCACAAATAAAACCTTCCCAAGTCCAGAACAAACTCAGTCCTGTCCCCTCTCCCCACTCCATCAAACTTTCTGCTTATACCATAACTTTTGGATGTATCATCCAGGCTTTGTTCAATCATCATTTTGTTCCATCACCTCTTCTGATTCCTCAATCTCTGGCAGTACCTCTTTTTAATACCAAAAAAGAACAGGCATCTCCCCCAAACCCTCTACAGTGAAGACTGATGCAAAGAAATCATATAGTTTCTGAGCAATTTCATTATCTTCATTTATTACTCCCTTCAATCTCTGATGATCCAGTAGACCAAAATTCTTTTGCAGTTTTCTTGTTCCTGATATAGTTAAATAAATTTTTGTTGTGTTTTTTTATGTAATGCTTTGAGCAATTTGGTCTTTGAAATTCATGTCAGCCCTGTGAATTTCCCTCTTACACACTGCTTATTGTAATTTATGGTCCTGCATATTGACATAACCAGTGTTACATTTACAAATTTTGAAAAATCTGTTGGCTTGTGTAACTTCTCGAACCTTGCCAATTGATTATAAGGCTACACAGCAAAAAACCCTGCAACAGTGAGTCTCAGAGCCCTGGTCAATTGACTCAGTCTCACAGAGCTCATGCTGCAAGGCTAAAAATAGCAGTGTAGATGTTTGGGCATAGGCTGGAGCCCGGGCTCTGAAACGCGAACATCTACACTACTAATTTAGGTAACCTAGCACAAGACCCACAAACCTGAGACAGTTGACCCAAGCTCTAACTCTCGCTATTGTGGATTTTCTTTTTTTTTTTTGGTATGTAGATGTTAGCAAAAACACTTATTAAAAACAGCTATTATACTGGACTATTGCAGGATAACAAATGTTTTACCTATATTTTAAAAAGATTTTAGAGGTGACTGGGGAACTTACAGACCAGTAAGCGTTATATCTGTACCAGGCAAATTAGTTGAAATGATAATTAAAAATAGAATAATAAAACACCTGGAAGATCATGGTATGATAGAATCTAATCATTATGATTTCTGCAAAGGAAAATCTATTAGAGTTCGTTAAGTTTATTAAGATTAAGTAGAGTTAATCTATTAGTGTTCGTTGAATGTGTTGATAAAGTAGCGGACAAAGAACTGGTTGAAATAATTTATTTAGACTTCTGAAGGCCTGTGTGAGAAGTTTTTCCTAAGACTCTACTAAAGAAACTTAAGTAGTCATGGTGTAGATCAAAAAATGGTAACCAAAAAAAAGGGGGGGACAAAAAGCAGAGTAGAATTCAATAGTTGATTTTCATCATGGTTAAAGGTTTACAGTGGGTGCTTCAAGATTCTGTACTATGTCTGGTGTTTAATATATAATTAATTAATCTGAAAAAGGCTGTGAACTGTAAGGGAGTGACACTTGCAGATGACACAAAGGTATTCAGGTTTGTCAAAACTAGAAAGGACTGTGAGGCACTTTAGAAAGATCTAGGCTAAATCTATATTATGGAGCCTATGCCAGCATAGCCCCCAGGTGAAGACGTTTTGCTGTCAGTGTAGGGACACCACCACCTGAATGACATCAGCAGAGGCACTCTTTCATCAAAATAGCGGTGTCTATACTGAGGGTTTTGTTGGACTAGTGGGTGTAGTTTTTCACACCCCTGACCGACATAGACGTGCCAGAGTGTAGACCTAACCTTAACCAAGGTAGGTAAATAGGCAAAACAATAGTAAATTAGGCCTGGTTTACATTAGAAAATTGTCAATTTCACTACATCAGTTAGGAGTCTGAAAAATCCCTACCTCTGAGCTGCATTGTTAAACTGACCTAAGTCCCAGTGTAGACAGTGCTAGGTCAATCTAGCTACCATCTCTGGGGAGGTGGATTATCTATGCTGATTGGAGAACAAGCCCTAAAATTCTATTTTGATAAATGCAAAGTAATTCATATTGCAGGAGAAAAATTGAACTATTCCTACACCTTACAGGGTTCTAAATTAACTGTCAGCTCAGGAAAGGGACCTGAGTACCACTGTGACCAACTCAGTGAAGATCTCTACTCAATATGCAGTTATGGTCAAAAAGGCAAAGAAGGAATGGAATGGAAAACACAAGAGGGAATAATGCCATTGTATAACTAATGATATGGTCTCACCTAATATATTATATGCAGCATTGGTCACTCCATCTCAGAAAATATATTGCAGAATTACAGGAGGTTCAGGAAAGGGCAACTAGGGGCTTTTAAAAACTGCCATATGAAGAGATTGGAAAGATTGGATTATCTTTAGAAAGGAGACAAATAAAAGTATGTAAAATAATGAATAGTTTAGAGAAGATTGTCACAGTTCAGGACAACTGCACTAGTGTTTCTCCCTTGGTGGTTCCTCAGGGAACACACTCTAGGCTTCCAGCTCCTCAGCCATTACCTCTCTTGGGCAAAGACCTACAACTCTCTCCTAACCAGAGGTTCTACTTCGAGTGATTGCTCATATCCATTCCAATGTAGGTGAATGCATGTCTCCGTGCACAGGTTCCCGGAACTTTTTTCCCCTTAGGAGACCCCATAGGATCAGCACAGGCGCCCCTGGAGTGCTGCAAGCATGCCACAGTATATGAGGCACCGCCGACCCTACAGCCCTTCCGTTCCTTCTTTCTGCCCGTGATGGTTGCTGGAATGTCTCTTGCTTCATCGCAAGTATCTTCCCCTGATTGACTTTATGTTTAGTTAGTTAAGTGTTAGCAGTGTTAAGTGTTAGATAGTTAAGATTAGATAGGAGCCCTTAGGGACTCAGGGTGGCCGGGCCAAGCCGGGGTCACCTGGCTTTAAGCCTTGCACCGCTTGCAGCAAGGCTTTTCCTGTTAGTGACCCTCATGATCACTGCCTCAAGTGCCTGGGAGAGCAGCATCGGAGGGAAAAGTGCCAAATTTGTAAAGCTTTCAAGCCTAGGACTCAAAAAGAGCGGGACATTAGGCTGAAAGCGATCCTGATGGAAGCAGCACTCCGACCGGCTTCCAAACTGCCTCATTCCACCTCTACATTGAGTGTCTCCTCAGTGCAGAGTGCACCGCTGGAACTGAAGTCAACTCGGCACCAGCAAACATCTCCGGTGCCGAAGAAGAAGAGGTGGCAGAGCACAGAGCACGCCCACTTCCCCACACCGCCGATACAGGTGGGGTGAGTGCGGAGGTGCACCATCGAGCATGCTCCAGTGCCTTCATCTCCAGGCAGGGAGCCTCCCCCGACTCCCGGGGCGTAGGGGAGCGCCCCTGCAGGTGCCGTCGACACCGGAGGCCTGTCAGGTGGCAAGGGCTCTGATGGCCTTGCCCATGCCTCTGCCCCCACCCTCGACCAAGGGAGAGAGGGCTGGTGTCCCAGGGCAAACCTGCATTGGGTCCCCCCCGGAGGCTGGATGAGAGCACTGTAAGGGAAAAGTCTCCCACCAGATGGTCACCGAAGGTAGAGCGTGGAAGCTCCCCCTCAGCTCCGAGTCATCCTCATCGAGCAAATCCTTCCCGCGGCACCATGGATGGTCCCTGGCACTGGAGGCTACCCTTTCACAGCAGCGCCGTTCAAGGGTCGCCTTGCGGCGCAGACACACCTCCCGCTCTCAGTCCCTGGCACCGAGCTGTTCGTCAAGACAGCACTGGACCTGATCACTGGCAAGGAGCCCAGCACCAGGGGACTCTTCAGCAGAGCGTTGCAGATCCCGGTCCTTGGAGTCGGGTTTGGCACTGCGAGGCTCCAGGCGGCACTGTTCCTGATCTCCCAAAGGCAAGTGGCACCGCAAGTCGTTGGTGCCGAGACGGCGGACATCCTCAAGCTGTTTGGAGCATGCTGCTTTGCGTCAGCACTGTTCACATTGGCACTGGCGTTCTTTGTCCTCCTCAGAGTCATCGATGTGCCGGTCCCCGATGCAGAGCAGCAAGGGCTGGGGATGGGCCCGAGACCACTGCTCCAAAGGCTCAAGGTCCCTGAAAGGCAGGGAGGCCCAGGAGTCCAACCAGTGCCACCAGGAGGCGCATCAATTGGTGCCGATGCCAGCACTTGGGTGGCCTCAGGGTCCCTGGCAATGGCCCTATTGGGGCCAATGGGGCACTCCTTTGTGACAAGGTACTGTCGGTCCCATCTTCAGGAGTTCAGTTGGTACCCCATGCCACAGACAGAGATTGTAAGGGCCATTCCTCGGACAAGGAATTGGACCCAGCAGAGGAACCCTCCACAGGGCCCTGCCAGCGAGGCGAGCGCCCACAATCATCCTCCTCTTCCCCTGATGAAGCAGCTTCTAGGGACCACAAGGCACCATTGAGGGACTTCAAGGCACACCAGGAGCTGCTAAAAAGTCTGGCCTCCAACTTGAACTTGCAGGTCAGGGACACTTTCAGAGGAGGAGGACTCTCTTTTTGGTGTTTTTGGGGTGCAGGGCCCATCAAGGGTGGCCCTGCATGTGCACGACAGGGTCCTTAAGCTGGCTAAGGCCCTGTGGCAAACGCCTGCCTTGGTTGCCCCCACATCCAAGGGTGCTGAGAATAAATACTATGTCCCAGCTGAGAGGTTCGAGTTCCTCTTCACTCACCCAGCCCCGGGAACCCTAGTGGTGGAGGCAGCCAACCAAAGGGACGGGCAGGGGTACCAGAGTTCCACGCCTAAAAACAAGGAGAACAAGAAAATGGACTTGTTTGGGAGAAAGGTTTACTCTGCTGGGGCGTATCGCAAAACACCAGGTTCTCTTGGGCCGGTATAACTTCAACCTCTGGGACTCCCTCAGGTGGTTTGCTGAAGCGTTGCCCCAGTAGCAGGCGGCAGACTTTGCCATGGTCCTGGAGGAGGGGATCACTGTGGCAGGGGTGGCAATACAAACTGCCAGTGACACCGCAGACACCGCAAGCAGGGCCATGGCCTCTGCCATTGCTATGAGACGGTGCTCGTGGCTGCAATCCTTGGGATTCTCACAGGAAGTGCAGCAGTCGATACAGGACCTCCCTTTTAATGGGTTGACCCTGTTTTCGGACAAAACCGATGAGATGCTGCACTCCTTGGGCTTATACACACCTCAGGCCTCAAGGCGCCAGTTGTGACCACAGTCGCAGCAGCAATCTAGGCCACCGCCTAGACCCTTTCAGCCCAGTAGGGGCAGAGAGAGGAGCAGGGGGTTCGGCCCACATACTAGGCCTACCTCAGCCTCCCAACAACGGCCCCCCAAGGGGCCAAGCAATAAAAAAGGTCAATTTTGACGGTGTGCCTAAGGGTGGCTCTCTTACTTTGTCCCTGGATCCATCCCGTCCCTTCTTGCACAGGCTGAAGCCCTTCTACGCAGAATGGGCAAGCATTACATCAGACCGTTGGGTCTTCAGAATAGTTCTCCAATGATATGCCCTTCAGTTCGCAGCCTGTCCTCCAACACCCCC
>ML675623.1:694809-729747 GCA_007922155.1 Mesoclemmys tuberculata | reverse complement strand
GGAAATGGTTCCCCAGCACAAAATAGGGGGAGGATTTTATTCCAGATATTTCCTCATCCCCAAAGCGAAGGGGGGCCTGAGGCCCATATTAGACCTGCACCAACTAAACAAATTCATCAAGCGGCTCAGGTTCCTCATGGTCTCCCTAGCCTCCGTGATCCTTGCTCTGGATCCAGGGAATTAGTTTGCCACCCTTGATTTGAATATATCTATCCTTCCCAGCCACAGGTGCTTCCTACAATTCGTGGTAGCTGGGTCCCACTACCAATTAATTGCCCTGCCCTTTGGCCTGTCGTCCGCCCCCAGAGTGTTCACCAAATGCATGGTGGTAGTGGCGGCCCACCTGAGGCGCCGGGGGAGTCCAGATTTTCCCTTACTTGGACAACTGGCTAATCAGGTCCAGGTCCCATGTACAGGACAGTGTGTCCCTCACCTGTGCCACATTCAACAGGTTGGGGCTGCTCATAAACGAGCATAAGTCGACTCTATCCCTGGTGGAGCGAATAGAGTTCATAGGGGCCACCCTGGACGCTTCGCAGGCCAGAGCCTTTCTCTTGCAACCTCAGTTTGAGGCTGTGGCTGCAATTATCGCCCAGCTGCACCAGTGCCCCACAGCGACAGCTAGGCACTGCCTACAGCTGTTAGGGCACATGGCAGCCTGCACTTATGTGGTGAGGCTGGCTCGCCTCAAACTCCAGGCATGCTCTATGCTCCAGGCATAGTTGGCTGTGGCATGTGTGCCAAGCAGGCACCCCTTGAACAGGGTGGTCACAGTCCCCCAGTTACTCCTGGGCTCCCTGAATTGGTGGAGGGCCCTGGGGCAGTGTTGACAGGCGTCCCCTTCAGGGATCTGGCCCCGTCGGTCACCCTCATTTCCGACGCCTCAGATATGGGGTGGGGAGCCCACATCAGTGTTGACCTGGGCACTCAGGGTCTCTGGACAGAGGAGGAGAGGAGCCTCCATATAAATGTAAAAGAACTCAGGGCCGTCAGAGTGGTGTGCAAGGTGTTCCTCAGATTCCTGACGGGCAGAGTGGTGCAAGTCCTGACAGACAATACCGCAGCCATGTTCTATATCAACAGGTGGGCGGGGGGGGGGGGCTCCTTGGCCCTCTGCCAGGAGGCCATTCGACTTTGGGACCTTGCAGTGAGGGATGACTTTCATCTGTCTGCCTCTCACCTCCTGGGGGTCAGGAACGACGAGGTGGACCACCTCAGCAGTTCGTTTCTATCCCGCCACGACTGATCATTGCACCTGGAGGTGGAGACTTTTATCTTCCGCAAGTGGGGTGTTCCCCAACCGGACTTGTTCGCGTCATCCTGGAACAAGAAGTGCCGAAGATTTTGCTCGCTCCGGAATCGGGAGCCAGGCTCGATGTCTGATGCGTTCCTTATCGAGTGGACAGGGACCCTCATGTATGTGTTCCCCCTGATTCCGCTCCTGCCCAAGGTCCTCTTGAAAATCAAGAGGGACGGGGCGGACATGATACTCATCACCCCAGCCTGGCCGAGACAGCATTGGTATAGTATGCTGCTGGACCTGATGATTGCCCCGCTGGTGGAGCTCCCGAGACAATACGACCTGCTTTCCCAAGACCATGGTCACCTGCTGCACCCAGATCTGGACTCCCTGCACCTGACGGCCTGGAGACTTTGTGGCTCATGGAGGAAGAGAGAGCCTGCTCGGTGCATGTCCAACAAATCCTGCTGGGCAGCGGAAAACCATCAACACAGGTTGTGCACTGGGCCAAGTGGAGGCGGTTTACCTGTTGAGTGGAGTCCTGGGGTATTCCACCAAGCTTCTCTCCTATTCAGGCAATCCTGGAGTACCTGCTCCAGCTGAAACTCCAGGGCCTAGCACTAGCCTCCCTGAAAGTCCAGCTGTTGGCCATCTCGGCTTTCCATCAGTGGCTAGAAGGGAAATCCCTATTCTCCCACCCCATGTCAGTCAGGTTCCTTAAGGGGGTGGAGAGGCTTTATCTGCAGGTCCATGACCCAGTGCTTCCCTGGGATCTTAACCTGGTCCTCTCCAGTCTCACAGGGCCCCCCTTTAAGCCCATGGCTTCATGCCATCTGCTCGTCCTATCCTGGAAGGTTGCCTTCCTGGTGGCCATTACCTTGGCTAGGAGGGTTTCCGAGATTAGGGCTTTGACCTTGGAGCCCCCCTACACTGTATTCTTCAAGGACAAGATGCAGTTGAGACCCCGCCCAGCCTTCCTGCCTAAGGTGGTCTACCAGTTTCATTATGACCAAGATATCTTCCTCCCTGTGTTTTTTCCCAAACCACACAGTTCGGAGGAGAAGCGGAGATGGCACTCACTGGACGTGAGAAGAGCCTTGGCCTAATACATCGACAGGATGAGACCCTTCCGGAAAACAACGCAGCTCTTCTTCACCGTGGTGGACCGGATGAAAGGAACACCTGTCTCCATCCAGCTAATCTCCACATGGATCACCTCCTGCATCAAGTGCTCCTATGAGCTGGCGAATGTACCACTTCCAGGGGTCATCACAGCGCACTCAACCAGAGTTCAGGTCTCGTCTGTGACCTTCCTGGAGCGGGTGCCCCTGCAGGACATCTGTAAGGCTGCCACCTGGTCATCGGTGCACACCTTCACCTCCCTCTACACCATCGTCCAACAGGCAAGGGAGGATGTGGGATTTGGCAGAGCCGTGCTGCGTGCAGCTCACCAGTAACTCCTACCCACCTCCAAGGTATTGCTTTTAATCACCTATATTGGAATGGATATGAGCAATCACTCGAAATAGAAAACAGGATTACTTACCAGTAACTGTTGTTCTTCAAGATGTGTTGCTCTTATCCATTCCACACCCACCCTCTGTCCCCACTGTCAGAATTGGCAGAAAGAAGGGACTGAGGGGCCGTAGGGTTGGTGGTGCCTCTCATACTGTGGCATGCCTACGGCACTCCAGGGAGTGCCTGTGCCGACTCTATGGGGTCTGCTAAGAGGAAAAAATTCCGGGAACCCATGCACAGAGGTGTGCGCTCACTGATATTGGTATGGATATAAGTAAGCAACACATCTCGAAGAACAACAATTACTGATAAGTAACCCTGTTTTTTCAGGCTGTGCAGTTCTCTTGCTGTGTGCCCATAATAACACATTTATTTAATACAATGCACTAAACCTTAATTCATTAAGGTATCCCAAAGATATGACAAGAAGTTGTCAAATGTATCACAAAGGTAAATGAGGAGTTTCTGTTCTCTCTGTCCCATAACACATGAACAAGGAAACATTCAAAGAGACTGAAATTTTGTAAATTCAAAACTGATAAAAGGAAATACTTTTTCTCACAACATGTAATTAAGCAGTGGAACTCATTGCCGCATGATGTGACTGAAACCAAGAATTTAACAAGCTTCATAAAGGGTGGGGGATATTTCTCAGGATAACAAAAATATCCAGAGTTGTTAAAAAAAAATTGAAATTATATAGAATCTCTTGCTTCAGGGTTTTGACTAATCTCTATAAATTAGGATGAACCCCGCCAAGGGACAAATTATCCTTCATTGGCATTTTGTGGAGTTTCTTGCACCTTCTTCTGAAACATGAGCCTGGCCACTGTCAGAGACAGGATATTGGATTAGATGGACCATGGGTCTGATTCATTGTGGCAATTCCTGTGTTCTGATGACCGTTACTGAAAATGTGATAGAAGTTTCATAAACAGTATGTACAAAAGTCAATTTTGGATCATGTATAACTTATAATTTTGATGCATATGTGTTTTCAAAATTAGCAAAGTTTCTATTTTCCCTTTTCAGATCTAGCTACCTGCAAAGTTTGAGGTTACAAAGTTCAGCTATTAGAATGTACTTTTTGTACAAAATTATCTGTGAGTATGCTGTTTATAAATAAATAATATGTATTTAGTTTACCCACCTTTATAACTCTCCAAAATGGATATAAGATTTTCTTCAAACTTTCCTTAAAACCCCCCCTTCCCTTTGGGCTGAAAATTTGTTTAAAAAATAAACCCAAAAAAGAGAAAGCGATGTGTGAATGAAAGTAGAGATGTATAATTAATTTATGTTGCAGATTTAACTGTAGTATTCATTGCTATGAAACCAGTATAACAACACAATAGCCTAAAATCAATTAGGTGTTTTAAAAGCAAAACTGTAGACAGAACGTCCAAGCATTTTAAACAATCCCTCAGACTGTAAGGATTTAGATAGCATAAGGGCATCGCAATCCCAAATGTCCTAGCAGATTATTTTCTCTAGCAGATTACTTTCTCTGGTAGTGGATCTTTAACAAAGTCCTAATCTCCAAAGAGGGGTGTGAAATTATTTTCAGCAGGAACTGATGCAAAATGTCCCAAGACCTGTGTATCACCAGAATGGAGGTCAACTTCAGATAGGGTCTAATGCATTTATGAGTCACAAATTAAGTGCAAGTCAGGAATCATCTGATATTTTTGCATCTGCAGCCCATAAAGTAAGGCCATGTCTACACTACTGCTTACGCTGGCAGAACTTACGTCACTCATGGGTGTAAAAACACACCCCTGAGCGACAAGTTTTGCAGGCATAAGTGGTAGTGTGCACAGTTCTGTGTTGGTGGGAGAACTTCCCCTGCCAACATAGCTACCACCACTCATTGAGGTGGTTTTATTATGCTTTCTACCATCAGCATAGAGCAGCTATATGAGCGATCTTACAGCAGCACAGCTGCATCAGTACAGCTGCGCCACTGTAAGCTCTCTAATGTAGACATGGCATAAGTCTCTGAACACAGATACAGCAAGGGTGTAGACCACACACCATTTACAAGAAAAACAAATCACAGTAAAAACGCAAGTTTGTCTCAAGGAGTGATGTAAAGGATCCCACACTTTCCACTTTGTGCGTGGTCTGAGTCAAGAATTTTAACTAGCAGAGTACATATTTTAATGAGTTTTTTACCAGACTGACATGTTTATTTTATGTCAAACTCTTCTTCTAGATCATGTCCCAAACATCACTTTCCTAGTGGGCTCAGAAGAGCTCCATAAAGGGATGAGAAGTGAGGATTTTTTAATGGCTAGATTCTTGGCCTTAGTGCTCCAAAAATCTCTGATTAATTATATGGGAACTGAAGCCTGTCCTAGTCCTGGAAAGGTGATAAGAAGTGAGTAATCAGAATATAGGCAGCTGTGATGGCTGTAGAAGATTCCTGTCCTAAAATTTTGGGAAAGAAATGAGCCCATTCATGTCTTTATGGACTTGGATAAAAGAAACATTTTTACTCTCAGACCCCAAATTTAGCCCATGAAAAGCAGACAGAAGTTAGGATTATCTTTGAACAAGAGGACTGAAGTGATGCTTTTATAGCCTTTCATGAACAACGTTCTAATGCAACAAGAAAGTGCCACAGGTAAATAGGGATGAACAAGGCTGAGAAAAAGTGACGAGTTTGGAAGGGAAGGAGCTAAGTGTGACTATGAAACAGCAAAGAGAGGATGGGAAGGAGCTGGGTTTAGGCGTGGACATGCGGTGAGGTGAGACGGGGGAAGGAACATATCATTTGTATTGTGGTAGTACCTAGATCTAGAGGATTCAGGCCACATTGCACTCTGAGCACTGAACATATCATTGCGTACAGTCTAAGTAGTAAATGGGCCAATAGTTCATCCAATCTAGTATTTCTGGCTCCAGCATTAAGCTGCAAGTAAAGGCAAAAACCAGTAACAGATTCATAGATTGCAAGGCCAGAAGGGGCCATTGTGATCAGTGTGTCTTACCTCATATATTACATAGCACAGAGAATTTGGCCTCCTATATAACAGGCCCTAGGACTTTCCCAGAATAATTCCTAGACCAAATCTTTTGGAAAAACACCCAATCTTGAATAAACACAATACACTTGCTAGGATGTTGCTGATGTAAGCAATATTTGGACAGGAAATTTCATTTCACCTAGGTGATCTGAGGATCTGCTTTTGCCCTGAAGTATAGCCCTTATAATTATCACCCCAATGTACTGTAGCCCTTATAATTCATAGCCCTTATAATTATCACCCCAATGTACTGTAACTGCTTGCGTTGAGCCATTTTCTCCTCTGGGTTATTTGGGTAATTCCCATTGACTTCCATGAAGTAGTACCAATATAAGTAGAACCCTGCAAATCTTCGGATGTCTGCAGACCATTTTTGCGGATCACAGATGGATGCAGATCCAAATTTTGTATCTGCGCAGGGTTGTAAATATAAGTGAGAACAGAATTTGTCCTGCTATTCTTCTTAGTATCACTGAACTCATAAAGCACTCTTCATCACTAGAATGCAAATTGCTATAAGTTTAAATGTGCTATTTGCATTCAATCTTTTTAAATTGATTGCATCAATATCCAGAAGCAGTGAGTTAATTATGCCCATTTTATTATGCCCATTTTTTCTTACGGTATCACAAAGGAGGAATAGAAGACCCCAAATTGCCTTCTCTATCACTGATTACTTCACATACTTCTCTTTTCCAAACTAAATAATCCTGCAGTTAACTCAGAGTCTGTCTCTGTACAAATATTTAAATTGTTCCCTCCAGTGTACAATTTCTACACTTTTCTACCCTGTTTGGTCAGTGTTTGTATTGCCTTCATAACCAACCTGCTTAGATCCTCCTAGATTTTCCAGATAATTGTGTTGTCAGCAAATTTAGTAGGGATGGATGAGCTTATCTTGAGTTCAAATACCGTTCATTTGAAATTCAGATATAAAATAAAATGGTTTGAGTTTTAAGTTCTCTGTAGCTCTTACAAAATATGTGACTTCCTGCTTCAAAATAACATTAAACCATGTAACAGAGATGTCCTGCTTCTGAAATAAGTTGATAACTGCTGTCTCACAAGATCTTTAGTCACCCATATAAACTAGCTGCTGCATGGCTGGGCATCACTGTGGGAGAGAAAGGAGGGGAGGGGAAGCTAAAACAAATCAGAAAACAAAGAAAACCTTTGAAAACACATCCAGGGGCTTTAAAAATGAAGCAGAAAGAAGATCTGATCCCAGTTTAAGCAGGGGCTGTGAAATGGAGAAGGAAGGAAAAATACAGATTCCTTTTTATTTCAAGAATAGGCAATTCTGTGTACTGGAGGGAATTAATTACACATTTTCTATAAATGGTTTATCACCTCCACCTTTAATGTTACACCAGATATGAGAGTGAATTCCTTCATTCCAAGTGTTTAATTGCCCTCTTTCTGTTTACTTCAATCCTCCACTAATTTTGAATCAAATCCATGTGTGGAAAAACAGACAAAGGGCCCTGCAAACCACACCAGTTTTATATTCTGGCTGAGGAAGACAGTAATAAGCATGGCAGAAACCCATTAAATAACTTTTATTTCCATACAGTCTTTGACAAAAATAATTTCTTTGTTTGTCTACATTAGAGCAGGACAGTGCTTCCCAAGAAATTGGGAACTATAAGTGAACGTTAAAATTCAAGTTGTAGAATTCTCTTTTCCCAATTGAAATCCAGTGGGGGCAACAAAGGTAGTGGAGGGACTTTTCTCATCTGAGATCTGTTCTTTCTCAGGCTGTCCACTTCCTGTAAAAGAAGAACAACAATGGACGAGAGATCAGGTGTATGAAGTAAACACATCCCTTTATACATTAGAATCGAAATGTACAGCCCTCAGTCACTGGGGCAAGACTGTCTGACACTTGTAGAAAGAGTTTTGACTCTTTGTGCTGCCAATTGCAAATTGTTCTTAGGACTGTGTTACTGCTATAGCCTCAATGCTTCATCTTTTCCTATAAAGAGCACAAAACCAAATAACGGAGCAGGGTAGGCACGAAAAATACTGGACTGAATAAGGATTTTGGGAGACTGCTATATGGCAAGATAGAGATGGCAAATAGTCCCCTACACGGTGTGTTGTTATGCAGAACCATATGTAGCTCACTTACATTGCTTTATGGGTTTTTGAACTAAGAATAGGGCAGACATTGATCCCAACAGGCCAGCTGTGTCCTTACCAGATATCTTAAAGATCTGGAAGAAAACCAAATAGCCAACATTTAAGGTACAATATAGTGATCACTGTAATTTTGGAGTAAAATCTGAATCAGAAATTCATGCCTAGAAAATTCAGCATACAATCTCTTTGGGAAATCACCCAAAGAAATACGAGATCCGAAACCTGTTGGTCATTTGCTGAAGTGGAAATGATGGATCATATGTATATCCTTTATTTCTTCTATTTGTCTAATTCTGGTGAGGAGAAGGAGGAGGAAAAGGAAATAAACCAATACTGTATCAAATGTAAAGGCAATATTAAGTGATCTGACATCTCATTTATCATTGGGCTTATATTTGACCAAGACAGCAAAAAATCCCTGAATCTTGCTTATATGCACATTTCATGAGAGTAAACTTTCACACTGCTGATTAGCAGAAATGGAAACTGGTCATATATGCCTACTAAACAGTTAAATAATGGAACCCCTTCCAATCCTGATGCTGCAGGCTTCTGTGCTGTCCTCTTTCAAATTATTCCTTAAAATGTACATTTATAAAATCATTTTCTAGTCACCTAGCATTTTGAGTGTGCATCGCTGTATATATCTGGGAGTTTTTTTAATGGATGTTAAACTTCAGGGAGTAGAGGCCATATTCTCTCTGGTACAGTACAGCACTGAGCACACCATACTCAGCAAATAATAGTAATTTCATGGAGGTAATAATACTCAGCATTGTTGATAATATCTGCACAATACTACCAAACTCCTCAATCTTATTGGAGTAGAGTGAACTTGGACCTTCTCTACCCCTGTAGAATTTAACATGAGTCACAAATCTTAGGGAAACAGGAAAGGGGGAGGAGGAGAGACTGAAGGAAGACAGAATGTAACTTTCTGAATGCTGTGGCAGGTTGACCTTCGGTTACTTGTCAGCCTTTCCAGAAAAGACTCCAAATGTTTCATACTCTGTAAATGTCCAGAATTTTCTCTCCATTTGTGGAATGGACAAATTCTAGTTGGCGTTTTCTGCACGCAGAATAGGCCAGTGATATATTTAAACTCTTCATCGGTGGCTGTATTCTGTGGTCTCACTTTTCTCAGCAAACAGAAACCAATCCCATATCCAGAGTATATAGTTTGCTGTTTGAGAACCATGTAGACGACCACAGAAGAGCTGCGTTTCCATGTCCTTGCACAAATGAGTGACTTTTATTTCCAGACAGAATTGTGTTTGAGGTAATTAAGATTGTAAATGTATGTCAGTAACATGCAGGAAACACTTACATGAATGGAGACTTATTTTGAAAAGCAGTGACTTAAAGAGATTTAGGAGTCCTGGTGGATAATCAAGTGAAAGTGAGTTCCTAATGCAGTGTGGTAGCTTAGAGAGCTAACATTATCTTTTGATGGGAATATAAAGTAGGGAGGTGTTATTACCACTTTATATGGCATTACTGATATCAACACTTTAAAAATAATGTTGAACAACTGAATCATTGCAGCTTTTTTTCTGAACCATTTTCAAAGTCTGGAAAATCTGTTTTAGTGAGACTAAAGAAGTACAATCTATTTAGTTAATGAAAGAGATGGTTAAGTGACTTGATCTGTAAGAACCTACACAAAAAAAAGATTTCTGATAGAAGGCTCTTTAATCTAGCAAACAAAGGCAGAACAAGTCCTAATGGCAGATTGATGAAGATAGTCAAATTCAGATTAAAAATAAAGTGCACATTTTAAACTGTGAGGACGATTAACCACTGGAACAATGTAGTTCTGGTTGTGGTGGGTTCTCCATCACTTGAAATCTTTAAATCAAATGTGGCTGTCTTTCTAAAAGATATGCTGTACTTCAATCAGAAGTTCCAGGCTTAATGTAAGAATCAAAGGTTAAAAATTCTGTCTTGTGTTATACAAGAGATTAGACTTGATTATCATAATGGTTCCTTCGAGCTTTAAAATCTTCATATCTATTAATAAAACATAAAAGAAAAATGTTATAAAAAACAAACATTGGAAACTATAGAAATATTCAGTTAAGTGAAAAGAGATCCAAGGCTAGAAAGTGTGGAAAAATCCCCAAAGCCATTTTTATTCTGCATGTGTGACTATGCCACCCTCTGCACCTACGGTGGAAGGCAGATTCATATCTGTCAGAAGCAGAGTTACCCTTTGGGGAACTTGGACCGTGCATTTCCAAACCCTGCAGGAGTGAGTATATTAACATGGATCTGGGTGGGTGTGCACTTGTGTGGTCAGTGAAGTTCTGTTTGTATGTTTGATAATAGAGTTTTTGTGAATTTTGGGCAGAGATATGCAGGGCTTAGAAAGTCCAGTAGAGACCATGTGGAACGTATAAACTCCACAGGAGTCCTTGTGTGGTTTTTAAGTTTTGGAGACATGAGTCCATTTGAGAGGAAATCATGGGGGGGTTATGTATGAATTGGTGGTAGTGTGAGAGAGTCCTGGTGGGAAGCTCCAATCCTTGCCCCATTATGTCCCATTATAAAAGTCTACCAGACCATAAGACAAATTTTCAAAATTTGACTGATGGCCTGTGGCTCATACAAGTCAGTCAGCACCGTGGCAAATGCCAGATCCTGAGTGGATTTTTTTTTAAAGGAAAAATGGCATGACCACTCATACTAGCAACAATTTTCTATTTTGGAAACTCTTCACAAAGGAAATAGCTACAGACTTGCCTGTTTAAATGAAAAAGCTTCATTCTCCTACAGTCATTTGAAGGTGAAGGCTTAAAGCCTACTGTAACCAAGGGATTATCCTGACATTTCTGATTTACAATGAATACATTTCGGTCCTCAGTTGTTCTTGTGGCTTTTCTCTGAGTCTGCTCCAGGTTTTCCACATCCTTTTTGAAGTATGGACACCAGCACTGGACAGTGTTCCAGTAATGGTGCCATGTATAGGTTATATGGCCTATATTCTCATTCTGTTTGATAGTCTCTTGTTACATCAAAGGGTTACTTTTGGCCTTTTGGCCATGGTATCACACTGGGAGTACATGATCATTTGTTTATCCACTATTACTTCAAATCCTTTTCATAGTCACTTCTTTCTGAGATAAAAGTCCCCCATCTTGCTGATGTAGAGGAAGTACTGATCTGTCTTATTGACCAATACAGTCTCATTGTTTCCTTGTACTCCCCCATTAGTCTGTCTGTATCCATCTTTTATCTCTTGCTTTATATGTAGATTGGAAGTTCTTCGGGACAGGTACTGTTTTTGTTCTGTGTTTGTACTGTGTCTAGCACAATGAGGTTCTGGTCCATGACTCTAGGTCCTGTGCACTACAGTTATACAAATATGTGACCTACATTCTTTGTTCCTATATAGATGACTTTGCATTTGGCCATATTCAAATGAATGTTTGTTTGTGCCCAGTTTACCAGAAATTACTCAGAATCTGTGCCCTGTCTTTAACTTTATCACTTCATCAATCCATGTAATCTGCTGACTATGTCAGCAATGATTTACTTTTTTTGAGAACTGATAAGAATGGTTGTATGAACTTGAAGGAACTTTTTATCTTGTGCTGCTAGACCTACATGAGCAGTCTAAACATCCCCATTTGATTGACTTCTCCATTTAGCTTGGTAATTGTAGACTACAGCATTTCAGTTTTCCATTTTAATGATTATACTCTGATGAGAAGACCAGACCTGGGTGAGTACTACACACACAACCCTATCTGTAAATATTCACAATCAAATTCTGAACAGCTGTTTCTCTTGTGTCCCCTACCCCCATGCTTTTTTGTAGATATTTCTATTAATTGGATTTTGTTCCTATAGATTGGCTATAGGTGGTCTTCATGCAGATATCTGCATCTATGCTGTTCAGGCTGGAAGGGTTCACTCCTGTTTTATAAAGTTTCACTTTTCATCCAGTCAGCTGAAAAATGTTGGTATCAAGAATTTGTTGAACAATTGCAAATAACGGATTTGTAAAAATCGAAGTCCATTCATGAGATGAGTGGTTCACCAGCCCTAGAGAAGCCTGTCCATTTTTGCTGGGGTCAAACTGGCAGGAAGAGAAAAGAGTTCTCCAAAGCACTGCCCGCAAAACAAACTCCTACTTGAAATGTCAGAGTGAAATTCAACTCCTGAGATATCCTCATCCTATCATCTTCCCTGTCCTTTCTTTCTTGCTTTGATCAGCAAGTTAAGATTTAACAATACAGTACTGCCCTTTTGAATGATCATCATTAGACTAGCATTATCAGTTCCTTGAAATGAATATGGACACTTCACAGGTGTCAGAACTATTGTAGCAGATGTACTGTACTGTACTGTACTGGTTACTTTCATTGCACATGCGCAGTGGCGGTATTATAGCCTGTGAGGTTCAACTGAGGCATGATTATTGCTAGATGAAATTGCGATGTTTTGATGGCAACCTTAAGGATTAGAGACTTAATTTAAAACAAAGAAATTTTAGACTCTGGAGCACAAGGCCCATTCATGCAGATCCAGCCAGTCTAACCCTGATTTCTGCATGGAGACTATCCTCAGAGGTTTGAACTAGTCTTGCTTTCATTTTTAGATTTTGCTAGTTAATGGTGTTGCTTATGCCAAGAGGTAGTGAGTTCAGGAAATTGTTCAACAGAATTTCAAGTAAATTTGCAAAGAGGAGCCCCGTAAAGAGATCATTTGTTTGTAACCTGGGACTCTGCCTGAAGACTGACCTGTTTTGGTTTATCTTCCTATTTTACTGTTTCTTCTGTTCCCCTCAGTTCTTTGTCAGAATGAATAAAGCTTGTACGTTTCTTGACCCTTTGCAACAATTGCCTTTCCTAGTAAGTGATTTCCCAGTGTGTTTGGGTTTTTTCATTTATTATGTACCCTAGGTGCTGTAGCCCATGGGGCTAGCCTGCCAGTCTGCTGTATTATATAATCTGTTTTTCTTTATTGGTTTGAATGATTATATTATTTTGGCTTATATTTTTGTATTGAATAATTTCAGTAGACATTACTTCATTATATTTGGCTGTAATGCAAGGAACCTACAGGCCTGTGTCCTATATGATTAGCTAAAGCAAGTTAGCATGAGTGTTTGTAACCTTTGGCATAGATAAATGGCCTGCTGGTTACCCCTTTTTACTGTGGAGAATTGAATGTGTTTACCAAAATTCTGAGACATGCCAGAAAGTACACCACAAGAACATGGAAGTTCAGGGCAAAGGTAACAGTTTTGAGAATGAGATAATTGGCATTAATATGTATGACTTATTAATATGTAAAAATATACTAGCCTATAGAGTATGTGAACTCTTAAGATTTATGTGGATAAGGAAGTGAGATTTGGACATGGAAGGCTGGGCACTGCCAGGAATATTCAAGATAGTACCAACACCCTGTGAGAGGGCAAACCACTGTGTGGAGTGGCCTTCTTTTAGTTTCAAGTTCTCTTTTTTTTATCTGCTGGTTTAGCTATTGCAGTGTAGCTTAGCTAGTCAACCCTTGACCCTGACCTCCACCATCTCAGGATTGAGGAACCTGGATCGAACTCAATTGGAATGCCAGAGACAAGACTGGTCCTTTGTCTCTCCCTGCCAGGTCCCCAAGGAAGGCTATGAGTATGCTAAGCTAAGTAGCTTTTGTAAAGGATGGTACCACAGGTACCTATAGAACCGTACTGCTTTTTTTTTTTAATCTGTGGTTTGGAGTTTTGATAATTTTTTCCTTTATTTTAATAAACTCTAAAGCCTGGCTTTGTCCTCAGTGTGAGTGTCCTTGCTGCGCACCCCGAGGGTTCTTACAAAATATTGAACTCTCTACATTTAATTCTTAATTCTGTAGCCTGATTTGGGAACAAGAACCTAATTATCTTCTAGTCAGATCATTGGTGAGCCTATAGTGAATCAGTCCTATAAAAATCAGGTTAACAGTGTCTCTCACAAACCAAAAAAGGAGTGGTGTTAAAAAAAGCAAACAAAAAACGCTAATCAAATTAATACTGCAAGCAAGACATGAAAAACTTCACAATCCACCAAACTGAAAAAAGACTCAGGCTTTCCCAGCTTAACCCTCTAACATAGGCCTTGCAGTGTGTCTGAAAGGTCAACACCATCAGACTCAGAGGTCGGAACTGAGTGCAGTCTGAAAGCCCCTCTCCTGAGAAAACCCAGGTCCCAGGAGATTAAGTGTAGGCATTGTTTTCTCAGTGTTCCTGCCTCCTTTCAACTGCTGAAGAACAACATGAAAAGAGGGTCTTGAGGATAGGCAGGGCTTAAACCATAAAGGGAGTTACAGGTACAACCCATCACTTTGAGTGACATCTTGAAGCCAATTGGAAGTTAGTGCCATACCAGGAGCCAAACTAATATGCTGTCTGTGATAAGCACTGCTATTTGTGATAAGCAATGCTAAGCAAGTGTGTAGTCACATTCTCTGTCATCTTAAAGATTTCAAGTGTAAGTCATTGCAGTAGTCCAGCAAATGCCTAGCTAACCATGGTGGGATCTGCAGGTGTTATTAAAGCTTGTAGCTCAACAAAGATATACATACTCTTGGCCACTGCTGCTATCTGGCAGTTCAGACAGCAGCCTAGAATCAGATGAGACCTCTAGGAGTATGTCTAAACTGTATTTAGACACTTGCGGCTGCCCCATGTCAGCTGACTTGGGCTCATAAGTCTCAGACTAATCGGCAGGGGGACCCTCCCACCTCGCAGGGTCCCAGCGAGAGCCCAAAAATCTGCACCCCAATTAAACAGCCTCTTAGCTTAAGCCCCTTAGCCTGAGTTAACTGGCACAGGCCAGCCATGGGTTTTTAATTGCAGTGTAAACATACCCTCAGTTGCAAACTTGATTAACAAAAGGGAAGCTGAGCCTCAGTGATCAGGGAAGATAACATCTCTGCTCTTTCCTCTCATTGTTTCCCCATGCCCAGCAATATAATCTCACTCTTATCTGAACAGACTTCAACAAGCTAGTTTTTATCCAGGCCCTAATCCATGTCAGGCATTGGCAAAGGCAAGTGACCAAGCTATCTGATTAATTTTCACAGCATGTCTGCGTGGTAAGCTTGTAAGTGGTATGCTCATTTTATAGGTGCAGAATTTGGAGCACAAAAAGTTTATGGTCAAATTTCAACCATGAGAGCATACAGTCAAGCAACTTAAAGCTACATTTGGAATCTAAAAGAGTGGTCTGATTTTCAGAAGTGCTGAGCAAGCAGTGGTTGATGTGGGTGTTCTGCATTGCTTTTGAACATCTAACATGGATTGAAAAATGTTGACGTAAGCGAGTAGCCCAAGGCCAGGCATAGAGGCAGGGCTAGAATCAGGTATGCTGGTATAGAATAAGGCACTGATCAGATGTCTCTAGCTCCTAATCTCTGCAAATGTTAATAAAAGTATTAAGCAGGCAACATGTTTCCTCTTGTTATGGTTGAATTTCACATGGAAACAATATGCCATCTACCCAGTTTCCCCTTGATGTCCTTTCATGCCAGCAACCATTTTCCTGAGCTTTAGATACCATGAGCTCTAACTCATTTACTCAGTTCTTCCCCAGAGTCCAAGGTCTATTCTCCAAAACACCACTTGTCCTCCCTGCTTCTCCGTGCCCTGCACTTCCTTCCTAGTTCTTGTCATGCTCTAATCAGGTCTTTTCTATGCTCTCTTTGCATGTCCCCTTCCTTTTCACAGTCCTTGACATGGTTCTGATCCAATCCCTCACATATCCTGCTTAGCTCCCTCAAAGTCCTGATCCACTCCAGTCCCCCAATCTCCACATATAGACACAAATAGGCTGTTGTGGAGGTCTAGCCCACAAAGCAAGGCAGTAGCTGGACTTTTGAAAGAGAGGCTGAAGAATATGAATGTACTGGAGTGTGAGGGGAACAAGGAAGAACTAGGGACTGCGCTGCAGCTGCAAAGCATTCAGCCTAGTTTGGGGGAGGAGCATGAAGGTGCCCTTTGCATCCTGCCCCAATCCTGGGCCATCTGGCTGCTGGACTGGTTCCTGGCAGGAAGCAGAGTAGCTTGAAGGTCCTCTAATTTACTGTATGTGCCAGCTCCCAAAGATCGGACGGGCTGTTATGGTAACGGTCACTTGGGCGCAGGGGCACTCTGGCCCTGATTTTTCCTTGGCCAGGAGGGGATTAGCATAGAAGCATCTATGTCACCTGGTGATACGTCATTCAGGATATGCTGACTCTTCGATTGCTTTGTGCTGCCAGAGATAACTGGACTCATGCTGAAGTCGTAATGAGTGATAGAAATTACGATCCACTGGGCAAAGAAACCCACATAAGGAGGATTCTCAGAAGTGGACTGTCAGTGCAGATGAGGATGAGTGTTAATAGAGAAAAGGATGGAGAGGTGCAGGGTTTGTAGTATGTGCCAGCTGTACCTGCAATGCCAGTGAGATACCATTTAAACAGAGTCGGGGGGTGATGTTGTGGGTTAGGATGGAAGGGTTGAAAAACAAAGACGTTCTAGTGCAATCTGCTAGAGCCCCCTGGGCTCTGGGCAGGAGCGGAGAACACCTTGGCCAGTTCTCAGCATGATTGAACCAGGATATAGGGAGAGTTCAATTGCTTTTGACTACTGTGGGGTGATGAAAACAGCCAAACGTGCCTCACCAACAGGGCAGAGTTCTCTTCCCCTGGCCTGGCCCCGTATGCTGTGTAGTGGCACCATACACCCCCTTTGTTGGCTGGGGGAGAATGCCTCGGTGCAGGAACTGCATAACATGCTTTGGTGTAGGGAGAGGTGTATTGGGGCAGGTGGAGATCCAGCACAAACCAGTGCAGCGATTTCAGACAGTGCTGCCACAACAGGCAGCCATGGATAATTCACTGTAATTTAGGCAGCCCTGCAGAGGCTAATTTCCTTTGGGGGTCACACAGCAACTGGAATAACCCAGAATTAGGAGGGAACAAACGTGGCTTAAAGCCCATGGCTGCACCTGCAAGAGGCATAGCACCTGCTTGCACCCGCTGCTGTGATCCAGAAGCAGCTTCCAACCTGGATCTGCATTTGCTTCTTGCTGGCTGGGAGGAACTGAGAATATCAGAACAATGGGGAAGGTTGGGCCCAGAGAGTAGATGCTATTATAGCACAGTGACACAGGTGATCAATGAACTCAGCAGTTAAGAGTGTGTGGGGGGTGTGATTTAAAGAGAGCCCAATTTGTCACTTCCATTTAGTGCATAAGACTGAAGGGGGCATATGGGACTGAAAAACGTGTGATGCTACAGTTACCCATAACTCAGGACACGTGAAGTCCTCTCATTCAAAATTTTCATGCACTCAGATTTCTGTTTTCCTGTTGGATTTCTTTGTCTAATATTTTCTGAGAAATGTATGCTTTCATTTAAAAACCTTGCTTCTGCTTGTCATGTAAACCTTTTGAATGTGAACTGAATCAGTGCTGTCTGAATCTGCAAACTGAAATGAGCTCTGAAAGGTGTATATTCCTTTCATTAGTGTGTTGATTCTGAACCCTAATGGAAATTTCTCTTGCTGTTTAACTGCTGATTATTTTAGTAGACACATCATTCCAGTGTGCTTACTCAATGTGGTTGTGGCATTCATTTGGAAGAATCTTCCATGGAAGAAAGTTACAAGTGATACAATCATAAATAACACCTATCAAATATTTGATTTTTTTCAGTCCTCAGTTTAGGAGCCTGTGAGGGAGACAGAAGATCTAGATGGGGAATAGGTAGATCTGGGTGGACTGGAATATCTCTGGTGATGGCACCCTATTGTGTTTCTGGGGCCTAGATTCAAGACTGGTTCAAAGGGAAATGGGTTAACTAGTGATCACCAGCCTTGCTGCCTGCAGGTTGCTGGAAGGGCTATAAAAGTGTTGACCTTCCCCATCGCTGTTTAATGCATGTGGTCTGCCAGAATGGCTGGGCTCGGTGATATCCTGTGTTCTTCTCTTTGGCTAGGTCTGAGAGTCTGTGGCGTTCCCTGGTCAGCGTAGTTGCGCCAGGTTGAAGCTGACAATCTGAGGAGCAGGCATACTAGGCTGTTGGGCAGCCGATGTAGGACTTCCTCAGGGGCAGCTATGGGAAGATGTAAGGGAAGATTTTGGCTTGGACAAATGTGGGACTGTAGGGGGCAAGGTTTCTCCTTAGGTACATGAGGCTCAGGGTGGGGTGTTCTTGTGGGCAGGCATATAAAGCTGTGTGGGACGGGAGTGCAGTGCTGGGGTGGGGGATTGTCAGGAGGATGCCTGACAGCTTGAGGGGGTTTGTCTGAGTCGTGCATGGGGGAGGGAATGGATAGTTCTCTGGGCTGTGGAAATGTGGCCATTTGATGTGCTCTGATTGGAAACTGCATGTTTTTAATAAATCTTGTTCACCTTGGGATGCCTCTGTTGTCAGGAAGAAGGCAAGAGGCAAGATGCTGTTGCCGTCAGCGATGCACACACACAGCTCTCCCAGGCCTGCAGCTCCAGCAGCCTGTACAGACAGGCCTCTCCTCTGCTCAAAGACAAGGGATCAGATTCTCTCCCCCAGGGGTTTTCAAACTAGCTTGCCATTCCAAAAAGTCCTTTCTTTCTCCTACTGTTCACGCCCTTCAAAGAATTTTTATTAATAAAAGAAATTATAATTATAGAAATTGATTTTTATAATCAACTGCTGTTCATCCCCTGTCCTTGGGTATAAGTGGGGGTTTGAAGGGATGGAAAAGTTATGTGAGGTCCTAGAATGGAACTGGAGAAGGCATGAAAGGCAAGCGCTCAGCCACCACTACATACAGCATAGATGGCATCTAGGACCTTGTCACAAGGGCCCTCAAAGCCCTGCAAACCCATCACTGTCAATGCGGAAAACAGCAACATTAATCCAAAGAGAGAGGAAAGGGAAGGTCTCTATGGGGAGAGGAGGAGGGAGCCCTCACCTTCCTGGACTGGCTACATCCCTTTGTTCCTTCTGTTCCCAGCAGGTTGGTGGATATCTCTTGGCTGGACATTCCTTTGCAATGAACCACCCCATTGTATAGTGATGCTGGTAGTCTGCCACAGGATTACCACAGTCAGATGGTAGCAAGGCAGCTTTCACTTGCCTTTGGGATACAGTGTCTTCCATTAGCTCTCTGTTGATGCAGCCAACACTTTTTAGAGAAGAGCAGATTCTTTTATTTAAGAGTTGGACTTACTCACTTAGCTGGTTTTGTTGGCTTCCATAAGTGTCCCGAGCAGCAGGTGAGTTTGAAACGGGCCTTCCTTTGCCCAGGAAAGCTGGCTTCAAAAGCCAAGCAGCAGTAAATTACATTTCTCACAGCAGAAAGCTGGGCCAGAATCCCAAACAGAGGCAATTGCTGAGCTGGCTGATAATACTGCCATCGGATACACTTGAGTCATTCATAAGCTTTTGGATTTACACAAACCGACCACCGCGTTTGTCCATCTATGTGGGGACTTTCTGTGCAATGAACAGAATACAGTTGTTTGAGGCAGTTGTGTACTTGTAAAACGACCCCATTCACATAACCAAAGAGTTTGCCACATGTGATGCTTTGGAAGTGCCACTTGGCATTTGATTTACAACAACTAGATCGCATCAGAGATAGGTGGACAGTTGAATATAGAAGCAGGACATTAAATGCCAACAAGAATAAATACTCAACTACAAGGCTAGAATGTGTGGCAACGAAGAAGCTCTTAAAATAGTATACAATGCTATTTATTGATATACAGAGTACCAAGCTCTCTGAGGCTGTGTACAGGCTGAGAGTGACAAATTTGCCACCGTCAGATCAATTTTTCCAGATCGATAGAGCGGCAGTGAAGATGTGCTCAATCGATCCAGAAGTTTATCTATTAAAACCACCTGCAAAAAAAGCATAGTGCTGTGTTGACAGGAACACATTTCCCATCAGGGCAGCGCAGTGGAGATGGCACGCTAAAGGGAAATTACGAAGTCAACAGGAGTTACGCAAGTGACTCTGCGTAGCTTGCGTAACTCCCGTCAACTTCTGCCAAATTTTGCCGGCAATGCAGATATGCCCTGAGCGTCATGCAGTTGGATTCCTGTAAAGATGACTGCTTAACCTATTAGAGTATGAATTCACCAATCCAGCACGATGTTGCATTGCAGCTGTATAATTAGGAAATGTGGGATGAATGGGTGGGTGGGTGGAACAAATGGGGGGTTGGTGGCTCCCAAAAAACAACCACTTTAGGACAATCCAGTCAGCCTTCTAGTATTGTATGTGATTTATGTGATCCATGTAATGATGCAGTTGGCAAATCATAACAGGTTAGGGTTGGAAGAGACCTCAAGAGGTCATCTAGTCCAATCCCCTGCTCAAAGCAGGTCCAACCCCAACTAAGTCATCCGGCCAGGGCTTTGTCAAGATGGGCCTTGAAAATCTCTAAGGATGGAGATTCCACACCTCCCTAGGTAACCCATTCCAGTGCTTTGCCACCCTCTTAGTGAAAAAGCTTTTTTCCCTAATATCTAACCTAGACCTCCCCCCAGTGCAACTTGAGACCATTGCTCCTTATTCTGTCATCTACTGCCATTGAGAACAGCCTAGCTCCAGCCTCCCTGGAGCTCCTCGTCAGCTAGTTGAAGGCTGCTACCAAATCCCCACTCACTCTTCTCTTCTGCAGACTAAATAAACCCAGTTCCCTCAGCTTCTCCTTGTGAACATTTTTCTTGGTAGACAGGAAGGAAGATTTGTTTGTGTTCTCACTCTACTTCCACTGCTGAGGATGCACTTTATTATGATTGTTTAATGTGTAGTTGGTGCCCAAAGTTTGCTGGGCACTTTACAGACCTAAAGAAAACAGTCGTTGCCCCAGAGAGATCACAGTCTAGGGAAGAAAGTATAGGAACCCCAGGGGCGGGGAGAATTGGCTGTGACACCCGTTCATGTATATTGACTGAATAGGGTAGCCTGCTTCCAGACTGTTTTTTTCAAGGTGCCAGACACAAGAATCTGAATGCTCCTGTGAGGAAAAAGCAACCCCCACTAAACCGTGACAGTTTGTCCAAGTTGACCTCAATGGTCTATTGCCAGAAATACCTGTGAACAATAAGTGGTTGTTAATGATTTATCCGTGCATTCCCAAGGGCTGCACCAATTTCTAACAACAAAATGGAAACTGGGGGAGCAGTGCTTCTGTCGCAATAGACCCAGACCACGGTGTGCTGAGCAGTGTAAATGCACATTAGACGAGGCTTCTTTGGGAGAACTGTTGATAGGGAAAGCCAGCTGAATTGGGATGCAGATTCTCTTCTTCTGGTGTTTGCGAATAACAATACCAAACCAGTGATGACAAAGTTTTACATAAGTATTTACTTTGGTCCATACAAACTTATGTACTTTTCTTACACACGGTGCAGCTGTTACCCACGTACACTGTTCGCAGTGGACATTACAGTCTCATTTCATTGGCTAGAGGTTGCTTTTGATACTATTTCCCAGGAAATGGAGTAAGTTTGACATCTTGCAGATGTCCCTTGTGTGTGAAACAAGTTCTGTGCACTTTTCCAAGGGATTTTGGGGGGTGAATCTCTAACAAGCACAGGCTTCTACGGCACAACCATAGACTCTGATGATGTTGGAAGTCCCCAGATACAACAGAGACAAGCTCAGCAGTGTTCCCTTTCTGCCAAGAAGGACAGCAGCAAACCCTCTGTGGAGCATCATAGTCTGCTGAGCTGGGGCACAAGAAGGAATTTCAGATGAAGATAGCCACTAGCAGTGGGGTCCCTTACACCTGCGGCATCCCTTCCCCTGGGGAGACTCAGCCATGTACTCTAGACAGGGCTCAAATGGAACAAGAAAAAGTGTTCTTGATGTTCTTCCAAGCACTTCCCATAAGCCAACCTCCACCCACTGGAGATGCCAAAATGGGATGCTGCTCACAGCAGACTGTGCAGATGCTGTGCTGATAGGTCTTAAAATGAAATTGTAAACAGGGAATCATCATTGAACCAGTGTTTCCAGTGGAGTCCCGCAGGAATCAGTTCTTGGCCCTAGGCTTTTTAACGTTTTTATTAATCACTGGTAAGTTTTGCAGATAACACAAAAACAATTGATTCAAAGCAATCTAGATGGCTCGGTAAGCTGGACTCAAGTAAACAATAGGCATTTTAATATGACTAAATGTAAATGTGCACAGCTGGACACAAAGAATGTCATTCACACTTACAGGATGGGGGACTCGGTCCTGGGAAGCAGTGACTCTGAAAAAAATCTGGGGGTGAGGGTGGATAATCAGCTGAATATGAGATCCCATTGCAACTCTCTGGTCAAAAGGGCTAATGCAACCCTTGGATGCAGAAGCAGGTGAATCTCAAACAGGAGTAGAGAGCTTATTTTACCTCTGTATTTGGCACTGACATGACTGCTGCTAGAATACTGTGTCCAGTTCTGGTGTCCATAACTCATGAAGGATGCTGATAAATTGAAAAGGGTTCAGAGAAAAGCCACGAGAATGATTAAAGTATTAGAAAACTTACCTTATAGTGATAGACGTAAGGTGCTACAAGAATTCTTTTACTGACTCCATCTCAAATAATTCTTTCACAACAATGATACCATCACCCACAACTACCACATCCCCCTGAGAGGTTAAAAAAAAAAAAAAAAGCAGCATCTGACTAGACCCCCACAGTGGACGAAGCCACACACTTGATCATTCCATTGATTTCTTGAGGGGGAAAAAATGACTGTGAAATCCTTAACAAACATCACATCCTCAACAATCTCTCTACGGCCGAGAGGACAGCTAAACAGTCCCTGAAATGCAGCAGCCAGATAGCAATCAAACCAGCAGATGAAGGGGGTGCCATTGACATTCTCAACCGTGATAACTGTCAGTGAGGCCAACTCTCCAACATCACCTACTATAAAGATCTCAAAGAACACCCCACAGCACAATTCATCCAGGAATTTAAGGACATTGAATCCTTTCTCAAATAACTCAGAGAAACTCTACAACCTCATTCCCCATGAACCCACCCCAGGGATCTTCATGCTTCCTAAGATACACAGACAAGGGAACCCAGACAGACATATCATATCTGGCCATGGCACTCCTGCAGGAATATTGGGACTCATAGAAACCATCGTCAAACCACTCACAACACAAAGGGCCAGTTTCCTCTAGCACACAGTCAACTTCCTCCAGAAACTGAGCAACAAGAACAGCCTCCTTCACCCGACCATCGATGTCACTTCCCTATACACCAACATCCCTCACAATGAAGGAATCACTGTCTGCCTCAGATATCTACAAGACTGTGAACAACGCTCAGGTATCCACCCCAAACACATCGCCAAATTCATCCATTTCCTCCTAACTCACAATAATTTTACATTCAACAACAAACACTTTATCCAAACCATAGGAACAGCCATGGGTATTAGGATGCCTCCCCGATATGCCATCCTCTTCATGGGCCACCTTGAGGAAGAATTACTGGGCAAATGCACCACGAACCCAGTGATATACCTGAGATACTTTGATGTTTCCATCCTCTAGACAAATGACCTAAACTCCCCTATATATTTCCACCACAACTTCAACAACCACCACTCATCCATCAAACTCTCTGGAACACTCCCGCACCAGCATCAACTTCCTGGACAACACAATGAGCCTCAACAATTGAACCCTACACAGAACTGTATACAAGAAATCCATGGATCAGCACACTGACCTTTACAGATCCAGTACCAACCCAAGACATATGTTATCTACAGCCAGGCACTCCGATAAGATTTGCTCTGAATAGAAAGTCTGAGATACACACCTTAACATCCTTAAACTCTTCATCAAATAAGGACACTCCATCAGAGAAGCAAATTGCATCATGGACCCAACCAAATGTCCCGAAAGAATTGCTTCAATACAGAAAAAAAACAAAACCTCTGACTGCACACCCCTATTTGAGACCTGCCACCCCACACTGGAACCCATATGGGTTATCATTAATCAATTACAACCCATAGTTGATGGGAATCACAGCCTGAAATAAATCCTCCTCAACCTCTCCGGGCCTTCAAACATGCTCCAACCTCACCAAACTCATCAGAAACAAGCTTCACACAGACCATGACCCACCACTCAAATTAGCACCAGTCCCTGCCCGATGCAAACAGATGAAAAACCTGCAGACATATCTCCACTGCGGTGAGGATCAATATCCAGTACAACACATCTTTCAAGATCCATGGTTTTCACAATATCCAGACTACTAAATGCCCCTATAAAAACTATGTGGGGAAAAAAGATAAAACACCTATCACCCCTTAACAAACACTTTTCACAGAACAGTCACTCCATACGTGACCTCTCAGTCCCCATCCTCAAAGAAAACCTGCACAACATCTTCAAAAGACGAGCCTGGGAGCTGAAATTCATAACTTGGCTAGGCACTAAAAATCATGGTTTTAATAAAGACAGTAGATTGTTTAAAAATTACAATAATTTGTAACCCACTAAACCCCTAACCCCTTATTTTAGTCCTCTGACTGGAGAGGTGTTAACAGGACACTTCATCTCTCTTAGGCCTGGTCTACACTGCCAGCGGATTTCGGCAGAGTAGCTTGCATATCTCCCGTTGACTTACTAACTTCTGCTTATCACAGCATCCCCACTGCACTGCATCGACTGGAAAAGCCCCCCTGTTGACGCAGCATTACTCTTCTTGCAGGGATGGATTAACGGCATTGACTTCTGGGATTGATTGAGCAGATCTCCACTGCCACTCAATCGATCCCGCAGAATCGATCTTGCACTGCCGACAATGCCACCGGCAGTGTAGACTTACCCCCAGAAAATGTTAATTACTTACGCTGAAGAATCTGTTCCATCTTGTACTTAGTTATGACACTCTGAGTGCCTTTCCCAGACCTGAAGCAGAGCTCTGCAGAGCTTGAAAGTGTGTCTCTTTCGCTAAAAGAATTCAGTCCAGTAAAAGATATTACATCTCCCACCTTGTCCACCGCCACAGGAATCTGCAGCCAGCTACAAAAACACTTTTAGTTAAATTGGTGCAACTTTCTGTGAGGACATGACCTTTGAAAGAGTGAAAGGAGTAAAAGGCTGCTGCTGAGCCAGGACTAGAGCCCCAGCACCTGGTTCTGTGTCCCTGCAGTAGCTGATGAGCTCAATACCTAAAGGAGCCAGGAGCTACATTCCCTTCATTCCTTCAGCTTCCTAGGTGTCCATGGGAAATGAGGAGCCCTGAGGGCCTGAACTCACGTCTTGGCAGGTAAGCGTGGGAGGAACTGATTTTATATTTCAAATAGTGTTATTGAGTTAGAGCACAGTAAAATGTCCTTTGCATCCTCATTTCTGTCTCCTTCCAATAACTGCCATATCCAGCAAGACATTCACTTCGTCCTGTGGGCCGTTTCTGCCATCTCCTCCCTCGTTCCCTGCCCAAGAAAAACAAATTCGTCAGAAAAGTCAAACAATGGGAAAACAAGGATAAATGTGGAATTGAAAATCAAGTGACTTGATCCATTGCCTGCTCAGAAATCTCCACATCCGATCCAGGATCCAACTCGCAGGGGCCATGTTGCCTGGACAGCACTGGCAGCATGTGCCCAACAACTCTTATCACCGATAGCATCTCTTGCCATCTGCAATGCCTGTGTCATAGACAGGGCTTCATTTGAGTGCAAAGGGACCAACACCTTTTGCTGTGTATCAACATTCAAGGCAATTGCACCTATATTTCCCCTCAGTGGTTTGCCAAGGGCACCCACTCTAGGCTCCTGGCTCCTCAGCTGTCACCTTTTTTGGGTAGGGGCCTGCATCTCTCACTCTCTTCTGACTGGGGCTTTTTCAGGCTGCACAGTTACCTGCCTGCTCTGTGATATTACCAGCAAGCCAGACTTCTTAAGCAGGCCATCATCAGTGCTTTGCTTTCTCTCTGAAGGACAGGAACGGCTGTAATTGGCAGCAGTCACAAGTTACCACACAGCTCTTTTTAAGCAAGCACATTTATTCTTATGGTGAAAGCATTACAGAGAAAACACAAAAAAGCAATAAAAGAACCTACACCCATGCTGATCAGCTCACCAGAGATCACAGCCCAACTCCAACAAGGACTCTGGTAGGAGTTAGCCTTTTCAATCCCACCAAGGGATTTGTTCCATGGCTGCAAGTTCATAACACCCTTAGCTTAGAACAAGAATCCATGCAGAGATTAGGCTTTCCTAGGTATTGCTCGGGCTGTTAGTGTTGAGATTCCCTGAACAGATGAGCAGCAGATAATGGTCCCGTTCTCAAGATGTAACTTCAAAAGACTGGATTTTTGCATTACCAGAGGTGGAGAATTTGCATTCACCTCCTCCTCAAGATTCCTCAGACAAACCACTTCATACTGTTTGTCCAAAAAATCTATTCTGTCTGACATATTGTTCATTGTAGTCCTTTGAGGTTTATAAGACATCCCAGGATCTATATCACTACTCCCCTCTAGAGAGGTTACATACAATCCCAGCCCATAATTATACATAACTTTTGCATTTAATACAATGGACTCTGATATAAATGGAATTCAGTAAGGTTTTCATGGGTATTGCAGGAAATGGACGTCTGTCACACTCAGTTTGTGCAGGCAAAACATGCACTCATATTTTCTGTGCCCAGGGATGAGCTTTGGGTGCAGATGTGGATACTCAAATCCCTAAAGGCTTGGCCGCATGGCAGTTTTAGGTAAAGACATAGCTGCACTAGTACAAATCCCTAGTGGAGACGCTGCCCCAGTGTGCGGCACACTAGGATAAAGTGCACTGGGGTGAGGGCTAGTTTAAATCAGAAGAATTCCCTCCAGTGTAGATATACTGATGTAGTTCCACTGGTGGAGACCCACTGCACTGTACAAATTACAGAAAAAATTTACCAGAATAAGTCACACAATAACAAGTCCCATTTACACTGGGGCAGTGTGTCTGCACTAGGGGTTTGCACCAGGGGTGAACAGTCGACTCTAGAGGTTTTGCACTGGCATGCCATGACCAACTCTCGGGGTTTGCACTGGAGCTGCACAAGAACCCTAGAGGTTTGCACTGGGGCGACACGACCAACTCTAGAAGTTTGCATCAGGACAGCACAGGGACTCCTTGTTTGCACGAGAGTGGTATGAGGACTCTATGAATTTACACTGGGGTGATATGACTGACTCTAAGGGTTTGCACCAGTGTGGCACAAAGACTCTTTTGCACCAGGACAGCATGAGGACTGTAGGGGGATGGAGCAGGACAGCACAAGGGCATTGTGTCTTCTGTGAGATTAGCTGGAATACCTGGGAGTGAGCTAACACATTACAAGATGCTACGTGTTTGTAGCACTGTACCCAGCAGAAATATTGGAGTAATTGTCAGTGCTCCTGGCTGTGTGCAGTAATGCCTACACACAAGAGGCTGATAACTCTCATCAGAGGAAGGGGCAAAACTCTCCTGGGTTTCAGTGGGTGCAAGGAAGGTCCCTAAGGTTGAACATTCAACCTTAACTTTGGCATTTCCTGCATTGTTCAGTGTGGCCTTCACACTGCCTGAATTTGGCTCTGTGTTATCCTGATTTTCAGTCCCTTCTTCCACCCCTGAGGCTCAGCAAGGTGTTTCCAGAGTTTGTCCCAAGAAGTGAGGGCCTGGTTTAACCCCGACTAACCTAGGCTGTAGAGGCAAGGAATGATGGAGACAGTTTTGCCCAGGGTTTAAATTCAGGTCGGATCTGGCCAGAATGGAGCTCTGGTGAATATTTTAGCCCCATGGGCCTAAAGCCATGAAGCTCCTCCACCCCCTCGCCCTGCAGCTAAAGCCCTGACCCCCGGCACCGTCCATGGAGAATAGCGAGGGGGGGGTGTAGTGGGCTCCAGGAAATACTCTGAGAATTTAAGCCTTAGTTTTGTCTAGACTTGGCCATGGAGCTAGGCATAAGGGTGATGAAAACATGTTAGGCAGGAATGGCTTTAAACTGTGTAAGCACTTCTGCTAATACAGCCCCTCTGCCAGAGTAGCTGGGCTATAAAGAACTCCCGGCACTGCAGTCCAATGGCAGGGGCAGGGCACAGCTCTATGCAGGAGAGGAGTCCCTTAGGCTAGGGATGGAGGGAGGGGTAGGAGCAAGGAGTTGACATGGAGAAAGGGAAAGCTTTGGCTGAATGCGAGGGAAATCTTGAGCTAGTCGGCTGTACAATAGTCTCTTAGAGAGGTGGTAGGATCCCCAGTGGGAGTTCTAGCTCCTGGCCTGCAGGGAGAGTCCCTCCTGGCTGCCCCTGGGAGGCAGAGGGAGGTGACCTCACTGCTGTTTGCATTGCGCCTGAGTCAATGGTTCAGGGAGCCAGGCCCGGACCCCTGCCAAAGCTGCCACTGTGACTTTCTCCCACAGGCCCCCAGCTAGCGAGCCAGCCAGCCAGCGCCTGCTGACCACTCCTTGCGTGTCGGCATCTTGCTGCGGGCTTTGGAAGGGCTCCAGGGCGGCAGTGCCGCACTCTTTGATCGGCTCGGCCGGGTGGGTCGGAATTCGGGGCAGCCTGCCAAGACACACACTGCCTGTAATCGTTAACTCGGTCTGTAAACAGTTCCAACGGCACTGAAGAGGCCGTCAGTTATTGCATTAGGAAAAGCCTTTCATCTCCCGCTCCACCGGATTGTAATGGCCCCTGCCATGCAGATTGCCGCTCCAGCTCTGCAGCCGGGCACAGTGCTCGGCCAGAGAATGGAGGCCTGCACCAAACAACTGACCTTCAAACCCTCAGTGCAGGAGCAAGAATGAAAGTGGCCCTTGCCTTGTGTTCTGCACCTGGCTTTGGCTGAGGAAAGCAGGACTGGGGGTAGGGGGAGGGGATGCTGAAGTTAGACAATGCATCTCCTTCCCCGGCCCGCCACAGCCCCCACCTGAAAGCTTCAGCAGAGATTACCCTGGCTCAAGCTCACACCGCCAGCAACTTTCCCCAGCAAGCCAAGGGGCCGGTTCCCTGCAGTCACCCGGGGGTGTCTTGGGACCCCAGGAGGCTCCTTTGTGCCATTTCCTGTCGTTTTCCACATGCCGCCTCAGATGCCTCCCTCCCCTCACAGCCTTGCTGGGCCCCAGGCCACCTGCCATCTCCAAGGAGGCCAGACCAGGCCATGGCTCTGGCTGTGGGTTACTGCAGATGCACCTTGAAATCCAATGGGATTGCACCCTGGAAATGCTGAGGCAGAGCAGCTCCCAGACCCATAGACCAGGGGCCCATCCAGCCCAGCAGCCTGCCACCAGCCGTTGGCACCTCTGGGTGTATTAGCAGCAGGTGGAGGAGACTCCCCAATGAGGGGTGCTGGGGAAACGTACCCCAGAGGAGCTTTCCTTCCAAGGCTGCAGCTGGGATAATGAAGCGGACAAGTACCTCCTAAACACCATTTGCAGACCTGGTGCAACTAGAAGGAAGGGGTCCTGTACCCCATTATTCATCTGAGCAGCCAAGTCCCCCAGGTGCCATTACCACACAAGTATCCTGGTGTGTGCTAAGCACTCCTCCTTCCCTTGTTCACAGGTCTTGGCCAGCAAAGAGATGTACGTGTGCGCACACGGGCCCAGGTGTCTTGCTCTTTTACCCACCCTGCGAGGCAGAACTCAAGCGTTTCTCTCTAAGAATAAGGTCCCTGTTAGCTGAGTGCATGTTTGTCAGTGACTCAGATGTGGGTAAGGTGTGTTTGGTATTACATCAGGCCTTGAAATCTGATGCGTGTAACTTACAAACCCCCATGCCCTGTGAGCTGAGCTCCATGGCCAACAGTAGCAGGAAGCAGCAATTTATCTTGAGTCCCAACCGAAAACTCTGCCATGTCAACTCCCGTTCTTTCCAAAACTGACTGGCAGCTCAAACCTCTCACCAGTTCATGCCTTTCCCTTCTTTTTTACAGCTAGTGCCACACCTCTTTGCCGCACTCTGTCCCTGCTCGTCCCTCTCCGCCCCTGCCTCCCTTGCCCAGTGCTTTGTCGCCGTTCAGTGCATTTCTTGGCAACAGTGCACTATTTGCATGCTTCTTGGATGCATCTTCCAGACCTTTTCCCCCAGACTCTCCTGTGCCCCCCTCTTCTGGATCTCTTCTCTTCTCATCCCTGCCCCTTCTGTAGCTGTCCTTTAGAGCAGAGTGACACATGGCAGTCATTGACAGAGGGCAAGGGAGGAAGGATGGCACAAAGCACCCCCGCTTCCCGGGTTCATTCCCTGACCCAGACACTGCAGGTCACTCAGATCCTGGCTAGCGGGAAGAGGTTTTTCGATATATTGCAAGTAGGTCTTTAAGCCGCTACGGCCATCCTGCTGAGATGCCTGAGTGGTGACACTTACTCTGGGATAGGAGGCCTTTTTTCAAGTTAGCATATGTTGCTGGGGCAGCGGGTACCCCAAAAGACATTCTTGTATCAGACCAAGCATGTCCACATTGGGAGAGTGGATTCACTAGGGCAGCCAGACCTGTATCATTAGATCAGTAGGACTGGAAAAAGGTTCCCCTGGAGACAAGGGCTGGATGGCTGGATCTGTGCTTCCATCTGTAAAGGGGGTAATAGCCCCGCCATGCCTTGCAGGGCAGAAGATGGTGGGACACTCAGACCCCTGGGAACAGGTGCTGGTTAAACACCTAAGGCAGACAACCCCGGCCCCTAACACACCCAACTCTAGACATGCAGTGACTCACACCCTGAACACAGCACAAAGGAAAAGGCTGGAGTTGTGCCACTCGGTGCGTCTACATGGGTATAAAAGCCACACAGCATGGCCACAGCTGGCTTGGGTCAGCTGACTTGAGCTTATGCTGTGAGGCTAGAAATTGCTGTGTAGCTATTGGACTTGGCCTGGGGACTGAGCTCTGGGGCCTTCCGTACCTTCGCAGGGCCCTAGAGCCCAGGCCCTAACAGGGGCCTGGGTATTTACACAGCGGGTTTTCAGCCCCGGAGCTCACACCCCGCAAACCCCGGCCAGCTGAGCCAGGCCAGCTGTGCATTTGTGGACGTCCCGTCAGCAGTCCCACAGAGTGGGTCACTGGGGTGCCAGCCTGCCCCCAGATCCCGTGAGCCCGTGTTCACAACAGTGTGTGTGACACACCGCTGCATGCACAAAGCAGTTGCAGACCCAGTTAGGCACCCCGTTGTCTTGTAAACCTGCAGGCGCAGAGGCCTGGCTCTGTGGACATTTTCTGCTGCATGTGTCCAACACCGGCTCCTGCCATGGACAGGTGGTGGCTTCAACCTGCCAGGGCCGGTCAGCATGAGCTCCCTGGGGAGCAGGGAGCGGTAGTGCTTTCATCTGCCCTGTGGAGACGAAGGAGTAATAGGCGTATTCCGTCCCGCAGTGCTGGAGACCCATCAGGGACTGGCCTCACTGAGCTGGGTGCTGCGTGCACAGCAGCAGAGTCCAAGATCTCATAATCTGGGTTAGCAGCAAGACACAACAGGGAGGAAACAAATGAGTGAGGTGGTGCGGGGGTATTTCTAAAGTGGCTGTCTCAACGCTGAAGCTCAGCTGCTCAGTGCACCTCTGGCACGGTGCCTGGACTTTCTGTTTAGCTGCCCTCTGACATTGCAGGGATCCTTTGTGTTTGTTGGCCCAAGGTTCCCCTGTGGAGCAGTTCCAATGCCCCAGCCTGGTATTTTCAATCGCTGTCCTTTACTGCCACTGAGAGCACAAGCCGAGCCCTCCATCACAAGCGCCTGGCAGGTGGCAGCAGACAGGCCATTCTGAGTGAGCAGCTCTAACCCATGGCACAGGAGAGGCTTCCAGTCCCAGCCTGCGGGGGGAGTCCCACCCGGTGTGCCGCATTGCTGCAGTGCCTTGGGAGAGGGCTGGAATAAAGGGGAGGGGTGGCTGAGCTACTGGCATGTGCATGAGGAAGGGTCATGGGGGGAGCCCTGGTTTGTGACCTGGGCCCAGACTCTAGGCCAAGGGCCCTTGTTTCTGTGACCTCTGATGGGAATTCTGCAGCAGCTTGAGCTAATTATTATTCGTTATGGATTATTCCCCTCTATTCCACACTGGTCAGGCCACATTTGGAGTATTGTGTCCAGTTTTGGGCCCCGCACTACAAAAAGGATGTGGACAAGTTGGAGAGAGTCCAGAATAGGGCAACAAAAATTATTAGGGGGCTGGAGCACAAGACTTATGAGGAGAGGCTGAGGGAACTAGGCTTGTTCAGTCTGCAGAAGAGAAGAGTGAGGTGGATTTGATACCAGCCTTAACTACCTGAAAGGGGGTTCCAGGGAGGATGGAGCTAGGCTGTTCTCAGTGGTAGTAGATGAGAGAATGAGGTGCAGTTGTCTCAAGTTGCAGTGGGGGAGGTCTTGGTTGGATATTAGGAAAAGGTTTTTCACTAGGAAGGTGGTGAGGCATTGGAATGGGTTACCTAGGGAGGTGGTGGTGTTTCCATCTTTAGAGGCTTTTAAGCTGCGGCTTGACAAAGCCCTGGCTGGGATGATTTAGCTGAGGTTAGTCCTGCTTTGAGCAGGGGGTTGGACTAGACACCTCCTGGAGTCCCTTCCAACCTTCATCTATGATTCTAAACTGAAGAAGGCAGAGCAAGGAGCATCTGCTGCCCTTGGGGCAGATGAGGTGATGGAAACGCTTCTGTGTGAATGGCGTTGGCATCTATCAACACTCAGCTTTGTTACGTAAGTATTTATTCCAGTCCTTCATTTCTAGCCCTTAGTGCTGTGAAGAAAGGCAGCAAATGGGAACTGAGTTCGAGTAGCACAGTGATGTCTGCCTGACCCTGCAAACAGCCCACCCAGTGCCTCCACAGTGACTCAGCTGTCCACGCTGCAGCAGAGTGACCATGGGCCACAGTCTTGTCTTTTCATTGCAGCTGTTCCAAGTCCCGTGGGCTGCCCTGCACCAGACAGGACTCGGGCTGGCGTGGCAGGACTCTGAGCAGTCACAGAGGAGTGTGGGGCTAGACACGGAGGAGAAAGTCTCAAAAAGAGATGCTGGGGAAGGTGTACCCTAGCAGAGATTCTCCATCCATGCTCAGAGCAGCCAGGAGGCTATGGGGTGAGAGATGGGGGAGAGAGGAAATGCTCCTTCTCCCAGCCAGCATCCAAGGAGGCATTGGGGTGCAGACACCACTCATTTCCAGAAACCTTGTACTGACGAGGTGGATAAATGATAAATGGAGCCCCTGGGCAGGGCTGAGGAACAGCACTTGGCAGGAATCCCAGGCCCCTTTTCTCCACCAGGGTTTGGCATCTCACCTGGCCAGCGCCCTGGACACTGGGGCCTCCTGTCTCACTTCAGTCTCTGTAGGTTTAGCCCTCTGGCTATTGGGTTCAGTGACATTCCCAGGCCCATTGTGGGATCGGGTTAGGGAGATGAGATGTGTGAAAATGAGGGGTGGGGATGGGCGGGAGAGATGGGGGGATAAACTAGAAAAGAAAATATGGTGTCAAGAGCGCATTTGGGGGAAGAAGGGAAAAGCCAGAAAACCTAGAAGAGAGCGAGAGAGAGACGCTCCAGGGCAAGGAAAGAGAGACTAGATAGAGCAAGCCACTGATGCCAAGCAAGATTCTTTGCACCCCGTAAGAGGGAAGGAAAGAAATGCAGTGGGATATGGAGCCAGGAAAGGAGAGCAGGTAACAACAGAGCCAGAACTTTCAAAGTGTAAAGCTGATTGACTGTTTGTTACCATGACGTACTCCATTGACAGGACACATTGGCTTGGTCTTTAGAAATGCAGGGGGCATGGCTTTGGCTAGGGGGAGGGTGTGCTTCTCCTTGGAGAACAGGCTTAGGCTTTGGGCTAGAAGCTGTCAGGTATTTTCCAGGCACCGTCCAAAGGCTCTGAACGCCCACGCTGCCCTTAGAGAATCTGGCACCCGTGCACCTCTGCCCAGATAGCGATAAGTGCGCCGGGAAGTGCTGACAGGGAAACTGCGAGGGACTGAGGTGGAGCAGGGACTGATCAAGGAGCCACCTCCCTGCCGACCCACACGCCTTTGGTCTCACAACACTCCTTGGCTGAGCTCTGTAGAGCCTGAGGTTACCTTCCTGGAGACAACTCGGTGAGAGGCTCAGAGTGTTGAGACAGGGAATCCCCAGCCAGAGCAGGAAGGCTACAGAGCACATTCCTGCTGTCCGTGCCAGTCATTAATGGATATTAAATAAGATCAGTCCCAAGACCAGCGCTTGAGGAACTCCACGGTGACTGCCTTCCAGCCTGAACATTCACCTTTCAGCACAATGCATTGTCCTCTGCCCATTCCTTACCCACCTAACAGCTCCTTTGCGAATTCCCAGTTTTTCCAGCATTTCCCATTTGGCACCCTGTTGAATGTTTTACTGCAGTCCAGCTACATTAGCTCTACTGCATTTCCCTTGTCTAGAGAATCAGTCATCTTATCAAAGCAAGAGATCAGGTTTGTCTGGCACAATCTACCTTTGGTAAAGCCATGTTGCATTTCCTCCCCTTTTCCATACACCCCCATGTCTTTATTCATTCACTCACAATTTGTCCTGAATCCTTGCGTACTAGTGAGATCAGACTAGTGGGGCTGCAGTTGTCTGGATCATATTTCTTCCCTTTCTTATACACAGGCACTGCCTTTGCTGTTCTCTGCCCTCTCTGCCACTCCCAATTTGATAGATTTATTACAAGCCCTTGCTACAGGACTTAAAATCGCATGTGCCTGTTCTTTCAGCATTCGGGAATGGAGACTATCCAGTCCCCCTGACTTAGTGCATTCATCTCCTGGAGCTTTGCTTCCGCCTGCCATGGAGTAATTTCCATTTCCAGACTGTCCCGCTAGCGACTCCTTAAGGCAGATTTCTAAAGGAATCTAGGCCCCTAAAGATGCAAATAAGTGCTTTGTGAGTGGTGGGCACCCAGGTGCCTTGCAGTTGTCTTCAGGGGCAGACTGCAGTGCAGACTCCTGAGGAATCCTGGGGAAGCGAGTTCCTAAGACAGGCCTGCTGCAGTGCTTCTTCAGCCGGTGCATGCAGAAGAGTAACTAAGAGAGAGATGCACCAGTCCTTGGGTTC
>ML675623.1:662240-694799 GCA_007922155.1 Mesoclemmys tuberculata | reverse complement strand
GCATGCAGAAGAGTAACTAAGAGAGAGATGCACCAGTCCTTGGGTTCTGATTCCTTCCGATAAGGCTGCAGTGAGCGCTGTGTCAGAGAGGCCTCCCACAGCATCCCTCCTCCTCATTTCCAGTTCTGCCAAATTCACCTTGACTCTGGCAGCCTTTCTGCCTTGAAAATGGCCTGTGCTTCTGAGGAGACCATGGGTCCTCTCTCCACTCTGCCCCCGCCTCAACTTGCTTTGCCTTAAAAGCCATGGCGGTGATTATTGCTACTGCCCTAGATGGCTGCTGAGAACTCACTCACACCTTGTCTGTACAGAAGTTTTGCACTTATTTCACTGGATCAGTTTTGCTACCTATACAATTAAATCGGTGCAGACCCTGAGTGCAAGCAAGCCTTTATAAGAACATGTCAGTGACTCAGGGGAATTGTAAAGCTGTGGTTAAAATACCTGAAAGCTGCCGTGCTATGAATGGCAGCTCTGAATAGAGCCTCAGCAAGCTGCCACTTGGATCATTCAGAAAGGAAACAGCCAGAAGTGATGGTGTCATGGCAGCAAGACCAGAGACGCAGGAGGCTGCTGTCAGAGTCACTGGGGACGGTGACAGGAGATTACCACAGCTCTGTATCTGAGAAGAAATGTAAATGTTCCCTGGTTGCACACTACGCCAGCCCTCTGCTCCTGATAACATACAAGTCTCCCTTCCAAAGCCCTGTGTTCCCTCTGGTGCTGGCCCCCCAGGCTGGCCAGATGGCTGCTTCCTAACTCAATATTTCAAGTTTCCATAGTGTACTGCTAGGGCACATAAAGAAAGAATGACAAGTGCTTTAGCCACGTCTGACACTGGACTTTTATTCCACTGTATTTCCCTTTCCAGAGGTAGTGTCCCTTGTTCGCCTTCTCTGCCCACAGGCTGGGGGAAGTTCCTAGGGCCAGCCTAGGATGTTCTCTGTCTGAGTTTGCATTGAGACAGTGGGATCCTTGGTATGGTGCCAAGGCTGTCCCCTGCAAGTGGATTCTGGGGCTCACTAGCCAAGAACTGGGTCCGGCTCCACCCAGCTTTTCTCTCACGCTCAACAGTGTAAGGACCAGATTTGCAAAAATGTCCAAGCCCCAGTGTCCACCCGACCTGATGTGCTGATCTCTGGAAAAAACAGCTTCTAAAAGAACAGCGGAGGCTCTTCCTAGAAGGGGGGATATGGACCCGTCAGCCATATCTCTGCTCCTGATTTCCTGAGTGGTGGTCACTGCTTGCTAGCAGAGCGAGGCAGAGGGGTGGCCAGAAAAGGTGCAAGTCACCTGGCAGCAGGTTTAGACTCTGCTAATTTCATTTAGGGATTTGGTTGGTTCCATTCCACTAATTCAACCTGTGGTTTAGTTCTGAGCCAATCCGCCCATGTAGGGTCACATTGATTCTCTTGCACCATCGGTGAATAGGTACTCACATGAATAGACTTCAGTGGGGCAGCTCGCCAGCGGGAATCGAGGGCTGTGAGCTTGGCCAGTTCTCCTGCTGCTTTGCGGCTGTTGGTGCTCTCATGTTAACCTTCTCTGCCTAGTATCCAAGTAGCACGCTCTGTGCTGGAGCAGTTGTGCCAGTAGGACAGGGACTGGCAGACAGCAGACTTTGTATGGCAAGGAAGAGAAAACAGACCAAAGGAGCGAGTGGATCCATGAATAAAAGAATAAAAATTACAGAATAAAAATGAGGGTCTCTGCATTATCCTAACCATGAATCCCACAACACCTGCCTTCCTGGCCAGATTCTTATATCCCCCTCTGACTCCACTGCCAGCATTTCATGCACACACCCAGCCCTTTTGTGGGGAAGCAACTGTTGCCTTCGAGCTTGCAGTTATTATGCAAACTCTTTACTACTGCTCTTGTGAGAAGCCAGGAGCCCCAGGCAGGTTCAGGGCCCACTGTGTGGGCATTATACACACACAGAACAGAGGGACAGACCTTGCCCCAAAGAGCTGACAGTCCAAGGAAGCTTGCAAACAGCCCTACTAGCTGTTATCCCAGTAAGAGCAAGTCACAACTCCTGTGCAAGCCCAAAAGACGTGCTAGCCTCTCAGGAATTCAGGCTAGCCAGAGATGGAGCCAGCCCTCTAACCTTGCCCCCCAGGCTACATCTACACTGCATAGTAAACTTGGGTCCATGTGACTCAGGCTTGCAAACCTGTTCTTTACAAGGCTTGCCTTTGAGCACCCACAGTGTATTGCTGTGCATGCCTCATACCTGTGCCAGTTCATCCATGCTGTGGTACAGACGTGTCAGAAGCGGTGGCTTGTGGGGAGTGTAGGCCAGGATTCTTAGCACCCTTCAGGGCTTGATTTGTGATGTATTGTGGGAAAACTTGTCTGTCCCTCCCAGGGCACTTGAGTGAAGTGCTCTTAGCCAGCCAACACATCCAGCTGAGCCACTTTGGGCCTGCACACTCCTTGTACCAGAAGTCAGCAACGTGGTCCCAGCACTGGTGGAAGACCTTTCCCTGGTTGCTGGCTCCCTGCTATTTCAGGTCCAGGCAGAGCATCGCAAGGTGCTGGTGGATATTTCAGTGCCAGTATTTGTCCTGCTGAAGACAGCTCTTGGGGGAGATTATGTTTACCCAAAGGTGGTGGGCATAAACAATGCTACTGAAATAATTGCCGACTTTGAGAGAATTGCCTTTCCAAACTGTACTGGGGCTACCGATATGTGCCCATAATTTGTCCTCTGAAAGGAGGGAATTAATACATGAACTGCAAAGGGTCCTACTCCATCATTATGCAGGCTTTGGTCAACCACAGAGGCAGGTTCATGGATGCCAATGTGGGATAGCAGGGAAAAGGGAGAGACAAGGGAGAGCACATGGGGGAAATCAAATCAGTATCTTAGATGTCTGTGTACTAGTGCGGGAAGTATGGGGAATAACCAGGAAGAACTTGAAATGCTAGTTAATAAACACGACTATGACATAACTGACATCACAGAGACTTGGTGGGGTAATACGTATGTCTGGAATACTGCTCCCGGCGGGTACAGCTTTCTCAGGAAGGACAGGCAGGGAAAAAAGGGAGGAAGTGTTGCCTTATATATTAAAAATATATACACTTGGACGGAGGTTGAGATGGAAATAGGAGAGAGACTTGTGGAAAGTCTCTGCGTAAGGATAAAAGGGGTAAAAAAAAGGATGAAGTCATGGTAGAGGTCTACTACAAATCACCTAACCAGGAAGAAGAGGTGGATGAGGTTTTTTTAAAGCCACTGACAAAATCATCCAAAGTACAGGACTTGTGGTGATGGGAGACTTCAACTACCCAGACATCTGTTGGGAAAACAATGCCACAGGGCACCGGTTATCCAACAAGTTCTTGGAATGCACTGGGATTTTTTTATTTCAGAAGGTGGAGAAAGCTACTAAGGGAGAAGCTGTTCTAGATTTGATTTTTGACAACTAGGGACAGTGCCAAGCCGGGAAGGGTAGCAAATGCTTTGCTTTCTGGGGCAGCGGCTTTTAAACTTTTTGGGCTGAGTCTCCTGTTTGAGTTACAGGTTTTGGTTGTGTGCCGCAGACAAAACTCGACACATGCTTGATCGCCTGCTCCTAAACCTCACAGAGCCCTTACCACAGCTTTTTACCTTCCCTCCACCCGTCCGCTTCCAAGACACAGCCACCGACCCAGGGCCCAGCCCAGGCATCCTTAGCAGTGGGCTGGATGCAAGGGCAGTGCTAACACTTACCCCTCTGCCCCCTCGGGTTTTCAGGCAGGGGAGGGCGTGTGGGACGGTCTCTGGGGCAGAGCCAGCACTGTGCCTGGAGGCTGCCGAGAATGGAGGTCAGCACGACTGCGGTGGATGTGGACACTGAATCACAGGCTGGGTGGCCCACTGAGGTGAGTCCGGGGTGGAGCTGGCGTTCCCTCCCCACCCCATGGGGGCTGGCCTGGGCCCCTCCGTCACGAGCCTCCTGCTGTTGCTGCTTGCTCCCCAGAACGGTCCTCAACGCCCCCCTAGGGAGGCGCGTCCCACAGTTTGAAAACCTCTGTGTGGGTATTTTACTTTTCATTGCCCTCCCCAGTGCCTCTGCCAACCGCCCCCCCACCAGTGTCAATATTGCTTGGAAACAAAGGCAGCATGTTTAAATCGTTAATACAAATTGCACAGCAGGCCTGTGTCCCATGGCACACCTCTCCCCCTCCCCTCCAGGCAGGGCACCCCAAAGTCCAACCCTCTGGTTTCCAAGCCTTCACCCAGCTGAGCGCTGTAGGTAGCATCACAGCCGGGGCAGAGGCCCTAGATCATTGTCTGTGACTTTAGCTAATTCTTTGAGGAACCCAAATGATGATTTTGTTTATTGTTATTTTATTTTATTATCTGAAGGCCGCTGTCAGAGGCCCCCCCAAGCAGGGCACTGTCATACGGGGTGCAGTACAGACATAGTCCCTGCCCCAGCTAGCTCGGGCGCAGTGGAAGAAAGCGTGGCAATGCTGGCGGGACAAGCACACACGGGCATTCCAGGCTGGCAGAGGGAGGTGGCAGGGGACACGGCGAAAAGAAAGCAAAGCCAGTAAGACGAGAGAGCCATGTTCTCAGACTCCTAGACTCTAAGGTCAGAAGGGACCAGTATGATCATCTAGTCTGACCCCCTGCACAATGCAGGCCACAGCACCTCACCCGCCCACTCCCAAAATAGACCCCTGACTATGACTGAGTTATTAACGTCCTCAAACCCTGGTTTAAAGACTTTAAGGAACAGAATCCATCAGCAAGTGAGCCATGCCCCATGCTAGAGAGGAAGGCGAGAGCCTTCTGCAGGGCTTTGAATGGCAGGCCAAAGAGATGGCACGTGGTCAAGGAGGGGTGGATGCAAAGAGGAGTGACCTGGTGAGACTGAAGGGCAGGGACGAAGAATCAGGTGGCAACATGTGGAATCAATCAAATGCATTGGCAAAATTTTCTAGGAGCAGAAAATTAAATGGTCAATCAAAATGTATTTATTTGATATTTTTGCATCTTTAATGTAGGGTGCAAGAGGAAGGCACAGCCCTGGTGGGAGTGAAAGAGCTCGGTCTGGGAGGGTGGGACAGACTGTGAGATCTCCATTGAGCAGAGGTGATATGTAGGGTCCTGGGTGTTTGGAATTTATTTCCTTTTATTGTCTGGATGGCTTTAGTCATGTCCTTTCTGAGCTCAGGGTGGCAAGGATGCTGGCTTCATCTATTTGTGATCCGTGAGCACAGGCTGCAACCCCCATTACCATGAGGATAAATACGTTCATGGTGCACGCGACTGTATGTCTGGGATGAGGGGTTGTGATATGTGTGTGGGAGGGGGCCCATGTTACAAGTTTGTACTGGGCCCGAAAAAATGATGCTTGGGCCCTAAATGTGGGAGCAGCTCTCACACAATAATTTAGCCACACAACACTCTGGGGCCGGTCCTGATTTCCCAGACAGGGAGATGAGGTTCAGTGAGATAGGATGGCTTGTCCAACGTCACAGGAAGTCTATAAGAGAGCCAAGAACTGAACTCAGCCTGCTGGCACCCGTAGCCAATTCCTGAACCACAAGGCCATCCTTCCTTTCTACTCCCAGCCATCCAGCCAGCTGAGAAGAGCACGCCTGGCATGTCATTATGAGAAAAAATGGGCTTGATTCATAGATGCCCAGACACCAAAATGAGACCCCTGGGATGGCTGGAAGGATGGGTACCACACACATAAAGGGTGGTACAATGAGTTTGCTGTGGGGAAATAGGCCCCTGTAGCACATCACTCGGGCCAGGCAGGATCTGCATCGCAGGCAATAAGCTGTTGTGAGCTGGCTCCAGGCCTCATGGTCCCAGAACGCAGGCAGCTGTGCCCGCACCAGGAATTCCAGCTGTTCCCATCTGATGTTTACACCCCCTTAGTGATCTCCTCCTGCACGGCTGGCTACCAAGCACTGGGGTCTGTGGCCGCGATGCAGCTGGGAGCCCACCAAGCCACAGAGGCACTAGTGCTGTGCACAGTTGATTTGACACCAGTGATTTGCACGCACACACACACACACACACACCCCGCGCACTCTCCCAGGTGGCTGACTCACACCGGGCGTTGTGGCCGTTTCCCAGGTCTGGCTCAGCAGGGCATGGCAACCTGTACCTTTCTACCCCACTGCTCTTGTGCATTCTCCCCCCTCCGACTGTGCTGGAAATCCCTTGCGATGGCAGGCTTTATCTCCTCCGCAGATTTTTCTTTAAAAGTATTGCGTCAGCAGCTGGCTCCCACCCTGCCTCGGGCTCCCGCGCTCCAGGCAGCGCGCTACGATTGCTGCTTTGCCTAGACAGTTTCTAAGTGAGGCCCCTGTCCAAAGGCACCTGCACCCTCACGCACCCTCCCTGGGCTAGGCTCCTGGCCATCGCTGTTGTGCTCGCTGAGATCGGCGGGCATGGCCTGGCGTGCTGTCCCCAGGTGTGAATGTCTGTGGGCAGGGGCCCAGGGCCTGTTGCCGATGATGTAAATCCCACCTGGTCACTGGAACGCTGCCCTGATGGGCCGATGTCCGGACACAGCCCAGCTCCGTGTGTGTCGGCCTAGGGAGCCTGCACATACCTGAGCAGGGTGGACACGGCTTAAAGTAAAACCTGACCTACCGCATGGTGCTGGCTCAGCTCTGAATTCCCGCCTCCTTTGTGCCCACAGTTCCACCCGCTGTCCCTGTGTAACACCAGCGAGGACGAGCACACCGGCTCTGGATTTGTCACTATTGTCAAGCTTGAGCGACCAGATCGAGATCTCCACCCATGTCTGTCACTGGCCAACAAGGTACGTGCCCGAACGCCTGAATGGAAACAGCCTGGGCCCTGGGAGCTAATGGGACAGGCAGGAATAAAGGGGAGGTAAGGGGGCATGGTCTTTGTTCCCCCAGGAGGACTGAGCCGGGTTCTGTTCCCATCGGAGGGCTCTGAATTGGGCGGTTCCTGCAGGCGGGGCCCAGCTGGCCCTGGTATCATCTGCATAGCACTTGGGACTGAACAGCCTTGGCTCAGCCTTGGCTCTTCAGGGCAGGTTATAGCCTGAGCCAGCATCACAAGAAACCCCTGCTCCTATCCACAGCATAGCCACTCCCCACCCCTCTGCTGCCCGCTCCACTCGCTTACGTGTGCTCCACAGACAGCCACAGCCACCAGGGCCAGACTTCACAGAGCAAGGTTCCTTTTGCACCATTTATCTCGTGCACTGAAGGAGGCAAGATCCCACAGAAAACATAATCTGTGACCATATAATTAAAGATGTTACCGGGATCCTTTATCAGAGAAAGGCAGAGCAAGACTGGAAGCCAGACAAATTCAAATGGGACAAATACTTAACACCAAGGTGATTAACTGTTGGAACAAACTCGGAAGGGAAGTGTAGATTGTTCCTTGGTGTCTTCGCATCCAGACTGGATGCCTTTCTGGAAGATGCGTCAGCCAAAAACACGTTATTCGGCTCCACACAGGGGCAACTGGCTGAATTGCGGAGGCCAACAAAAATGATTAGGGGGCTGGAACACATGACTTATAAGGAGAGGCTGAGGGAACTAGGTTTGTTTAGTCTGCAGAAGAGAAGAATGAGGGGAGATTTGATAGCGGTCTTTAACTACCTGAAGGGTGTTCCCAGGAGGATGGAGCTAGGCTGTTCTCAGTGGTGGCAGATGACAGAACAAGGAACAATGGTCTCAAGTTGCAGCGGGAGAGGTCTAGGTTGGATATTGGGGAAAAGTTTTTCACTAGGCAGGTGACATTTCACTGGAATGGGTTATCTAGGGAGGTAGTGGAATCTCCATCCTTCAAGATTTTCAAGGCCTGGCTTGACAAAGCCCTGGCTGGGATGATTTAGTTGGGGTTGGTCCTGCTTTGAGCAGGGGGTTGGACTAGATACCTCCTGAGGTCCCTGCCAACCCTCATCTTATAGGATTCTCTGATTCTATGTGATGGCTGGTGTCAGACGAACTAGTGGTTCCTTCTGGCTTTAACCTCTGTGACTCCAGTGCGCGCACACACGCGGGGCAGCGTTCAGGTAGAACAGGGCAGCTTTATGGTTGCATTTTCTTGACTTTTCAGTGATTGTTTGGAACCTTGATATCCTTTTAAATCAGTTTTTGATATGGAATTTATTATTAGTATCATTTCCAATTTGTATGCAGCATGCCAAGCAAGCTTTCCCGGGAAGTGAAATGAAGGGCCCGCCCCAGAGAGCTTACAATGTCGAGACACCAATTTTAATAAGTTCCAGAGGGGTAGCCGTGTTAGTCTGTGTACAGCAAAAACAGTGAGAGTTCTGTAGCACTTTAAAGACTAACAAATTTAATATTTGTGGCATAAGCTTTTGTGAGCTTTAACCCACTTCGTCAGATGTAGGGAATGGAAATCAGCTAGGTGGTATATGTATACAGTCAAGGGTCTTTTGCAACCTCAGAATGGGCTGTTTCCCTCTGGAAAGGGATCTCCTTAGCGACTTGCTTCTTAGCCATTATGGGCCCAGTCCTGCCATCCCTACTCACATGAATCTGCACCGGAGTCCCCACGGATTTCACTGGAGTAAGATACTACTCAGCATGAGTCGGGGGGAAGCCGTGCGCCTCTGATGTTCATAGCCTGTTTGCTTTAATTTTAATCTGTCCTGAGTCGCTCAGTGGCTCTAATGTTGTTCTGCTCCTCAGCAGCTCAGCTGGGGAGTGGGTGCTGCCCTTTGTATACAGCCGTTCCTGCTTGGCCTTGTTCAGTGGGTCCTTTGCTAGCACGCACTGAGTGTCTCGTAGACATGCAGTGAACATCTCTTGGTTTCAGTGGGAGTGATGGAGCATCTCAGCGCTCGGAGAGGCCAGGCCCATGTGCTCCTGGGTACCCCTGTAGGTCGTGCCATTCACCACCAACCAGTTCCCCATTGCCCTGGGGGCCAGCACTCCTCCGTTCCTCTGCAATCGCTGCACAAAGACTGGTGTAGCTCGAGGCTCTTCTTTCTTCTGCACTAGCTTGTGACTATTACTTTAAATCAGTGTTTCTCAACCTCTTTGTGCTGGCAACCCCCTTTGGACTTAAAAAAAGTTGAGGCCCCCTAAAAAAATGTACACCCTACCATGAGTTCGGGATTTCAGGCCTCAGCCCCACTCAGGGTGTGGGGCTCCTGGCTTCAGCCTCCCCCCCACCCGGGGTGCAGGGTTTATGCCCCATGTAGAGTTGAAAGATGAAAATTAGCTCACTTTGTGATGTGGGGCGCAGGCAATTGCCCTACTTGTGAGCCCCCTAAACTCCTCCTCTGACCCCCTGAGGGTCACGGCCCCCAGGTTAAGAAACACTGCTTTAAATAAAACAAGCTGGGCTGTGTATGGAAAGAGAAACAGAGAACTGAACCAGGCTTGAAAGAACAACAGCTGAGAAAATTACGAAAAGCCACGAGACGTCAGTCTAGCTCACCTCCTTTCCTCTCTCTGGCACTCAGATTTCCATGGCTGTGCATGCGCTGGTTGGGCTCCTGGTTAAGATACTGGATTAAAATGCAGCAGATCAGCGTTCTGTCGCTGCCCCGGCATGGCTGTTCTGTGGGAGCTTGGTCAAGTCACCTCAGCCTGCATTTGAAATGAGTTTAGAGCCAGACTGAAGTGGCTAGCACCCATGGCCGGAGCTCGAGGATCACACACCCAGCTCCTGTTTAGGCACCTAGATAAAGCAAGACGAGGGGCTAATCACAGCCAGGCCGTGGCTACCCACTTATCTCACAAAGAATTCAAACTCACCCATGCAAACCAACGACAGACAATAACTAGCCACGCCAAGTCAGGGTTTGATTGCAGAGAAACATACAGCCAATAAAACAGTTAACGATTAACGTGATTAGAGCTATTAACGACGCTTGTGAATTACTGAGGGCTCTGCTGGCCAGCACACTGTCAAGTGGCCACGCACTCCCCAGTGTTCCTGACCACAAGCGTCCCCCCCTCAGTTCCGTCTGTCCCCCACTTCTCCGGTTCCCAGGCGGTGCCCAGGGGGACACGCTGCAGGCCTGTCGGGAGAGGCCATTAGAAACACTTCATCAGCCTGGGACTGACAGCGCAGGCCTTGGCGACATCCTGTTGCAGATGCCATGTACCTTCGTGGTGCAAGATTAAACCCTAACGACCGAGTGATCTGTGCTGGGAGGGCTCCCGCAGGTTCCTGTTCTGGCTGAGCGGCCAGAGACCGGTGCAGGCCAGGCCTCCCCGGGGGATCGCTGGAGAGGGACTGGCCGTCTGCTCCCTCCCAGGACGGCGCTGACAGCCCGTAACGTTGGAACCCCCGGGCTCAGCTGCAAGCAGGTCGGGTCCCTGGATCCAAAGCCCGGCGCCGGGGTGGGCTAATTCAGGGCTGCAGGCAGTGGCTGGGGAGCCGGGTGTCCCCCGTGGCTGGCGGGCTGGGGCAGGAGGAGTGGATTGTCCCCGCCTGAGGCCGCGCTGCAGACAGGCTTTGCAGACGGGCCAGGTGCGGGCCCTGGAGCGCTGTGCTGGCCGGGGCAGGGAGCCCTGGCTGGGCTCTCTGCGGGAGCGAACGCCGGGCGTTTCGCAGCCTCCCTCGGCTTTCCCAGCACCCGGGCCCTGCACCCGGCTGCCCTGCTCACGTCTGCCCTCTCAGGGGCTGCTGGGATTGCCGTTGTGCCCCCTCCTCCCATTGGTGGTGGTCTGGGTGGCTGGGGTGGTCACATCCTTCTTCCCTTCCTTCCTGCTGTGGGTGGGCGAGCAGTGCTGGCTCTGTTGGAGCCCAAAGGGGGGCCACTGGGGGCATCTCTTCTCATGGGGCACACCCCTTGCTGGGGGGTTACATTTTGCTTTCAGGACTGGGTCCGACTAGGCTTTGCCTGAGATCCTGCGTGGCCAAGGAATACAATTGTCTCAAATGTCATCCCCTCTCCCCGGGCTCTGGCCTGCATAGCCTCACTCCATGGCACTTGTTAGTGACAAGGGTGCCCACAGTGTCGGCCCTGTATCACCGAAGCTCACGCCCGTGTGTAGCTCAGCCCTGTCACATGGGCAGCTGCATCTACAGCCGCATTCAGTAAATCAGGTTTTAGTTCCCCATCCCCTCTCATTCTGCTGGCAAAATTGCCTCCCTCAATCCCTTTGCTGGCTGCCATATCCTGGCCAGGCTGCTCAGGCATCATCCAGAAAGCTCTGCCAAAGTCCACCCCTAGAGCTCTGCCCAAACAGCTCCCTGCTCTACACATCTCCCAAGCTGCTTTCTTGATCGCTCCCTTCCCCTTCCACCCAGACCTAGGCTCCATGCTGCTGGTGGAACAGCTTCCTGCTCTGTGTTCGGCACACATCCTCTGCCACCGGCAAATAGCTCCACAGGACTCCGTGTTCTGTGAGTCTGTGCACGCCACACACGGCCATTTTGTAGGGTATCCGCTATTTGGGGAAGGGGCTCTCGCTTTGTCAGTTTGTTTCTTGCGCAGGAGCGGTGCATATATAATGGGAGCACTATATAAATGATGATAAGAATAGCCCTGTGTAAAGTGTTATCAGAACCACCACCTTAGCTGTCACTCAGCCAAGCCAGACACAGGCAACCCTTTGAGTCTTGCCCTGTGAGTCACTCCTTCCAGCCACCTGATCATTTCTGTTGATCTTCTCTGAACTCCTTCCAGAAATGAGGCGTCCAAACCTGAAAATCAATAGCCAAGATGATTAACATGCATAGGGAGAGTTAATTGAAGAGTTGGGCAAATATTGCAAGGAATTATTCACATCTATCAGTCTGTCCCTTTGCTGCAATGATGTTTACAGCCATTCTTGTGTGTTTGTTTTCTAAGATGGTGAGTGAGTTTTTGTTCCAAGCATGGCTACAGAAAGCCAGAATCTCATGACTGTTCCTGTAACTATGGATTTGCATCCAAAGTGACTAGAAATCAGGTCATTCAGTCATGGAAACCAACAATGGCATGTGGCCGAAGGGACCAGTCACAGGGCATGGATAACAAACTGCAAGTGCTCGAACAATAAGTTGCAGCCAATGAATTGGCCTAAGTGTGGGCAGCACAGATTTGTTCAATGTTTTTGAATAACAAGCAAATGCACAACAATCCCCTTTGCCAGAGTGGTGATTGTCAAGAATCATTTGCCCTGCTCTGGCTGCTTGCTTCTTCCATCTTCTCAGTCTTTAACAGGAGAAGACCCTTATACCACTAACTGCTACCCAGTCCTTGCTGACTGTTTCCCACTGGGCGGAATTCACTACCTGAAAGTCCTGTTTATCCTCAGGGACCGGCAAATCTGAGGATCCTTTGATGACTCCGCTCCCTGATTCAAAGCCTGCTCTGAGCCTCTTATTCCACCGCCCAGTTTCCCAATCTGGTTTTACCAAACCCTAGCACTCCAAATCCCTTCTCTGATCCTTAGCTCTCAAGCCTAATCCCCTGGCCTCTGATTTGCCTCTTTAGTTCCCAGCCTTGCTCCTAGCCCTGATCTCAAGAGCCCCTGCAGCCCAAGCAGGAGAGAAGGGAGGAATGTGGGCCTGGGCAGGAGGAAGAGGGAGCTGAGCACGCACAGTCACTGTGCAATGTTCTCTTCGGGCTGAGGAATGCCTCTTACCTGAGGCAGCCACAGGGCAGAAGGGCTGCCTTTGATCTTACAGCTGGGAAGCTCTGGCTCTGACCTCTGGCCGCTCTGCGAGAGGCGCACACTGTAATTGTGAAGCCTGTTGTAACAGTTCTGGCAGATACGTGCTTGCACATGCTTTCCCAAGGACGCTCAGATCAAAGCACCCTGCATGAGTAAGATCATCCCAGCTCTGCACTTTGTTCACCTTCCTTCCGTCCTTCCTGCCTTCCTTCCTTCCACAAGAGGCAGCTATTAACTACTTCCCTGCCAAAGCCAGCTCCGAGGCTGGCAGGGACTGGAGAAGGGAACAGTTCCAAGGCGTGGTACACAAGAGTCAAAGTCTCTTGGACAGTTGCCTCCAATTCCTGACCCCGGTGGCCTTCACACTCACGTGGGCCTGGGGGAAGTGCAGCCTGTGTGTCGTGAGCAGCGAGGCTTGTGCAGCAGTGCACAGACAGCACTCTGATAGAAAGTGGCAGGTCTATCACAGTCAGGGACCAGTGGCTTTTTAAGCTGGTGCCTAAAGCATGCCTCCAGGGACCTGGCTTCATCTTTTGCCAGATCTGCAACCCTAGTGCCTCCTTCCCCCACACACGTTAAGCACCGCTGTGCAGTCTGGCTGCAGCTAGTAACTTGTTGGGAGAGGGGAGGTTCAGGAAATGTCAGCACTCGCGTCTTTGGGCCTCCCTGTCTGACTCTAGGTCAGGCGCTGAGGGTGTAGAGAGCCATATAGGATGAGAGTTACAGGTATATAAGGCTCTCCATAGTGAGAGGGACGTGGCATGTAGGTTTCTATGCAGTGAGGGGGTACAGTATATAGGGTCATAAGCAATGAGCAATACCATAGATCTGGGTATATCGTGTGAGATTGTGACGGGTGTACCAGCCCCACACTGTTGTGGCAAGGGTTAAGGAATTGCTTGGGGCACAGGAAGCCACGCCCGTTCACTCCCGCTGGCCATGTGCCCAGTGGAGGGAGAGTTCAAAAGGGAGAAAGTCAGCTCGGTCTGGGCTGATGAAGCAGGGGTGCTGCAGCCTCCTGTAGGGAAGCCACCAGGGCTCCAAGTGGCCGGGACCAGGACTCACAGCCAAGCTCCCGCAGCCTCTCAACCGCAGGAGCCAAGGAAGACGAGCTGCTGCAAATAGGGGAAGATGCCTCGGACAGTGCCCTGAGAGGGGCACCCATGGCGCAGATGGAGGAACAGAAGCAAGGGAAGGAAATGACCCAGGGAAGAGGTGCAAGGGCTCCCATCCTAAGCCACGTTTCTGGACCACTGTTTTGAAGGGTCCTGGGTGGGAACCTGACGGAGAAGTGTGAACCCAGGTTCCCCTACCCCCCACCACTGACTCTCACCATTGGGCAACATTGCCACTGATTCTAGCCGCTAGGCAAGGCAGCCACAGACTCTCGCTGGGAGGTGACATAGCCCAAAGTATCACCAGTAGACGATACTGCCAGTCTTGGACACAAAACCCCCCAACGGGGTGGAGAATGCAGGTATCGATCGACTCCTCTTGGAAGGCCCACCGGAGTACTAAGGGAACCCCTCCTAAAGAAAACCATGCACACAGAAAACCACCTGAAGACGATGCTCGAAAGCCAGCAACAACAGGCGGCCCACCAACAGCAACAGGAGCAAATATTGCAGCAGATTGCATCCCAGCAACAGCTGTGGTGCCTGGCTCTGTAGGAGACGCCCTATCTGCAGGGCTGCCCATATAGCTCACAAAAATGGGCCCGGAGGATGACCCCCGAAGCCTTCCTGGTCACCTTCGAATGGGTGACCATTGTGGCACATTGGCCAGCAGAACATTGGCCTACTCTAATAGCTCCATACTTGACCAGCCTGGCACAAGACTCTTACCAAAGCCTGGACCCCGCTGAGGTGCTGGACAATGCTAAGGTCAAAAAAGCCAGACTTGACTTCCTAGTACCAGCCTGAGACATTCTGGCAGAGGTTTCACCAAGAGAAATACTCGCCAGGAGCCCAGCCTTAGGTTGTGGCCCAACATCAAGTCACCCAGATTGCCCCAGCTGGACAAAGGCAGGGGGGGAAGCGGCATTGCCTATCGACCCTGTGAGAGGTTGTGATGCTCATGGAAAACTACATGTCCATTGAAGACCTGGTCTTACCACTACCAAAGTCAGGCACCCATAGAGGTACGGCTCAGATTCCTAGCAGAGGCTGGGATAATGGGGCAGATCGAGGTCTGTTAAGCTGGCCAACACCATGATGAGTTCCCTTTGCCAGAGGAAGGAACCTGACTACAGAGGCAGAACAAAGGGGGGACAGAGACTTCTGAAGAGAGGGACATGCCCCACCCGAAAGACCCACTGCCCCAGAAACGAGTCCGCTGAGGGTGACCCTGAAGGGCCATTGTTTTGAATGTGGACAAGAAGGGCATTTCAGGTGAAAGTGCCCCTTCATGGTCTATAGGTATGGACGGCAGGCCCTCAAGGCCAGAAATGGGGTCTGTCCACGCTGCTACTCCCAGTACAGGTCAATGGCCTCCAAGTGAAGGCCTAGCGGATTCTAGATGTAGCCAAACTATTGTTGGACAAGTCTGATGAAGGCTCTGGACATGGTGGGGATGCCTATCTACCTCCAATGTATCCACAGTGATGTGTGACCCTACCCAGCAACCAAGATATGACTGGAAGTGGAGGGCCACAGTGAAACCCGCTGCGTTGGTCTAGCAATCACCCTGGCCTAACCTGTGTTATTGGGGCCAGACTGGAGATGGACATGGAGCTCCTGCTGCAGTGGAGTAGCAACCACCCAAGTGAAACTAAGGCAAGCCTGAAAGAGAGGGAGCTCATGGGCCAGGAGGAGACAGATGATCTGGGCAAAGGCCCGTCAGGTTACAGATGCTGGTTAGACACCCCACTAGCCCGAGGCTTTAGACAAGGTAAGCCATGTCTGGCTATCAGAAAATGGGGACTTTGTGCGGCAAAGGTGGGAGGACCAGACTCTGTGCCCCACTTGGGAGCAATTAGTCACTTCTGAAGGGGAAGAGGATGGAACCCAGTGGCTAAAGCAGAGGCCTACTTTGAACTCTGGAACAAGTGGCCGCTCCAGATAATGAAAGCTCCCAAACCCAGGAAATGTTGTGACAACTGCTGGTACGCAGGAAGTTCAGGCAGAGCTACCACAGCTAGCCCACTCAGTGCTGTGTGCTGGAAACTTGGGGCGGGAGAAGATGCTGCCGGGGAGGGAGATGACGCTGCAGCAGGTAACCCTCAGATTCTTCTGCAGGTAGCCCTCATATTTCTGCTTCTTGTGTCCTGAGTGCCAGGTAACAGGACCCAAAGGGATGCCAAAGGCCCCCTGATTCCACTCCCAATAGTGGGGGTACAATTCAAACAAATAGGGGTGGATCTCGTGGGACCCTAGAGAAGTGCGCACCGAGGCACCATTACATACTGGTGATAGTGGATTATGCCATGTGGTACATTGAGGCCATAGCATTGTGTACAACAAAGGCACCCATCATAGCAGGCAAACTCATGAAGGTCTTTGCAAAGGTCGGAATACCGAAAGAAATATTGACAGAGAGGGGGTCCAACTTTTCATCCAAGTTGATGAAAGAACTGTGTGAACTGCTGAATATTAAAGCCTTCAGGACTTCCATCTATCACCCCCAAAGCAATGGCTGGTAGAGCGTTTCAATGGGACCTTGAAGTTCATGTTGAAGACATTCATTGACATTGACCCATGGCACTGAGACAGACTACTACTGTCATTATTATTCAGCATATGAGATTCACCATATTATTCACCAAGCCTCCATAGGATTTTCTCTGTTTGAATTCCTATATGGGAGGCAGCCCAGAGAGATTTTGGACCTCCTTTGTGATACCTGGAAAAAACAAGAGTCCTGAGCTGTGGGCTCAGAACCACACATGCTGCAGTTACGAGAGCGACTCAAAACACTAGTGGGATTAGCTAAAGAGAACCTGTTGAAAGTCCAGTGGGCACAGCAATGCACATACAACCAGGGGGCCTGACTGTGAACATTTGAACCAGGCGACAGGGTGTTGTTGTTGCTCCCATCCTCAGAATCAAAGCTCTTGACTTGGTGGCGAGACCCATTTGAGGTGTCAGGCGAGTCGGATCTGTAGACTATGAAATCCAGCAGCCCAGGAGAAGAAAGGAAACCCAAGTCTATCACACCAACATCCTGAAGGCCTGGAAGGCTCAGAAGAAATCAGGAGAGTTTGCCGACAGCCCCATGCCCCCAGAATCAGAATTAGGAACTCAGGCATTGACCCTTCCAGACCCACGCCTGTAATGATGGGGCCAGAGCAGCCCAGAACAGTGGGTCCAGCTGATTCCACTGACGCAGACCTTCCCTGTGATCTTCTCAGCTATCCAAGGGAGGGCGCACTTAGTCTACCACCACATTGCTGTGATGTCAATGCAGAAGATATGAGAGAATCATTGACCCCTGCAGAGGAAAACGTGGGAGGTGGTCCATGAGGAACTCTGGGCTGTGCTGGCCCTCGGAGTCATCAAAGAATCGTATAGTAAGTGGAGGAGTGCCATTGAACTAATGCCTAAGCCTGATGGGTCAACAAGGTTCTGTGTTGATTTCAGAAAGGTCAACACTAGATCCTGATTTGACTCCTATCCCATGCCTTGGGTAGATGAGTTATTGGAGAGGCTGGGGAGCACCAAGTATATATCCTGGGGTTGGTCCTGGGGCCGGTTTTGTTGAATATCTTCATTAATGATCTGGAAGAGGGGGTAGATTGCACCCTCAGCAAGTTTGCAGATGACACTAAGTTAGGGGGAGTGGTAGATACCCAGGAAGGGAGGGATAGGATACAGAAGGACCTAAACAAATTGGAGGATTGGGCCAAAAGAAATCTGATGAGGTTCAACAAGGACAAGTGCAGAGTCCTGCACTTAGGACGCAAGAATCCCATGCACAGCTACAGACGGGACTGAAGAGCTAGGCAGCAGTTCTGCAGAAAAGGATCTGGGGGTTACAGTGGATAAGAAGCTGGATATGAGTCAGCAGTGTGCCCTGGTTGCCAAGAAGGCTAATGGCATATTGGGCTGCTTTAGTAAGAGCATTGCCACCAGATCGCGGGAAGTGATTATTCCCCTCTATTCGGCATCGGTGAGGCCACATTTGGAGTCTTGTGTCCAGTTTTGGGCCCCCCACTACAAAAAGGATGTGGACAAGTTGGAGAGAGTCCAGTGGAGGGCAACAAAAATGATTAGGGGACTGGAACAGAAGACTTATGAGGAGAGGCTGAAAGAAGTAGGCCTGTTTAGTCTGCAGAAGAGAAAAATGAGGGGGAATTTGATAGCATCCTTTAACTACCTGAAAGGGGGTTCAAGGGAGGATGGAGCTAGGCTGTTTTCTGTGGTGGCAGATGACAGAACAAAGAGCAACAGTCTCAAGTTGCAGTGGGGGAGGTCTAGGTTGGACATTAGGAAAAAGTTTTTCACTAGGAGGGTGGTGAAGCACTGGAATGGGTTACCTAGGGAGGTGGTGGCATCTCCATCTTTAGAGGTTTTTAAGCTGAGGCTGGACAAAACCCTTGCCGGGATGATTTAGCTGAGGATAGTCCTGCTTTGGGCAGGGGGTTGGACTAGATGACCTCCTGAGGTCCCTTCCAACTCTAATATTCTATGTTTCTATGATTCTATGATCCACATTAGATCTTACCAAAGGGTACCAGCAAATCCCTCTTAAAAGGGCATTCAGGAAGAAGACAGCTTTCCTTACTCTCTATGGCCTCTACGAATTTGTAGCCATGCCTTTCAGTCTGCATTGAGCATCTGCCACCTTTCAGCTACTGTTGGATCAACTATTGCCACTCCACAACCAATATGCCGCCACATAAATTGATGACATAGTTGTCTATAGTGCCAGCTGAGAGGTCCACCTATATCACCTCACTGAAGTTACCTGAGCTCTCAGGGAGACAGGACTGACCACAAACCCAGCCAAATGCTGCCAGAGACAGGAGGTAATGTTCCTTGGATACACAGTGGGGCAGGGATACCTATGCCCCCTGGTGAATGAATGACTGCCTGGCCCCCTCAACCAAGAAACTGGTGCAGCAGTTCCTTGGGTGAATGGGCTATTATAGGTGCTTCATGACTCATTTCACCACAATAGCTGCCCCCCTCGCCAATGTTGTAAAAAGTACAAGACCCAGAAAGATGCAAGCAACCAAAACGTGATGGAGCCTTTCAGGGTTTGAAGAACCAACTAACTCGGGGACCAGTTCTCTTCCACCCTGACTTTGCAATCCCATTCATACTTCAGATGGATGCCTCCAAGGACTCTCAGAGCTGTATTGTCTCAAGAGGGAGCCAACGAAGACCATCCAGACATGTTGTATTGGAGTAGGAAAATGTTCCCCTGAGAAACCAACTACTCAGTGACTGAGAAGGAGGCACAGATGGCGGCATGGGCCATAGAGGCCTTACATTACTACCTGTTAGGAAATCCATTTCAGCTTATCACAGACCATGGCTCTCCTCTGGCTAACCTCAATAAAAGCCACCAACACCCGGATTATGAGATGGTACCTCTCCCTGCAGCCATATGGCTTTCAAGTGCTCCCCCACCCAGGGAAGGCTCACATCCTCACCAAATTCTTCTCACAGCCAGGTGGGGGAGAGCAGAAGGAAAAGACACCATCGGGTCCTAGCCTCCCATCTGCGGTTGTACAGGGAACCCCTCTGTGTGTCCCATAGCTCCAGGAACAGTTGGGTATCCTCCCTGCTAATTCAGCTCAGTCTAAGCAGCATGCACTCACCCACCCACCTATAAAGCACCACAGGGCCAAAACTTACATCTGAACAAGAGCCCTGTCCACTGCCACATGGTATCACATTCCAGTGTCACAACTCCATCCTCCTGACCAGTGGGAGAAACAACCAACCCAAGGCCCAGAAACGTTCATGACACCAGACCAAAACCTCTAAACCTACACCACATGGGGACGACCCAGCCCAGCCACCCACAAGCTGATCTGCCACAGCTCCCTGCACAGAACTATTCTCAATAGTAGATCCCTCACCAGAGTGACGTATGCAAAGCTAAGGCCAACGTTCACCAAGCACCATACACTAGCTATGGAACCTGGGAGACACAAAGCAGTGCCAGGAACAGGTAACAACCACATTGTAAACAGCACGTTGTGAAGTATGATTGTGCCATTAGTGTGGACAAGGACAGTATGAAAATACGTTTGGTGATCTGGGCTGACACCAGAGGGTAAAGCGACAGCAGAGGTGGCATCACATTATAGGGCAACCTCCCATTTGGTCAGCAATGCACGCTACCAGCAATGGAACTACATCTCAAGTGCAGTGTGAAGCCTTGTTTGAGGCAGTTCCTACCCACTGGGGGCAGAGACTAGAGTGGTCCATCCCTGTTACTCTTTGGTGACACCTTGTCATGCCAATAGAACCCCACTGAATTGAGCGGTAGGGCCATCCAACAGGCTCTGTGCATGTGACCTTCCCCTACCTTCACGCATGTGTGTACTCTCCCTGCCCCCTCCAGGCTATGTCTGTTGCATCCCGCCTTGTGTGCGTGCCCCATTTGTGAGGGGTGGGGCAGAGGAAATCCTTTAGTCCCTGACTAGTGACTTGTTGCTGGCATATTTACCAGGAATCTAGATTGGCAAAGCAATTTGGACTCTTATGAGCCTCAATAAAACTGAAGTGCTTTACCAGCCTGCTTTAGGACCAGGTGGAGATGCGTGGAAGGGCCAGGGCCTTCTACGCCAGCCTCTTCTCACCAAATCTGATCGAAGCCACCGCCTGCTGGGTGCTCTGCAACAAACTTCCCACGATCAGCATGGGCGACTGGGACCGGCTGGAGCTACCTCTCTCTCAGGAGCCCTCCGCCTCATGCCCACGAACAAGTCCCCGGGCATGGACAGGCTGACCGTGGAGTTCTACCACGTGTTCTGGGACGTCCTCGGCCCAGACCTCGCCACTGTCTGGGCCGAGTCGAAGGCCAGCAGAGAGCTCCCCCGCTTGTGCAGGCGCGCCTTGCTCATCTTTCTGCCCAAGAAGGGAGACCTCTGCGACCTTCGGAACTGGTGTTCCCTCTCGTTCCTCAGCATGGACTACAAAATCATAGTCAAGGCCCTCTCGCTGCGACTGGGGTCCGAGCTGCAGGACGTGGTCCATCCTGACCAGACCTACACCATCCCGGGCCGCACCATCTTTGACAACCTCTATCTGGTCCAGGACCTCCTAGACCTGTCCCTGAACCAGGAGATGGCGTTCAACAGGATGGACCATGGGTATCTCCTGGGCACCCTGCTGGCATTTGGCTTCGGGCCCTGCTTTATGGGTATTCTCCAGGTGCTGTACGCCTCCGCGGAGTACCTGGTCAAGCTCAGCTGGACCCTGACCAAACCGGTCAGCTTTGGGTGAGGAGTGCGCCAAGACTTCCCACTGTCGGGCCAGCTGTACACTCTGGCCATTGAGCCCTTCCTCTGTCTCCTCCGCTGGAGGCTGACAGGGTTGGTGCTCCATGAGCCAGAGCTGAGGCTGGTCCTGTCAGCGTACGCCGATGACGTGCTTCTTGTGGTCCAGGACCCGGGTGACCTGGTGCGGTTGGAGGCCTGCCTGGCCGTCTACTCAGCGCCCTCCTCCGCCCGGGTCAACTGGGCCAAGAGCTCTGGCCTGATAGTAGGGGCTGGGTGGCAGGCGAGCTCCCTCCTGTGCTTCAAGCCATCTAGTGGAGCATGGGTCCGCTGCTCTATCTGGGCATTTACCTTTTCACCACCCATCCTTCCCCGGCGGAGAGCTGGCAAGATTTGCAGGACCAGGTGTCTAGGTGGCTGCGGAAATGGACAGGATTGCTCCGGTGCCTCTCCCTTCGGGAGAGGGCACTGGTGCTTAACCAGCTGGTCCTGTCCATGCTCTGGCACCAGCTCAACACCCTGGTCCCAACCCCGAGCTTCCTGGCCCACCTCCAGATTCTGAGTCTCCCCCTGGAGGAGGGCAGGCAGGGCCTGTGCTGTATCCACAGCCAGGTCCACACCTTCTGCCTCCAGGCCCTGCAGAGGCTCCTCTATGGTGCAGGTAGTCCGGCGTGGAGCCACCTGGCGCACATCTTCCTCTGCCCCTCCAAGGGCTCCGTTATGACCAGCAGCTCTTTCTTCTCCACCCGAGAGGTCTTCCATGAGACCTCTCCAAGCTACCGGTCTTCTACCAGGACCTCCTCCGGACCTGGAGGCTGGTCTCGGCCTGCGTGTGCAGGTGGCAGAGACCCCCTCGGTGCAAAGGAGGTTGGTCCTGGCAGGAATCACCAGGGTTGGAGATCTCCTGGACTACGCCCGGGGGGGACTGGGTGGATTCCGAGGCACTGGCTCGGCGCATGGGGCTCCCCACCCTTCGAACCCCCCACGCGTATTCCAGGAAGTGAGGGCAGCCCTGCCCCCCACTGCTCAGGCTTACCTCGAGTGGGTCTTGCGAGCGGGTGCTTCCCACCCCCCCTCTCAGCCCCAGCCCTCTGGTGCTCACCATCGGGCCCCAGCCCCATGAGCCCCCCCAGCCTCTCCCCCAACGCACCGAGCTGGCTGCACGACTTGCAGCCGGTCCTTTTTCAAACCACGCCCAGGCACCATCTGTACACACTTGTGCTGCACACCCTTCATTTCCTCGCCCTCAAAAGGTGGGACCTAATGCCACCTGTGGAGGGCGAGGAGCCCTGGTGGGCCAGCCTCTATTCCACCCTAACCCCGCGGCCTGCTGGGGACATCAGTTGGCAGCTCCTTCATGGAGCCGTGAGCACAGGCATGTACCTGGCGCAGTTCACCCCTCGCCCCCACACCTGCCCCTTTTGCGGCGTGAGGGAGACCCTGGCGTACGCCTACCTGGAGTGCACCAGGCTGCAGCCCCTGTTCCGGCTCCTCCACAACCTCCTGTCAAGGTTCTGGCTGCACTTCTCACCTCACCTGTATATTTATGCATACCCCGTCCAGAGCCCCACGAAGTCACAGGACCTGCTTGTCAACCTCCTCCTGGCCCTGGCCAAAGTGGCCATCGACAAGACCAGGGAGAGGAGGTTGGCAGGGGGTGCTCTGCGATTGTGGGGCCTATTTCCGTTCCTCCATCTGTTCACACATCCGGGCAGGGTTCCTCTGGGCGGCATCTGCTGGCTCCCTTGACACCTTCCAGACGCAGTGGGCACTGTCCGGGGTTCTCGATGCCCTGTTCTGGCTCTCTCCATTTGACCCTGTGACCTCCACAACCCTCCCTGTTTTTCATTAGTTGTCCCAAGGAATCAGTTGTATCCCGGGCTCAGTGATTCCTCCCCTTAGGCTGGGGGAGAGACCTTGAGCGGTGGGCTGGTTTACAAATAGGAGAACTTTCCTACTGCCCTCTGCCCTTGTTATACCACACCCTCTCCGGCAGAGAGGTCAGGGTAGACAGGCAGTAGGTGGTGCTGGCTGACAATCTCTCTTCTTCTCTTTCCGCAGTGTAAGATACGTTATATGGCTCCCATCACTGTAGTGCAGGAGTGCTTCACCAGCTGTAATAGGTGTATCCAAAGAGCCCCTGGGAATAGGGCAGGGTTGTTAGTCTATTGCCCAGCTAGGGACTGAGGCAGAGAGAAGACAGGATTTAGCCAAGGTCACACATGGATTCTGTGGCAGAGCCGGAACTTGAACCCAGGTCCTGGGCTAGTGCCCTAGCCACTGCACCATCCTGCCTCCCTTCTTCCGTCTCTTTGGAAGTTGACATGCACCCTAAGGATCTTTTCATTTGAAATAATCCTGCTGCCCGATCCGTTTCCTGCTTCGTTTTGTGGGGTAAATGGGGATTTCTAGAGGGAAGCGGGGAAGGTGAATTCACAGCTAGGCACTTTAGCTGCACCATGTCAGCCCTCAGGATGCAAACCCAGCTTAGCACTAGCGGGAGGGCAGGGGGACGGGGACTGGACTGCAAGCATCAGAAGAGAAGATGAACTATGTGTGTGTGAGTGTATACACACGTGTATGTACAGAGGTGGGCATGTCTGTGTGTGTGTGAATGTAGATGTGTGTATACGTGTAAGTGTACATATCTCTGTGTGTATGCATGCGTACAGATCCGGGCATGTCTGGGAGTGTGTGTGTGAGCGGGTGTGCCTGTGAGCATGGCTATACATATTAAAGCAGAAGCGTGTGCACGGAGATGTAAACGTGACAATGCTTAGGTTGCTGTATAGGAGCGTGCGTGGCTGGACTCTCAAGCTGAGCAGATGGACGCACGTGTGTGCCGGGAGAGGGCTGTGTGTGAGTGATGAGTCGGAAGTGAGTGGGTTCGCGTGTGTACGCTGCACGCTGTGTACTGTGACATAAGGGTACATTTGTATGTTGAGGCAAACGTGAATGGGCTTGAAAGAGACCTAGGACATACCAGGGGTGTATGTAACTCTGGGCACGTCTACACTGTAGCTGGGAGAGTGCTTTCCAGTGCTGGCAGACACAAGTGAGCTCAGCTGCACCTAGAGTGCTAAAATAGTCATGTAACCAGGGGCAGCAAAGGCAGCAGCTCGGGAATCTGCATGGGACAAACCTGCCAGGTCCCCTGGGTACATCTCTGGGTGGGGGGCCCAAGCTGCCAGTTGTGCTGCCCAGACTACATGGCTATTTTTAGTGCACTACCTCAAGCAGAGCTAGCATGTGTCTGTCTGGCCGCGCTGGACAGTGCGCGCCTGGCTGCAGCGTAGGCAAACGCTCAGCGAGACCGTGCTACATCCACACACTGTACAAATGCTCCTGAGAGAGCAATAAGTGTTAAGGCAAGAAGGATGATTGTCCAGGGGGACCTCCTGCCTGGCATGGGCACACCTTTCATGGAGCCCTCACTTGTGGCAAGCTCAAGGGGATCTTTTTGAGACATCCAATCTCAATCTGGTGGCTCCCAGTGACGGAGAATCCCCCGCGCCGAGAAAGCTGCTCCAGTGGGTCATTACTTCATTGTTAAAATATCCTGTCTTATTTCTAGTTGGACTTTGCTGACTTCAGCTTCCAACCGCTGGATCCTGCTGTGCGTTTGCCTGGTGGACTAGAGAGCTTTGCAAAACACAGGAATGCAGCATGCAGGATCCACTCAAGGTCTTTGGTCTGTTTTTTTGGACAGGCGAAGCTGGCAGGGGAGCGGGGAGCTCGTGCAATCCTCTTTGACATCACGGATGATGACAGCGCCGCTGAGCAGGTACAAATGCTGTCGATACCATCAAGAAAACATTAGTGGTACCAGACTCCCCTTCCTCCATAGCAGCCAGGAACTGCAGAAATGGAGGGACACAGCTGGGGTTGAGGCAAGGGGTGATGGTGCAGCTTGGCCCCTCCATTCCCCAGCTCATCCCTGAACCCAGAGAGCCAGCCTGCCCACATGCTCATCCAAATGGGAGAGCTACAGCGCACAACTAGATGTCCAGCTTGGCATTTATGCCCATAATGCCCATTTTGGCACCAAGCCGGTTAGTCTTCAGACACTGTGTTTGCCAAGGGCAGTCCCTCCAAAGTCCTTGTGCTAGTGGCTGAACCATTCCCATGCAGGGGCCATGTTGATGTTCACAAATGATACCACATCTACAACCCTGACTTCACATCAAGGTCACCTAGAGGAAAGAGGAACATCTATTCCCTCGGGAGAAATGAGGGGGACATCTGGTCCCTGGAGAGTGTCAGGGCACATAGAGGTCCAGCAGGTATTTAGAGCAGTGTTTCCCAGCTGCTGTGTCCCAGTTCCCTGCTGCGCCGTCAGGCCTGAGCAGCTGGTCCATGGAATTTTTTGAAAAACTACTTGAAGAGTTTTGAATTGGCTCATGAATATTCATGAATATTTGGAGACTATATGGTGGTGTGCCTCAAAATAATTAAAGGTATCAGGGTGAGCCACGGCCAAGAAAAGTTTGGGAACCGCTGGTCCATTGGTCGGGAGCCATGTGGGACAATTTTCTCTCTGGAGAGAGCCGGTGGGGAAGGATGGTTGGGAGGGGATGGTGTGGGACAATCCAGCCTCAGGAAAGATTGCTGCTCTTTGGAAGTAATCCCTGTAGACCCTGAACTCCCCAACTGTGTGAAGAAGAGCTCAGGATTCGCCAGTTCTTTTCTCTGTTGGTAATAAATTGTGTTGCTCACATACAAAGGGTGGCTTGCTCCCTCCCACGCCATGTGGCAGAGTCATGAGACTGAAATAGAGCAGGCCCCAAGACTGTCCTTGGGGGTCAGTGCTGGTAGTGTTTGCCTACGGAGGCCTACACAAGCCTCTGGATTGTGACGTCAGGCTCTGTGACTGCTCAGTGGAGCAAGGAGCTGGCATCTATAGCTATGAGTGGGCCCCACGGCGATGTGAAGTGAGCATAAAATAACGTAATTGTTGGGTAAAGAACTCTTGGCTTTAGCGAGACAAGCACAAGACTTTTCCTGCTTGCTTTGGGCCAGGGCTAAAAGAATTAAAGTGGTTTGCATTGTAGAACAAACCTCCGCCAGAGAGCCAGGTAGTTCGATGGGAGGGAGCAGTCGTGGCTTTTGCTGAAATGTCCTTGGTATGTGTTAGTTATGGAAAATGCCTGTGAAATAATGATTGACCAGAATGTAACCCCAATCGAGACTGTGCCCTGCTTAGTGCTGCAGTATCATTGTACGCGAGGAGGCATATAGCACTGGTGATGGGCAGTGACCCCATCCCTTTTAATAGTTGATTCATTCGTTCCATAGGCCCAGCATTGTGCTAGGCACTTTACAAGCAGGTACAGAATAAAGACAAAGGTCTGCACCAAACAGCTCACAACTGAGACAGACACCATGCAGGCTAGGAGGCAGGGGTGAAGGTCGTGAGACACCAGGGTGTTTTGTATTTTTTGCAAGGGTTATGAAGCATCATCACCTCTTTGAAAGAGGAAAGTGAGAGACATGGGCAAGAAGTGCCTGGAGAGGAGGGAGGGATGAGGACACGAAAGGGGGCAGGGTAGGGAGCAGTGGAGGCGAAAGCAGAGGCGAGGGCAGGGGCCAGGATGCTGGGGGGACGAGGAGCTTCCGTCCGGTGCAGATCAAGGAGCAGAAGAGCAATAATAGCTACACCTGGTAGCACCCCAGGGTTTTTGGGTGCTAGAGAATTCAGTACTGCGGGTGTGTTGAGGGACAGAAGCTGTAGCACTTGTCCTGGGGATTCTTTTATCGCTGGGTGTATTTTACTAAATGCCAGTGGGACACCAGGAAATCTCCACCATGCCCACAGCACCGGCTGTGCTCTGGGCTATCTCACGACCAAGCTTGTTTCTTTCCAGCTGAGGAAACCCCGGGGCCTGAGTCAGCCTGTGGTTCTGATTTGGGGCCATGATGCTGAGCGTCTGATGGATGTTGTGAACAACAACCCCGAAGCACATGTGAAGATTGAGGTGAAGGAGCAGCCAGCGTGGGTGAGGAACACGTCACGCCCGTCCTCCTCTTCCCACCTCAGGTCAAACCTGATTTCTCTAGAAGACAACCTGCCCAGCACGGGGAGCACTGCTAAGCCTTCCCTCTGTGAGGCGACTCCCTGGCCTTCCGAGAGAGCCAAGCAGAGCCATTCTTCCTCCTCCGTGGCTCAGCCTGGACGTGTCTAGAGCCACCTGCGGCTCCTTGGCAATTTCTCTCTGAAACCTCCCAAGTCATCTAAGGGATGTTTTGTTTCTGTCTGCACCAAGCCATGGTCCTTTGGTCTGCAGAGCAAACCGTAGTGAGCAAGACACCGCGGGGCTGTCTGAGAGCTGCAGAGAAGACCTGAGCCTGTTTTCTTTTTCCTGGGAAGAGCAGGGAGGAGGGTCTAGCTAGGCATCCTCAGGTGTCTGGAGGGTAAAGATCATGAAGAGACCAGGAGCAGGCTGGCCAGACACAGACCCCAGGGTAATGGATCCTCTGTCTGTCTCCCACAGCCGGACTATGATGTGTGGATTCTTCTCACGGTGGTCAGCACTGTCATTGTGATCATCCTGATTTTTGTCGTCCGTACCAAGTGTCACTGGAGCAGGACGCAGGTAAGACCAAGCGTGTGGAGACAACTCAGAGTCATGGTATTCTACAAGCTAAAGGGAAGCAATGGAGTTGTCTTCTAGACACAGCTAGTCTAAGAAAGGGAAGGCGAGAAAGGGTGCAGTGGGGAGAGGCAGGAGTGAGAGAAAGTGCGTGGGTGTTTGAGAAAGAGGTGACCTGTCTACACGAGACGAGCGGCCCATGGCAGGGACAAGCCTGCAGCCAATGAAGCAAGCAGAGCGTCAGTGCAGCCACATTCCAGCCCTGGCTTTTGAGAACCAGGTGTGCCATATTCAATTTGCAGTCACCCCAGACAGAGCTGTCCCTGTGCATCACAGCACCTTCTCCCAGTGCCCAATCAGCTCTGCAGAGCAGGTGCCATTTCCACACAAATGTTGGGGAAGTGCTCTGATTTTCCCAGCTCATGAGCTAACACCTCTCCTCAGGGCCAATGAAAGTCACTGGCTTGTTTCAACATTAGAGAGATTAAGACACTTGAATGTTTGGGATGAAAACCAATACATTACATAAAAAGGCCTGCCAAGTACAAAAATCTTTCCCAATTTGGAAACGCACCTTTCTCAGTGGGCTAACAGAATCATTACTGAGAGTCCATTTAGAATCATGGCATCACAGAATCCTAGAAGATGAGGGTTGGAAGGGACCTTAGGAGGTATCTAGTCCAACCCCTGCTCAAAGCAGGACCAACTCCATTTCACGATAACCTTGTTGGTCAAGAGATCTAGAAGGGCCATGCGACTTCGGGTACCCACCCGAGACGCCTGAATTTCAGAGTGTGCTGAGGAGCAACCTTTGCAACCCAGGCCTGTTTAAGGCATCTCAGCTTGGGCACCCGAAGTCCTGAGTCACTTTCTTGGCCATGGCCATAACTCAGATAAAAATAGCTAATTTTGGCATAATCCACTAGGAAATAGAAAGAACAAAGGACACCACGCACCCTTGACCAGAGATTCAGCACTCCCATGTTTTTAACAGCACCAGTTTTTCTGACTCAATAGAAAGATAAGATTGCATGTCTTCTAGTGAGATAACACATAGCAGCAAATGCACACACGATAGCCCAGGAGCTCTACAGGGCTCTTAGGTGAGTCACAGCGGAGTTGGGATTTGGGGTACTGTACAGTTATTGGAGGTGCAGCAGTAGCAATGCCTAGCACTCAGAGAAGGCAGAAATTCCCCATGCTGGGCTCTGCCTGAGCCCAAGATGGGTTTGAAAGTGGGAACAAAAATGGTGCCACTGTTTCCAATAAGAAAATAGGACATTCTGCCAATGGTAAAACCTTTGCAACCATTTTGAACAGCTCTAGTGCCTCCATGACTTGGAGCAGGAACCTGACATTTGGCAGGGGGCTAATCCACTGGTTGAGGAGGTGCATTTTGCTGTTGCAGTGAAAATCAGGCTACATTTGGCTCAGGTACAAGCTGCTGAAAATCACCATTTACACATGCTCCACCGAACTGGTGAAATAATGCCTCTTAATTTTCAAAAAGTTCTACCTGCATTGAGCTTGTGCCATGCTAGGGTGACCAGATGTCCCCATTTTATAGGGGCAGTCCCAATATTCAGGGCTTTTTCTTATATAGGTGCCTATTGTCCCCCACTCCTGTTCCGATTTTTCACACGTGCTGTCTGGTCACCCCGTCCATGCCCCACTGAGCCTGTCACGTGGCAGGGACACAGCCCGTGCTCCAGATGGGCTTGAGCAAACCAGCGTCTCCTTCTACTTGCAAGGGAAGATGCAGGCAATGGAGATTGCAGGACCTGTAGTTTCTTCTCTTCCAGCAATTGGCATCAGTAACTTCAGTGCCGTTAGTTCTTTGCACTTATAGCCCTTCTGGACCACTCCCCTAGGAGACAGACAAGCATCTTTGCCACTTTTAGAAACAAGTAGCTGATGCGTTGCACAACATCACCATTTACAGACCTAGGAATAGAGGCCAGGTTTTATTGTGAGAGCCTCAACCTCAGAGTGCCACTCTGGGTAAAGCTGTGCGCGAGGCTAGTCAAACTGTAAAATGAGATTGCTCCTGTATGCCTTTGCAAAGCAGTTTGGGACCACACTCCCTCCCCTTGCCAGCAACAGAAATCAGGAATCCTAGTTCCTAGCATTCTACTGCTATTCATCAAACAGTTGGTAACCCGCAGGCAAAGTGTGTGTTGTGACACACACTTTGGTGGCTGGTGCATATGGAATATGAGAACCTAATGCTGCTTTTAGCTAATAGAAACTCTTTTAACTCAAGTGGGGGAGGACTGTGCTGTGCTGTATTATGGATCTGAAGTTCCTGAGTTCAAAATCCCCTGATGACCCATGTGGGAGGCATTATAGTTGCCGATGAAGGAAATCTTTACTTTTTCAGTTTTCCGAACAAACAAACAAACACCCACCATCTAGAAAATTCCATGCAACAATTACATTAAAATGTTTTGAATGTTGCAAAGTCAAGCACTCAAGAGTTAGGAGATGACAGAATTAAAGATTTGCATGCAACCTTCATTCTGCCCCTTGTGCAATGTAACAATCTATTGTTACATCATCACATGAAAGTTTGTGCTTTGTGGCACAGACTTTTGTGATATTTTATTCCCAGGCTCTGTAAGTGATAGGATCTTTCCCTATTCAATCATCCGAATTCATTCATTCAATCCATAGTAATCAGTTCTGCATTGGGATCCACCCACAGGGACCCTGGCACACAAATGGAGTCCAGTTTTCCCAAGTCACATCTCACAAAAGCTACTTGTCTGAATCTTGAGTGTTCATCATCCTTATGTAAGCGAGGGATTTGTCCCACCTTAGTAGGGGAATTTCTCTATGTACACAGTACCCTGGCTGAACCAAGTGACGAAAGAATCTGAGTCCCTGCCCTGATTCACTGCACCTGGGTCCTGCCCACTTTCACTTCCCTCCTGGCCCTGTGTGAACAGAACTCACACCACACAGGGGGACTGAGACCAGGGGTTCCTGGGCATTGACCTCAGTCTCTCCGTGAGCAACTCTGGGCAGGCATGAGGGTGCCAGCATACACCTAACTCACTTATTTCCCTTTTAACCTGTGATCACTGCAATTCATTTAGACATCCATGCACCAAAACCCATTTCTTCAGGCAGTAAAGAACACGGCACTGCATCAGCACAGGAAATGGCTTTGGTGGGGTTCAGTGCAGCGGGCTGTAAAGGGCAATAAACGTTACAGTTTCAGCACATTTACGAGTCTGATATCTTCTTCCTGGAGCTCGCTGTGCCACTGAACCGCTGCTGGCATGGCCCCGTCTCCAGGTAGGACTGGACTCTGTGCGACAGAACCGTTTTGCACCTTCCATTCTGGCCTCCTGGCACACCATGTCCCCCTCTGGGGCGGGCAGTTAGTGCCCTCCTGACCAGCCATTTCCCTCTCTGGCTCCAACATTCAGTAGCCTCCCAAGCGGCCACCTCTCGCTCTGGGTCAGGCTCTTAACGCCCTCCAGGCCGACTGGGAAGGCGCCTGTCTCTCCCCAGAGTGCCTGCAAGAGTGGGAGACTCACCCCACCACTTCTCCGGCTCTGGCTCCTGCATGCTCCCTGGCCCTGCTGGGCTGCAGCTCTGACCCAGCTCTGCCTTGGCAGTAGGGTGACCAGATTAGAAGGGTAAAAATCAGGACAGGGGGAGGGGGTGAAAAGCCCCTATACAAGAAAAAGCCCCAAATATCAGGACAGTCCCTATAAAATCAGGACATCTGGTCACCCTGCCTGGCAGCCCCAGCTCACGCAGCGCATGGGCCCTGGGCTCTGGACTCCCTCGTTGGCCTGCCTGGCCTGGCAGTCTGGCTGGCCTGGAGTACTGGCCTCTCCCCACTGACCCTGAGGACCCCTCAGTCCAGGGTCCTGGCTTCCTGGTGTTGGGAGAGGGCCAACCCATGGCCAGAGCCTTTCAGTAAGGCCAGCAGCCCCTGACACTTGTACTCAAACAAAGAGGAGACAAAGCATCATTCGGTCTTCCTGGCTCACAGAAGAATTGCCACAGCCCACTGTAGTTCGGGGGCCATCCCGAACAATGGCTGGCTTGTAAAATCTTGGATTGCCCTAAGTGCTCAGTACTAAATCCTGGGGCAAATCCTGCTTGCGTCTAGCAGGTGACCAGCTTTGGCCTTTGTGTGTGAGGATTAAGAGTCCTCACTGTTGTAGTGTAGCCACTGTATTTATTCACGTGTCTAAATAACCCTTTTTAATCAATACATTGATTAACCGCAGCTCCCGTTCGTAGGGCCTTGCCCAGCCCTTCACAAAGGGGAGTATTGTATAGCTGAGAGATGGTGTCCAAGAGAGGTTAGAACTTGTATGTTCAGCCTCCTGTGTTGGGTGCCCTCAAAATTAGTGGGCGTGTTTGGAGATTTAGGCCCAGATCGCACCCTGAGTCAGTGGGGGAGCCAGGATTAGAAGTCAGCGCTCCTGAAGGCCAGTGCCCTGCTCTAACAACTAGGTCATGCTGCCTCGCAGTTTGCCTCCCAGGTCCCCTTGTCTCTCAGCTCCCTCCATTGCCAGGTGCCCTGCAGAGCTCTGGTGCTCAAGGGTGCCGGGGCAGAAGACCCTGCTTTCCACAGCTGGCAGTTTGGTGGAACGTGCGGCTCTTTGTCCTAGCCATGCAGGAGGGGCCGGGGCCAGGGCCTCTCTGCGCTCTCTGGCACCTTCAGTCTAGGTCTCTTCCTTTCCCCTAGGACTCAGTGCAGCAGCAGGCCACACAGGCGATCCGCCAGCTGGCCATACGGAAGTACCAGGCCCGGTGCCGCCTGGCTGCCCTAAGGGACTCGGCCAGCAGCTGCAGCTCAGCGCCCATCTGCGCTGTCTGTCTGGAGGAGTTCAGTGAGGGCCAGGTAGGACAAGTTCTCCCCTCGTGCGCATGCTGCAGGGACTGTGGAGTAGCCAGCAAGCGGGCTTGGCCAGTCACGGCTCTGAACTCTCTGAGCACAGGTGCTGTTGGGGGGGG
>ML675623.1:625352-657240 GCA_007922155.1 Mesoclemmys tuberculata | reverse complement strand
CACAAACACCCCCCACACACACATCACAAACACCCCCCCCACACACACACCACAAACATTCTCCCCCACACACACCACAACACCCTCTCCCACACACGCCACCCACCCACACACTGCACGTCTGCACAGGGCTCTCTGAAATGGCTGACGGAGCCGCGTGCTTTGTGGGGCAGGGAATTTCCTGGTTCGTGCTTTGGAGCAAGCGTGCCCCAGCACAGCACTACAGCTCCCCTGCCTGCGGGGGCGAGGGGTCCTGTGAGGGCTTTAACCCAGAGCCTCACAGATCACAAATCAATCGGAGCTAGGCGCCTACATCTCTTTGAGAGTCGAGCCTTAGTCTGTTGGGATTTGTCCCAGACTGCTCCTGGATGCTCAGCTGGTGGCCTGGGGCACCTGTGGAGACAAATAGGTTCCTCTCGTTGGCCGTGTGAACGTGGCCCCTGTCCAGGCATCCTGGCCTTTGTCACCTCCAGATCAGATTACTGCACCACGCTGCCCTTGGGATCCTTTGCCCAGAGCCTGGTGCCCTTGCTGGCAATGGATTGAGTGTAACACAGCGAAGATGAAGGGTCGACAATCACAGGGAACAAACATTTGATGTGGGGCTCTTCAGTCTGGCAGAGGAAGGTCTAACAGGAGCCAAGGTCTAGCTGGAAGTGGAAGCTAGACAAATTCAGACTAGAATATGGATGTTTTAACAGTGGGGGTAATTCACCCCAGAGACACTTTACCAAGGGCGTGGTGGGTTCGCCATCACTGATGAGTTTTAAATGAAGATGGGCTGTTTTTGCAAAGCTCTGCTCTAGGGATGATTGTGGGGAATCCCGCCGGCCTGCGTCAGCCTGGCCGATCCAGTTGTGCCTTTCCAGGAGCCGGTGACTCCAGAGCCCAATGGCCTGGCCTGGCTGCTGGGAATGTGCCAGAGGAATGGGAGGTGTGGGTAAAGTGCTCCTGGGTTGAGGTGCTGCTGCCCAAGGGGTGCTGCACCCGTTGCACCCAGCCTGGGGCCCTTGTTGGAGCCCTCAGCAGCAGAGGATGCTGGCAGGCCATTCCTCCAGAGGACTGTGTGTGTTGCCTCCCTTGGGCCCCAACCTGGGCACTGCAGAGGCCACCTGCAGGGCTGCTGGAGGGGCTGGTACATGCAGTGCCAGCTCGCAGCATGGGGGAAGCTTCAGTGTCTTCTGAGACACGGGGAAGTGCCCAGAGTGCGGCTCAGGGCTGATCCGTGGAGCAGGGAGAGACCCTTCCCCACCCCCAGCCAGCTCCTCCGGGGACCTTGCCCTGCTCACTCCAGCCTCCTCCCTGTCTGTGCCCAGGAGCTGCGGATTATCTCCTGTGCCCACGAGTTCCACAGAGAGTGCGTGGACCCCTGGCTGGAGCAGCACCACACCTGCCCACTCTGCATGTTCAATATCATCGGTACGGCTCCAGCAGCGCCAGGAAAAGCGCTTCCCAGCAAGAGGGGGGTTGTGGTGTGGGGGGCAGTGTTTGTGCTATGTGTGCAGGGGGTCGAGCTGTATGGGTGTGTTTGTGGAGTGGTGGAGTTGTGTGGGGGGGTAGGGTGTTTGTAGTGCATGCGTGGTTTGTGGTGTGTGTTTTGGGGGAAGGTGGTATGTTTGTGGTGTGTGGGGGAGAGGTTGTGTGGGGGGAGGGTGTTTGTGGTGGGGGGGTTGTAGTATGTGTGTGAGGGTGAGTGTTTGTGGTGAGTGTCTGTGGTGTTATGTGTGGGGGGTTATGGTGTGGGGGTGCTAGGTGTGTGCGGGGTTTGTGGTATGTGTGGAGGGTTGTGTATGTGGTGTTATGTGTGTGCGGGGTTTGTGGTGTGGGTGGGGAAGTCGTGGTGTGTGGGGGGAGGGTGTAATTTGTGGTGTGTGAGAGGAAGGGGTTTTGTGGTGCGTGGGGGAAGGTTTGCGGTGGGGAGGTTGTGATGTATGGGGGGAGGGTGTGGTGTGTGGGAGTGAGGTGTGTAGGGGAAGGGGTTTGTGATGTGTGTGGTTGGGTGTTTGTGGTGTGTGTGCAGGGGGCGTGGGTGTGGGGGGAGGGGGTTGTGGAGTGCGAGTGTGGAAATGTGTGTGTGTGAGGAGATGTGTGTGGCCGTGAAGCAGAGAGGAGCAGCCCCCGGGGAGGGGTTGCTGGGCCCTGGGTAAGTGGGGGGGGGGCCTGGGGAAGGGCTGCTGGGCACTGGGGGAGTACGGTGGGGGGCTGGGAGCATGGGGGGCACTGGAGGAGTGGGGTGGGGAGGCGGGTGGGGCAGGGCTCACCCAGAGAGGCGGGCCCGCAGGCGGGCAACACCGTGGTGTGGAGCTGTGTTTCTGTCTCTCTAGGAGGGGCTGCCTTTGCTCAGCCTGCGCGATCCAGGCAGAGCCCCCAGGACATGGAACCTGGGCAGCGGCTTCGCCTCATCCGGCAGCATCCAGGACACGCCTTTTATCCCCTCCCGGAGCCCCGTCCCCAGAGGAGGTTCCGGAACTTTGCTCCACAGCTCCCCCACGGCAACCCCTTCTTCCACTCCCCGGAGCTCTCCCAGCTGGATACCTGCACTGTGCGCTACATGCCATACCGGCCCCTGGGCTCCACGCCCTCATGCAGCCATCAGCCCTCTCTAGCCCACGGCCTGGGCAATCAGCAGCACCGCAAATCTCCAGCGTGTGGGCAGATGCCGTCTGCTCACAGGACCTGCCCTCTGCAGCAGCAGGCCCATTGTCTGGGGCTCAGGAGCGCAGCAGCAGCAAGGCAGCTCCACGCGCCCCCTCTTCGTCGGGGAGCCGGCCACGGGAGGCAGCAGAAGAGCAGTGGCTCCGGGGAGAGCGATCTCACAGAGCACAGCGGGTACCTGGCGGATGGCCCAGGCAGCGACTCCAGCTCAGGACCCTGTCACGGTTCCTCCAGTGACTCCGTGTTGAATTGCACAGACGTCAGCCTCCAGGGCATCCACGGCAGCTGCTCCACCTTCCGCAGCTCCCTGACCAGTGACTGCGAGCCCTGGGGGCCATGTCGCTCCACTGACGATGGCCACGAGCCAGTGCAGCCCCCAGGGGAGCCAAGGCCGAGATCTTTGGCCTTGGTGGAGCCCAGCAGTTCTGCAGCAGCCAAGGGTCAGATACTGAGCCATGTCCATTTTCACCACAGGCACCATCACTTCAGGAGGAACCTGGAGTGTCCGGTGGGGAGAGCGGGCCAGGAACCCAGCCAGCGTAGGTCCCGGTCTTCTGGGGGCGTGCACAGTGCTCAGGCACAAAAGAGGACTGAGAAAACTCATTGCTGTCAGTCGCCTCTTGACAGCAGCCCAGCGTCCCTGGATGCGCCTCTGTCAGGACAACGCTCCTGTCTGCATCAGGGGGGTGAGGTCTCAGAGCACCTCTCCTCTTCCGCAGAGGGCTCTGACCTCAGCGGGGTAGCCAGCAGGCAAGCTGGAGCAGTTGGCCCATTGCCTTTCCCGCTGCCGCAGACACACGGCTCACAGAGCCGTCACCACAGAAGGAAACGGAATTGCCGCCCAGAGCCTGCCCTGGCTCACCTTCCAGAGGACTCAGACGTGCACAAAGACTGCAGTGTCCACATCCATTATGGCCAGCCCCCTGGCTACTGCTGCTCCCCAGAAGTTCAGCCCCTGTTGCCAACTGTCCCTGTGCCCTGTTGCTCGGGCACCCAGGTGGTATGGAAGTGTCTGCTCCCACCCTCCAACTCAGAGTCGCAGCAGCAGGACGAGGGCCTGTCAGACTGGGAGGGGCTGCCTGGGTATCCAGCTGATTTCTCAGGGACGGGCCCCACAGAAGTCAACCCGAGTCTTTACCACCAGTGCCAAACTCCGCAACACAATCAGGGTAAGTCTGTTAGTCACCTCTGCTCTTAGCAAACCTCTGAACGGGGCGTTGTGTGATTCAGGGATCGTACAGAGAGACAGTGTGCGTGTGCGTGCACACACCACGCATTGCCCCAACCTACTGGCAACAGCCGAGAATGGCTGTTTTTCAGACCGTACAGTGTTAAGCTGTGAGCAATAGCGTATATGATTAATAAATCCCTTTGTCTCTCTTATAAACGAACTGGCAGCGTCTGAGCTTTTAGAAGCGGAATCCAGCGAAATTCAAACTGGAAATAAGGCATAATATTTAACAGTGCTGCACCCACTTTTTTCTGTGGGTGCTGGGCCGCTTAGGCACCTCCAGAGTTGGCACCTATGCCCACACTGCCATCCTGCTGTGACCCATTTGTGGCCAGGGCAGCCACCTGATAATGCCAAGGCCAGGGCAGGCTGTAAAAGGAGAGCAGATTCTCCCAGCACTGGTGGGTGACACTCAAATCAGACCTCCCAACCAGCCACAAACAGTGCTTCTGACTCCCCACACTGGTTATCAAGAAGCCACTGAGCAAATACACACAGCCCCCTCTACTGCATCTCAGTCTCTGGCTCCCAACCAGCCACTAGGTCCAGTAGAGAGACCAGTCATTTAAACTCTGTGCTCTTTACCAACGAGTCAGCCACAGGACCAGAGCAGTATAAGCTTGGATCTTACCCAAAATACCACACTGCCAGCCAATCCTTTAGTAACTAGAACTAAAGGTTGTTATAAAAAGAAAAACAAACAATCAGAGAAATGTTAAAGGGTTAAAGCAATCAGATACATACAAATGATTTGAAAGTCCACATACATCAGGTTTCTAGCAGAATTGTGGAGTTGCAGGCTCGTACAGTCCCCCTGGTTACATCCAGTACTGGATGGGTCTCAGTCCTTTGTTTCACAGCTTCAGTTCAGATGCAGATGGATTGACCCAGAGGTAGATAGTTGGCTGAAAGCTGAAGACAGACTGAAGACAAAATGGATTTTATACGTCCTCTGGCCCTTGCCAGGCTGCTTGTGGAATATCACAGGAACCAAAATGGAGGCCAGAGTCACATGGGCCGGACCTGGTGACTCATAAAGTATATCCCTGGCTACTCCCCCTGGGCCCCCTGCACCTGGGAATGTCTGAATGGCCATTAAGCAGGCCATTGTCTGCAGCCGTCCTGTCTGAGGAGTGGCCTAGAAACAGCCCAACTTGAAATATTGCGATATCAAACATATCCATCACTTCCCTCACACACGGCACACATGGACACAGACATTATCCTCTCCCTCAGCCCATGACATGCACAGCTCACACGAATCACTATGATTTTGACATACTGATGTCAAGTAACACAATAAATGCCCCCCACCAATCCAGCCAGCGTGACACCCCAACGCAAGATTGGTGCAGAAGGGAGTAATCTGAGCTCCTGAGCACACCTCATGGCCCCTTCAATCTAGTCAGCATGACGCCTGCACAATGCCTTGTGGGCTATTTTTGCAGAGGTTTGTGGGATACCAGCAATTCATCCAAGGATTTCGGGGAACTGGTTCCCACAGTCCAACTCTCTGCAATACAGAAGGCCTATTCCATCCCATAATTTTCACTCCATTTTTAAAATTCCTCCAGTTCTGCATGCCACTTTTTGGTCTCTGCTGTCTCTCCGGCAGAGCATGCGCCCTGCGCAGCTCAGTGCCATTCTCATGAGAACGCAAGGTTCTCCTCTGTGCACAGAACCTCAGCAACACCTGCTACAATTGGGGCATGGTGAGGAAAATGAGCTGCTTGAGCCAATGACAAGACGATGGATACAGTGAGTCAAAACGTCAGGCTGTGCGGAGCTGGTCCCATGGTCCGGGCCGGGGACACGAGCCCTAATTGGTGGGGCTGCGTTGTAATGCAGGTGTGGGAGGATGAGCAGGGGCAGCAGGACTTTGGGAGGCAAAAGGCCACATCCCTGGATCTGTGCAGCGAGTTCACCCCCGCCCCTGGCTCAGGGCGCCCAGACTGAGCTGCACTGACTGTGCATGAGTGAGTGACAGCGGTGCTCTGGGGTTGGCTAGTCTGCAGCGGGCAGTCAGTTCAGAGTTGGAAAATCCAGTGGGGGCCAGTAACCATCGCCTGCTCTGCAGGACTGTGACTCTCGGCAATGGGCAGGAAAAGTTGATGGATTTGCAGCAATGGCGTGTCTGAGCTGGGGTGGTATGATAGACAGCACACACATCCATAGCTTTGCACCACTCCACCTGGCCAGTGTGTACATAAGTAGTGAAGGCTACTTTTGCAGCGTTACACAAGTGTTGGTGGATCGCTGGGGATGCGTTATTGAGATCCATGTGGGCTAGACAGGGAAGGTGCCTGAAACACGGCTTTGAGACCACAGGACTGTTCAGAAAGTTGCCAGTGGGGACGTTCTTCCCCAGCCGAGTCATTCCCGCTGGCAATGCTGAAATGCCAGTAGTGGTTCTGAAATACCCAGCCTCCCCCTCACTTGTGTGTGCACTTGCCAACTCGCCAACACTAAGGACAGAGTTGATTGCTGGCTAAGCAGGTGCAGGACAACCATTGTGTATGCATTTAGGAGCCTCAAAGATCACTGGTGCTGTTTAATGCCTAGATTGGCTCTCAGCAAGGCAAATATTCCGATCGTCCTTGCTGCATGCTGAGCATTATATAATAATAGTGTGCATGGAAACTGGGGAAAGGCTACTGGCAGAGTGGCGGCATAAGGAGAACCAGCTGTCTGCTGAATTTAAACAGCCAGATACGAGGGCTATTTAAAAAGACAACTTTGGAACTATAAAGTTGAGGGAGGCCTTAAAAGAACTTGTTAACAGTCAGCCATATAAGTGTTATATGAGCTTTTGGGAACTTTTGTGCCTTTGTGTATAGACCTTAAATAGGGGTGGGTATTGTGAATTTTGTAACGTGGCAAGTCTGCTTGGTGCAAACTAATACATGTACTCTGAGTTTAAAAAAATAAAGCTTTATTGTGTGCCAATAACCAGAAAACAAAGCTAAAGTGCAAATAAACAAGTCAGAAACTTTTTAGCAGCATGGTGAGAGGTTGACCTGTATTTATAAAGCCCAGTAAAACAATAAACAGCCATGGTCACATATTAAAAACCATATTACTATGTCTCAGTCATGGTAAACACAAGTAGTGCAGTTTGCTGGCTGATTCCCTAGTTGTCACAAGTCAGTATCAGAGTAATGGACTCCTTGCCCCTTGTGTGGAGTGCTAGGGGGATGGAGTCACTCCGTGCTGCCACCTGTTATACTGGGAGCTGTAGGAGCAATGCCATGGAGTTTTCCATGGATTGGAAAGGCTGCTGCGGACAGGGTCTTGGACAGGCTGTTGAATGGGAGGTTTAGATGCTGCATGTCCCTGGGGGGAATGTGCAGGGTGGTTTTAGCTGATATTGTGCTCCTGAGGATGACAAAGGCCCAGAGAACACATTGGTGTCCCAAAGCTGTTTTGGCCTATATGCCACTACCCTGTTTACCACACTGGTGCCAGCCGAACTCCTCGCAGACTGGCATGGGAATGTCTCCTATCACAGAGGAAGAAAAAAGGCTGCCAGCCTTAGAAACCTTCCAGCGAGGATTGCAGAGTATCTCCATGAAAGGTTTGTTGAGGTTGTGCAAGAGGCTAGAAGGGACATCCCTATTAAAATGAAGTACCAAGTACTGGGGAGAAGCGTGGCCCCTGCCTAGCCCAGCTAGCCAAAGTGAATGCCGCCTCCGACACTTTGTTTTGCCCCTTGCTGCGCACAGAGCTGTGAGCTGTGTGGACTGTGGAATTTGGACTGCTTCACTAATCACATTTAATTTATTACCTAGCGAGTAGTAGTTGATTAAAGTGGCAACTAGATACGAATTCCAAAGCATTAACTTTAATTGTGTTCCCGGTGCTGGTTTTAAAAGTAGAGTGAGGAATCAGAAGTCTCTCTTTGCTCTCTAAACATGTGGATGTGGTGGGCACCATTTTTAAATAGGGAAGTAGGGCAGGAAAAGGCGGGGGAGATTTTGGGCACTGAACAGGGACGCAAACTTATACACTATACACTTAGCTGAGTTCCCTTCCCCTTCCTCACCCTGCTCCTCTGTTCTGGCCTGGTGGGATTGGCTAGAGTTCGGCGGAGTTTTGCGTAGCTCCTGGCTTGCAGCATGGTTTGCATGTCTCTTTGTCCCCTCCTCCCTGGGGATTGAAGGGGTTTCCACGCCCGGTTCTAACAAGGCATCCACACTCATATTCGGGATGCTGGTGAAGCCCCATCAGGTTTGGCATGCCATTCATTGTGTACGCAGCAGTCTGCAAGTCGTCCCCAGATTTGTAGATGCTGTCCCTTGTTTTCTGATATGCCTGCTGACGTTTCTTGGCTTTCACCTGGTGCTGCTGCTCACCCTTTCATGCCAAGGCGTAGAGTCCCCTGTGCAGTCTGCGTATAGCTGTCTATATTCCTTCCACTTCTCCTTAACTGGGCGTACACAGCTGCTTCTCACAGGCAGAGGAGATCCCGGGCTTGCAGGTAGGAGTATGTCTATGCTGTGCTGAGCTGGCATGCTCAGAGGCTCACAAAGTTGGGCTAGTAGGTGTGTCCTCCAAGGTAGGCAACCAGGAAAAGGCACCTCAAAACATGCTGGGGCTTTTTAGGAGGGGTGGCCTTCTGGTGTCTGTGGTCCCTAGGTCGTGGAGTGCAAAATTGTGACTACAGTGACCACTCTTGGGGAGACAGGGGCATTGTTGGACAGCTGCTGGTGCACATTAGGGTCAACACAGGTAGTGCAGCATCTACACTAGCACTTTGTAAATGGAAGTAGGTCGACTTTGGCGCTGTGTCATTCGGCGAGGCGACGGTATTGCGTCAGTTAAATGGGATGCTCACATTGGCAGGCTCTGCATTGTTTGAGGAGGTGGTGATATTATGTCAATGGAATAGGGTGTTTACATTGGTGGGAGACAAATGTAGATCCAGTTGCAAAACTATCATGAAAGCAGTTGATGTAGGTCAATCTAACTTTGTAGTATGGATCAGGCCAGAGACTGGGATTTCCAAAGGAGTCTAAAAGAGTTCAGCTGTCCAACTTTCAATGGGTTTGGTGCCTTGCTCCCCAAGGGATGGTCTACACTGAAACCTTACACCAGCATAGCTATGTCTCTCAGGGGTGTGAAAAACCCTGAGCAATGCAGTTAAGCCAACCTGACCTTCGGTGAAGACAGTGTTAGATTAAATTCTTCTGTCCACCTAGCTACTGCCTCTTGAGGAGGTGGTGTACCTATGCCGATGGTAGAACCTCTGCTATTGCTGTAGTGCGTGGTTGCTTTGAAGCACCTGGGCCATCCCTTGAGGGCAACTGTTCCCTAGTTGCGCTTAGGAAACAATGGCTTTGTCAGTAGAATTGTCCTTGTCCTTCTACCATGTATGCAATGATGTAAAGGATGCCGTATATAAACTGTTCAAATACTCATCTGACAGAGGTCCATTTATGCATAACAGTCTCTAGAATTCCATGCTAGGCAATATGAGCTTTGCAACATTCAGTGGCAGAGGTTTATTTCTCAATAAACCAAACAATACTCACCCATTACAAAGAGACTTGATTTCCAATTATACATAGGTTCATGCCTGGCTTGTTTCCTGGTTGATCAGGTATTTTGTGCATCATGATCTGCTTTGGAATTCATTGTAGATGCGGCACTGACGTGTGAAGTCTTTGACATCACTGGTCGTGTTTGGACAACACAGGGCATCTCTGACATTACATAAACGTGGTGTGAGCAGTGCAGGGCATGTGGCGTTAGATATTGGTAGAGAACACCACTTTGTACTGTCAGTTCTCCGAGTGATTATCTCTGTGTGTATTCCACTTGAGATATGTATGCACCCCATGTGCTCTTGGAGATTTTTGCTAGCAGAATCTTTTGGTCTCTGCATGCCCCTGAATACCCTTGTGCCCTGTACCAAGGGTCTAAAGGCCAGAGCCAGACCAGGTGCCACTCCATTTCCTCTCTATCTAGGCTTCAGAAGAGGTGCTGCAGTGTCTTCACTCTTCAAGAGCTTTTTCTAGAAATTGTAAATAGTTTACTTAGTGTAAAATAGGTTTAATATGAGTGTTTTTGCCATTTGGCAAATTGTTTTTTACTAGTTAGTTGTTTTATCTAGTGTTTTTGAGAGAATTGACCTTTTTGCACCCTCCCCCTGGCTTTCTTTGACCCGTCAGTTATCTTGAAGGGAGTATAAGGGGGTTTACATTTGTCTTATTTGGGGATGATGTCTCATACAAACTCCCCGGCTTTCAAGTACTGCAGCTCTTGTGAGGGAGCATTTATCCAGAACGACAGACACTCTCTTAGTTCTGCTTCGGGGAAACATAGTCTAGCTAACTGCAGGCATTCTCCTTCTCTAGGAGGACAAAACAGCCTGGGGAGGTATGTTTAAAAAGGTGCCTTTGGGCTGTTTCATGAGGCAAGCTGCTCCCGGTCCCTTTGGTCCCTGTACAGCAGTCAGGAGTGGCTGGAAAACCAGCCTCAGTCAGCTCCAGGATTCATTGCACCAAGATCTCTGGGGGAGAAGTCTCTGGAGAGCTGCTTGAGATAAATCCATCCACTGGAGAGCAGAAGTTAGAGATTGATCGCCTCAGAAATCCTTTCGTGGAAAAAGTCTAAGCTTTCTGTTCGGTTCCATACCAAGGAGACTCCATGGCCTGCTCTAGGTACCAAAAGAGTGTCTGAGAAGCATCCATTGGGTACCAATATCGAGAGTGCCTGTGCCCCCTCAAGGTCCTGAATGTATCACTATGCAGTCTGCTCTGGGACCAGAGACTGGGTTGACTGGCGCTAAGTACATCAACAGAGCCAACTGCAGTTTCAGCACTGAGTATCTTGGGGCCAAATGCTCAGTACTGCGACTTATCGCAACTCAACTCCGCTATTGTTGGTACCAATTCGGCATATGGTACAGAGAGACTTGCAGGTCTCAGAGGAGCCTCAGTCCTTTTGTTTTCTGGGCGCCGTGCCTGCCTTCAGTTCGTGGGGGTAGGGTTACAGCAGTACTAACATATTCATCATCTGACTCACAACATTGTGAAGGGGATTCCCCCTCCGACTTCCTCAGCACTCATTGCCCTGGCTTGGCGTTTACCAGCACAATAGACATGGGAGGGGGTTCTATTCTCCACACACATCCTGGTATCCATTCCCAGGGACTCCTTCCCAGTATCCTGACAATCCTCTTCCAGGGGTGTACTGAAACCCTTGGGGTTATTATAGAGGACTGGCTTCATGCAGTCTCACACACTGAGAGAGAGAGAGAGACCCACAGGCAGATGCTGATCCATCCTCCTTAATCATCTGTTCAGACCTAACAGCAACATGAATCACCTGGGGAAAGGAACTAAAGAATAGCCACACTGGCTCAGCCCAATGGTCCATCTAGCCCAGTGTCCTGTCTTCCAATGCCAGGTGCTTCAGAGGGAATGAACAGAGCAGGGCAATTATTGAGTGGTCCATCCCCGATCATGTGGTCCCAGTGTCTGGCAGTCAAAGGCTTATGGACACCCAGAGCATGGGATTGTGTCCCTGACTGTCTTGGTTAATAGTCATTGATGGACCAATCCTCCATGAGGAGCAACTCAGAGAAAAGGAAACCTAAACTCCTGCTCTTCATCTCCAGGCGAGGCAGTAGTCCCTGCTGCACCATCACTCCTGTACGACTATAAAGGTTTATGAAGAGAGAGTCCAACTCTTCAAATTCAGCATGAGGAGGTGCAAGAAGCACCTCAGAAATTTCTTGATGTACTGCACGTAACTTTGCCAGCACATCTAGTGCTTCCAAAAGAGGCCCATTCAGAGCCCACCAAGATCATCTGGCAGACACCAGCAATAATAAAACCAACATTAATGAAGGTGGATAAAAGATACTACATGCCTTCTCTGGGAGAGAGTGCCTGTACTCACATCCAGTGCGAGGATCTCTAGTAGTGACAGCTGCAAATGAGAAAAGCAAGAAATACTACTCTAAGATAACAGTAGCAGAGAATGAGTCAAAATGCTTGTCCCTGTTCTTCTGAGAGTTGCAGTTTAGAATATCTAACTATCTGGCAGTCCTGGCGCGATGTGATTGTATCAACTATAACAACAGAATCCAGGTATCCCCTTCCAGTGCCTCATCCTCCTCCTAGTGAAAAACTCTTTCCTAACATCCAACCTAGACCTCCCCCACTGCAACTTGAGACCGTTGCTCCTTGTTCTGTCATCTACCACTGAGAACAGCCTAGCGCCATCCTCCCTGGAGCCCCCCCTCAGGTAGTTGAAGGCTGCTATCAAATCCCCCCTCATTCTTCTCTTCTGCAGACTAAACCGGCCCAGTTCTCTCCTCCTCACAGTTGAGGGAACTACATTGTAATAGCTAGAATTTAACTGCAGATGGCACGTGTTGTTGCAGATATCACACTTGTCCATACCAATGTTAATTGTAATGCAGAGCTCCTCTTGGCTCTGACACTGAGCACACCAAGAGAGGTTCAATCTACCATGAAGGACTTGCTGTTTGAGGGCCCCGCCTTGGTTAGTAAGAAAGTAGATGAAACTCCCCCCCCCCATATACTTAAAGATTCTCAGGCCATGTTGCGCCCTTTGAGAGTGTAAGTACTGCACAAAAAAGAAAGTATACCAAACCTCTGTCTTACCCCAAACAGAGGCTAGCTCAGATGGGGTTTTATTATCAAAGACCATTAGAGCCACCCAGAAAACAGCAGCAGCTGCAGAGGAGAAGGTCCTCCACCTCTCATACAGCGACCTCGCAGGCAGCATCATAAAATAAGCAACCCTTTTCACGGGTTTGTTCAGTCCTACAGATCATCCTGTCTCCACAAGACAGGTATTAGCTGGTGTCTGCTGTAGACCACGAAATAGGGAAAAGGATGACCTCCTCCTTACGCACCTATCTATAAAGTGTAAGGAAAAATCTGTGTGATCATGGGGGACTTCAGTTTGAGTAACATATGCTGGAAGTCTCATGTTGCCAGTACTAAAATATTCTTGGAATTTCTAAACATTAGAGATGACAATTTCTTAACTCAAAAAGTGTTGTAGCCAATATGGGGAAATTCTTTATGAGACCTCGTCTTAACATATAAAGAAGAACTGTTCACAGAATTTAAAATCAATGGTAGCTTAGATACAAATGACCATGACTTGAACACATTTATAATGTGCAAGCAGAATAAAATCCAGACCAGTAATAAATATATACTTGGTGCTTGAATAGGGCTAGTTTCATAAAGCTGAAAACAAGAATAAGTCAACTCAGCTAGGAGGGAGAATTTAATTAGAAAAATGTGAATGATAATCAGGAATAATTTAGGAACACCTTATTAGATACTCAGAAAGCCATAATTCCACAACTGAGGAAGAAGACTGTGCTGGTTATGAAACCTGATCTGATTTAGAGCTGTACATTTTTTTTTGTAAATCTATATATCTATATATAGATATAGCTATATAAAACGAATGGAAGAAAAGGGATATTGATAGTAATGAATGTAAGTTGGGAAGTGTAGAAAATTAATAAGGAAAGCAAAGGAACATAAGAGAGAAATCAATTTATGGGCAGCAGAGTTTAAAAGTGTTTTTAAATATATTAGGAACAAAAAGAATCCTCACAATAGTATTGATCCATTACTAGATAGAAATGGTAGTGTTATCAATAATAATGCAGATGAGGCAGAAATCTTTAAAAATATTTCTGTTCTGTATTTGGAGAAAAAGCAGATGACATAGTTGCATCATACAGCGATGATAACACTCTCCATTCCAATTAGTATCTTTGGAAGATGTTAAACCGAAGCTACTAAAGTTATACATTTTTAAATCAGCAGGTCCAGATAACTTGCATCCAATGCTAATTTTGGAACACTGGGGTTTGTCCAGAAGACTACAAGAAAGCTAATGTTGTGCCCATTTGTAAAAAGAGTAAATGGGATGACCTGGGTAATTTTAGACCTGTCATCCATGCTGGACAAGCTAATGGCTGACATGGGATTTGATTAATAGAGAATTAAAGGAGGATAATGTAATTAATGCCAATCAACATGGTTTTATGGAAAATAGATCCTGTCAAAGTAATATGATGTCTTTGTTTGATGAGATTACAAGTTTGGTTGATGAAGGTATTTGTGTTGATGTAATATACTTAGACTTCTGTAAGGCGTTTGACTTGGTACCACAAAACATTTGATTAGAAAACTAAAATGGTATAAAAATAACATAGCAAACATTAAATGGATTAAAAACTGGCTAACTGGTAAGTGTCAAAATATAATTGTAAATGGGGAATCATCAGTAAGCAGTTCGTTTCCAGGGGGTCCTGTAGGGATCTGTTATTGGCCCTACACTATTTAATATTTGTATCAGTGATCTTGAAGGAAACAATATCACCACTGATAATGTTTGCAGATGACACAAAAATTAGGGGCACTGTAAATAATGAAGATCCTCTGATTCAGGGTCACTGATACAGAGCGATCTGGAAAACTTGATAAACTGGGCACAAGCAAACATTGTACTTTTCAATATGGCTAAATGTAAATGCATACATCTAGGAACAAAGAATGTAGGCCAGATTTACATGATGGGAGGCTTGTGGTAGATAATCAGATGAACATGCACTTACAATGGGACACTGCGGCCAAAAGAGCTAATGTGATCCTGGAATGCATAGACAAGAATCTTGAGTAGGAGCAGAGAGGTTATTTTACATATGTATTTGGCACTGGTGCGACCACTACTGGAATACTGTATCCAGTTCTGGTGCCCACAACTCAAGAAGGATGTTGATAATTTGCAGAGGGTTCAGGTAAGAGCCATGAGAAGATTAAAGGATTTGACAACAGGCCTTATAGCAATAAACTCAAAGAGTTCTAGCTATTTAATTTAACAAATAGAAGATTAAGGGGTGACTTGATTACAATCTATAAATACCTACATAGGGAACAAATATTTAATAATGGGTTCAGTCTAGCAGCGGAAGGTCATTGGTGATCCTTCGATAGGTGAGGATGAGCTCTTTCACAGGTGATTATTTTATATGGGTCCTTTGGTGACTAAGGAATCCGATCCTTGAGCTGCAGACTTGTTGGCAGACATTGAAGGTGCTGTTGGAAGGCAGGCTTGGGCCATGATTGCTGCATGACAGTTGTCTCTCCTTTCTTTTCTGGCATTTTTCTGCAGCCAAAGATGAGGCCATTTTCCTCAAAAATGGTCGTTCCTTCTCTGACAAGTCTTTGCCAGTTAGCGCTGTCTTGGGCTGCTGTCTCTCAGCATGTGGTGTAGATGCCACATCTCTTGATGTTTGGTTTGAGGGTGTCCTTGAAGCGTTTCTTTTGGCCTCCCCGTTTCCTTTCCCCTTTGGTGAGTTGGGCGTACAGCAATTGTTTTGGTAGGCATGCATCAGGCTTGTGCACACAGTGCCTGGTCCACCTCAGCTGGTGCTATCAGGGCCTCAACCCTGAAGATGTTGGCCTCAAAGAGGACACTGACATTAGCACGATGATCCTCCCACTTTATGTTGAGGATCTTCCAGAGAAAGTGCTGGTGCTGGTGTTTCAGGTTTTTCAGGTGTTTTCTGTAAGTCACCCAGATTTCACGGCGGTAGAGGAGAGTTGGGATCACCACCGCTTTGTAAACTAAAAGTCTAGTATGTCTTCTGATGTCATGGTTGTAGTACACCCAGGGAGACAGTCTGCCAAAGGCAAAGTTAGCACAGTGGATTCTGTGCTGAATCTCGATGTCTCTGTTTGCCCTCTCTGAAAGTTGGCTGCCAAGGTAGGCAAAGTGGTCTACATTTTCCAGTTCCTCTTTGTGATTGTAGCCCTTCTTTGCTGGGTCTGATGATTGACCGGGAGCAAGCTGGTGGAGAACTTGTTTTGCCAATATTTAGGGTTAGTCCTAGGTTTTTGTAAGCTTCAGAGAAGCAATTGAGGGCAGTTTGTAGAGCCTCCTTTGTGCATCTACAGCACAATCATCTGTGTACTGAAGTTCTGGTATTGTTGTGAATGTAAGCTTTAGTTTTGGCATGAAGGCGAGAGAGATTGAAGAGGTTGCCATCAATCCGATATTGGATGCCAATACCCTGGGACAGTCGGTCTTGGATTAGCATTTTCATAGCTGCTGGGAAAATGGAGAAGAGAGTGGATGACAGTACACAACCTTGCTTTACACCAGTTTGGATGGCAGAGGGCTCAGAAATAGAGCCATGCACAAGATGGGGACAGTCATCTGGTCATGAAATAGTCTTACAATGGTGGTAAATTTGCTTGGGCAGCCAAACTTTGACATGATTTTCCACAGAACTTCATGGTTGACTGTCAAAGGCTTTGGTCATATCAATAAAGGCCATATACAGCTCCTGGTATTGTTCTTTTTCTTCAATCTAGCAGAGAACAGTATAAGATAATCAAATGGCTGGAAGTTGAAGCTAAACAAATTCAGACTAGAAATAAGGTTATGTCTGGTTATCTGACCCAGTTCTACACTCCACCTACCTTGTACCTACCTTTCTCATCCAATCTTAGGGACCCCTCTCACAAGAGGCTACTCAACCAAGAGGTCAACTCTTCTCACTCTTGGAACTATAGAAAAGGTTTAACCATTTACAGAGAGAAAGGTTTCTATTAAAAATATTTCCTCATACCCTAAAAGGAAGAGATTGGAGACACATTCCAGGGTGCTACTCAATGCCTTTATTCAGTGCATAAGGTTTGGATGGGGCCTATAACAGTGATAATTCCACTCTATATCCAGAAGATTGGTTTGTGCCTCTCAATCTCCATGATGCCTACTTTCATGGTGCCTCCCATCTCGCACACAGAAAGTACGTCAGGTTTGTTGTAGGTTGAAACCACAACCAGTACATTGTCCTCCCCTTCGGCCTATCAACAATGCCAAGAGTTTTCATAAAGTTAGTTGTAGTGGTAGCTCACCTGAGAAGGTTAGGGGACCAGAGTATACCCATAGTTGGATCACTGGCTCATCAAGAGGTCTCATCAGGAGATGCAGAATTACACCCAGACTATTCTTCCTCTTGTCAGTACCCTGAGCCTAAAAGTAAATGCAGAAAAGTCTGCCTTTGTACAACCCCAACTGATAGATTTTTGACGGACTCCAAAACAGCAAGATCGTACTTAGCTCAGCCCTGATTCTGGATGATGTCCAGTCTGAACTCACAGTTGCGGAAGGTGCCTCAGACAACATCAGCCATTTGTTAGGCCACATGGCCTCTAGCACCTTTGTAGTACTGCGTGTCAGACTTCACCTAAAGTCTATGCAGGACTGGTTGAAGTCAATCTACATGCCAAACGAGCACAAATTGGCTATTTTCCTAACAATCCCACAGGAAATTCTACTCTGAGTCAGCTGGTGGAAAGACTCCCTCAGAGTAGGTTCAGGAGTCCCTTGCTTCCCTTTACTTCCAATGGAGATGATACTTATGGATGCTTCTCCATTGGGTTTGGGAGCCCATCTGGAACATCATTTAGTGCAGACGAATGCCTGAAGAGTCTCAGCACTACATAAATAGCTTGGAGCTCAGAACTGGAGAACTGCTAACATAGTTTCTGTTTTTAAGAAAGGGAAAAAAGGTGATGCAGGTTTCTAACCATCAGAGGAGGGAAATTCTGGAACAGCCTTCCACAAGGAGTAGTGGGGGCAAAAAAACCTAGCTGGCTTCAAAACTGAGCTTGATAAATGTATGGAGGGGAAGGTCTGATGGGACAGCCTAGTTTGGCAATTGACTGATCTTTGACTACCCGGTGGTAGATATGCCAGTCGCCTGTGAAGAGATGTTAGATGGGTGGGTTCTGAGTTATTACAGAAAATTCTTTCTTGGGTGGCTGGCTGGTGAATCTTGCCCACGTGCTCAGGATTTAACTGATCGCCATATTTGGGGTCAGGAAGGAATTTTCCCCCAGGGCAGATTGGCAAAGGCTCTTGGGGGTTTTCACCTTCCTCTGTAGCATGGGGCACGGCTCTCTTGCTGGTAGATTCTCTGTACCTTAAGGTCGTTTAAACCATGATTTGAGGACTTTAATAACTCAGTCATCTGTTAAAGCTCTATTACAGGAGAGGCTGGGTGAGGTTCTGTGGCCTGCGTTGTGCAGGAGGTCAGACTAGATGATCATATTGGTCCCTTCTGACCTGAGAGTTGATGAGTCTATGAGAACAGTCCAAAACACCCTTCAAGGAGATCCTTTTACTCATATGGGGTTGTTCCATTCAGATCATGATGGACAATACAGCTTCAATGCTCTGTGTAACCAGGCAAAAAGGGGATTTGTCGTCAACCCGGTGCAAAGAAACAGTGCAATATTGGAACTGGTGCATTCAGCACCACGTTACAGTCACAGCTACCCATTTACTGGGATTAGCGAACACACTCGCAGATGATCTGAGCAGGAATTTCTTGACAGACCATGAATGGGACGTGAAGGATTAAATGATTCCACCCATCTTCAAGAGGTGGGATCTCCCCTCAATGGACTTGTTTGCAATGCACAAGGACAAGAAATGTCCTACTTTCTATTCCATATGGGGACTCAGTCTGGGATCCCTAGTGGATGAGTTCTTCATTTAATGTTCAGATGCTCAGATAGATACATTCCCACCAATTCTCTGTTCCAAGGTTGCCTTGGAATGTCAGGCAGGATGCAGCAATGATTATCTTGGTGGTTCCAGCATGACCAAGACGGTATTGGTTCCCACAACGCATACAGCATTTGAGTTGCCCACCAATACTTCTACCATTAGACCCAGACCTAGTATCTTAGAACAAGAGTCTAATCCATCATTGCAACCTACACACCCTCCACATAACTGCATGGGCTTTTGACCGATGTCAGAAGGAGAAAAAGTGAATGTTCCTCTGAACTACCCAACATACTAATCAATAGCAGGAAAGTCTCCACTAAAAAGCCTTAATAATTCAAAGTGGAGAATATGTGTCTTTTGGTAAAAATGTCACCTATAGTCTTTAGATGCCAAAATTCCTTTAATATGCTGTTCCTGAAGAACACAGGTATCTCAGCCACTTCGTTCAGGGAGCACCTAGCTGCTGTTAGTGCCACCATCCATCTACAGAGGGATAAACTGTTTTCTCACCCTGCCACTATCAGATTGTTACAGGGACTAGTGAAAGTATTTCCCCCATGCAGGAACCCATGGGGTTTAAATGTAGTCTTATCAGGCCTTTTGGGGGTCCTTGTTTTGAACCTTTGGCTACATGCGATTTACAATATTTATCCATAAAAACTTCCTTCTTCATTGCAATAACCTCTGCAGCACACTGGGTGAAGTAGGGGCCCACAGGGCTGACCCCTAGTATGCATTTTTTGTCCCGATGAAGTAGCTCAGAGACCGTATCTAAAGCTCATTCCAAAACCTGCATCTGAGTCAGGCCAGCCATTTGCCTCTATTCTTTCCAGACCCCCATACTAACCATGGGGAAGCCAAATTATACACTTAAGACATTTTATCTTCAGAGGACCTGACCCTGTCTGTCTTCTCTGAGATTGTTTTCTGTGCTGAAAGGAGGACAGGAAACTCCATATCAAATCTCAAATCTATTAGCTGCTTTTTCCAAGCTAAATTCATTTGCTTATTTTCTGCCTTTATTTCTAATCTGTCTGGTCTCATTTCTAAAGCAGTGAATTATTTGCAGACACTGAATTTGCTGTGACAGGTTTCACAACTCTTTTTATTTGCTCTCCACAAACATTCAGCCAAGCAGCTGCTTCCTTTCATGCTCAATACATTTGAGGAAAGGAGAACATTGTAAAGACGCCTACAGATGTGCATTTGGTCTGGACACACCTTTGTATCAATTACGGGAGCACCTTGTGGATTTGAGAGTCACCCAGCGAGGAACAAGAAGCAATACCGTGCGATTTATATGCCTAGTCCCACAGCAGAGACAGTGAATATTTGAAGCAATAATCAGGGCAAATATTATCTGTGAACAGCCTAATAGCTGAAACATGTCTCTGCAAACCATACTGCGCCTGGATAATTCAGAGAGAAAGTGGCGCTTGTGGGTCCCTACCCCTTCCTCAGCAGAGCACATAGGCCTGGAGTTAATGCTCAAACTCCACCTCTGCTGGGACTTGACTTCATTGTCAACTCAGAAACAATAACACAACTTTCCATTTAGCTTCCCCCAGTACATTCTTGACACACAACAGGCCCGCTTGGCCCCACATCCACAGAACTTGTGTACTCCTTGCGTTGAAGTCACGTTCACTCTGTTGTACAGCCCAGGGTATGGAGGGCATGGTCAGAAGCACGCTGAGTAGACAGATAATTGTTACTGTCCGTCACTAATCATTCAAAAGCGGCTCCATGTATTTTACTCAAATTTTAAAGACCCCACCAAACACTACCCCTCTGGTGCCAGTGCATAGCCTGGAAAGAGTCACATCCAGGGTAAATGGGCCTGAGTGAGCCAGGGCCTTAGAAGAGCGGTTTGGTTTTAATCTTAGGGGTAGGTTGGACTATACATTACCTGGCAGGATTAGACTGGCTGTCCATGTGGGACAGGAAGGTTCCCCCAAGATGTGCTGGCTGGAACCTGGGGGCATTTGCTGTTCTCTGCATTATTGTTGGATCAAGACTCCACTGGAGTCGGGCCTCGGGCGGTGGGATACCTGTGACATATTTTCTTTTCTGAATGCAGGCTCCAAAGACAAGCTCCAAGACGTGTATGAACATTCAGTTTAATAAAAGATGAACTCGTCTGCATACTACAAGGAGCCAGAGTGGACAAAACATTGCTGAAACCAACAAGAACTGGAATCAGTGACTTATTTCCTGTGTCTCTGAACAGGTAGTGGACAGCCTAGTCTGCCCCACACTGAGAGGCAAATTGTGATGCTAACCTCCATGATGCCCCCTCCTTCCTGCTCCCTGCCTACTTTGCCATATTGTGGTCCCGCAAACACCACTCCTCTCTCTTTTTAAGGCATGGGCAGCACACACTGATCAGAAGGCACTCTGGGGTATGGACTTAGTCCTTCCAACCCCCTGGCTAGTTATCTGCCGAGCATGCTGGGCATACGTAAGCTGGCAGTTTGGCATAGTCACACACCTGTGGTAGTTGGGCGGCTTTTTTACAGCTTAGAAATGGGCAGGCCTGTGAGACTAAAAGCTGCAGAGATGACAATACATAGCCAAATAGCTCCTGCCTTTTTCATTGCCTCACTTAGGTCAAAGTCAGGCCAGCCTACTTCACTAACCTTTAATACTATTAGTTCTCAAATTTAAGCACAAAATATTCTCTTCCATTCCTACGCTACAGGAGCTCTCTTAGGTCCTGACCCTGCACTATGCTACCATTGACCACAATGGGAACGGAGAGTCCCTGCTACTTGGCAGTTAATTGTCCTTCAGCTGAGGACATGGTGGTGACACCTTGTATTTTTGCCTACACTAGGATCCAGCTGGTGGAGCAGTGAGGACATTCAGGACTCTGCCAGCATTTCCAGGCAAGAGCTGGGGCTGAGAATCCTCTCAGAATCCTTTACATTACCTGGAAGTGTTACCGGATTCCTCATTCATCACTTAATTCCTTGCTTAACTGTCAAAGTCGTTACAAAGGCCAGCTGTGTAACTGCGTTGAGTAGCTCACTTGCAGTGCATGTTTCAAAGCCTCTCTCAGCATCTTTCCTGAGAGCATGGAAACCATGGGGCGATGAGAGACCATTCTCTTAATCCATGAACCAGCCTGGGTCCTTCTGTCTTCTTCACTGTGCTCATTGCCATCATCACATGACACAGTGTGAAGCACACTGGTCTCTGGGAAAGCATCTGGGTCAGTAAATGCTCAATAGGGCCCCATCCAGCTCATAATGCCGGAATCTTAAGATATTTTCAAAGTGACCTACAAAAGAGTTCTTCAAAATCAGCTCATGCCCTTTTCTAGCTTCTTTATGATGGAGGCAGGAAGGCTGGAAAAGTTTTGGAGGTTTTTTCCCCCTTGTATTTACCTTAGAAATTCAGGAATTCAGTGAGACCTGCATCTAACCCATGGTTTCTTGTTGGGACATAAGAATGCGGAACTTAGGACTGGAAGAGACCTTCTGGGTCACTGACTCCAGTCTCCTGCTCTTGCAGACGACCCTGTCAGATAAACCCATTCATAAATGCGTCCAGCTCTATTTTAAAACCAGTTACTTTGTCTGGTCCCACCACTCCTACTGGGGGGCTGTTCCAGAATCACCCTGCTCTAGAGCTGAGCTAGAGCCAATCTTTTAGCAAGACATCCGAATCAAGTTTGACCTCAGTTGAACGTGCAGCAGTGGTTAAAAAAAAAAGCAAACAAGATGCACAAGGAACGGCATTGAGAAAATAATCTAATGCCATATAGACCTCAGTGGTGCAGTCTCCCCTTGGACATGGTGCAGCTCTAGTGATCAGTCATCTCAGAAAGGATGTTGTGGACCTGGAGGGTTTCAGTGGGCAAGGGTGATCAGGGTTAGGGGACTGGCAAAACTCTCAAGTGAAAAGAGACTAAAAGGCGGGGATTGTTATCTTAGTGAGGTGACAAATAAGAATAATGAATGGTCTAGGGAAGGGAGATCGGGTGCTTCTGTTCTCCCTGTCGTATAGCACAAGAACAAGGGGCCAGTTGATGAATGTAAAAGGTGGGAAATTCAAAGCTGATCAAACAAAATAACTTTTTCACAAAAAGTCGTTTAAGGATTTAGCAAGATTCAACATGTGGTTGGACAGTAATACGGGCTTCATAAACATCCAGTGTTCATGTAATGGAAATGTTGCAAGGGCCATTAAACCCCCTGCTTCAAGGCTAAAGCCAGTTTCTAACTAGGAGAGGCCATGCTGAGAGCTAATGTGGGGCAGATTAACCCAGAGGTACCACTGTGATGTGCTTGCTCCTTCCTCTGAGGCAGGGACCTCAGGAGGTATCTAGTCCAACCCCCTGCTCAAAGCAGGACCAAACCCAACTAAATCATCCTGTTCTTCCCTGGTTTTGATGTCAGGCCTTTGGGAGGTTCCCAGGGAACTTTACTGTGAATTCTGAATCCATTAATCATTAACAAAGGTGTCCTGTCTCCCATGTCCCTGGACATTTACATTAAACAGGTGTGACTAAAAGCTAACAAATAACACTGTTTTAAATAGTCTAACTCCAAACCCCCTTCTCCCAGTGGGACTGCTCGCATTCTGTTAGCTCTTGTGATGTTGCCATCTCACTAGTTCTCCAGGCAACGGCAGAGCCTTTCAGCATGGAGAGGGTCAGAATTTCTAAGGTTGAAAGCATGCAGATTTGTATTTTTAAACTTTGCAGGCTTTCTTTCTCCGTCATAAAGAAGAAAGAAAAGGACACAAGTCCAACTCTCCCCTCCCCCCAGTTCACCTTTAAACTGGAAGTAAAAGCAGGACCTGGCCTAGATTCCACTGACAGTGTAGGCTGGCCGATGGCTTTTCTTATGCAGTTCATCAAAGGCTGTCCCACTGACTTAACCAAGAGGAGGGCTCTGAACTCAAAGCTGCGTTCAAACCATGGGCAGGGTCCTGCATGTGCAGAGCTGCACCCATGAGCTAAACCCCCACTGATGTCTTCAGGAATCGAGCACACTCAGCACCTTGAAAGAATAGGCCTCTGCTTTGCAGTTTAATAGTATTCCTCTCTTTCCCAGCGCCACTAAAAGTAGGCGGTGGAAGAGCCAAGCTCGGCGGAATGTGTGCACCTGAGCAAAGGACCCTGCTGCTCTGCCCTGCAGCATTATGTGGGCTGCGCTGGGCAGCTCCCACTTCGAAACGTTTTCATTTCCTGGCCTGATGCTGCTACTTTTCTTTCACAAAACTGATGCATCAAGGCCTCAGGAGCCCTCTGCGCATGGGGAGCTGATCTAGGGAGACGTTTAAATGGTGGTGGGTGGCCAGTGCTGTCCAGATGAGAAGAAGGGAAGGAGCTCTGTCTGGATGAATTATTCCAAGGGACTCTTAAGTGGAAGGAGAGAGGGAAGTGATGGGTAAGAATCAATGTCTGAGAAAATAAGAAATGATCCTGACGTGCTGAACACTTGCAATTGCAAGGGGACTTACAGCTGCTCAGCACCATGCTTGGAATGTCTCTAGTATTCATACAAGGCAGGGTTCAGTTTTTAAGCTCCCTTCCCTTGCCCTAGGCCAGTGGAGGCTCCAGCTGGAAGTAGAAGTGAAAGCCAGTGCTTCTTAAATGAGCATTACTCATTATTGAACCCTCAGCATTTTCCCACCGCCACAGACAGCTGAGTTTTAGCCTCTTCCCAGGACAGCCAGTGTCACTGAGATAGTCCCAAGCGGGTGCAGCTCCCAGAGCTGTGTCTGTAGCCACCTTCCATTCATGCAAACGGCCGTCTGCGCCTTCCTCGTGTAAAGCTCAGATCCTTTGAAATGTGAACATGATTTTTATTTTTTGCTGAGTCTGTTCTGCAGGCTTTTGAGGTCTTTTGGATACATTACAAACCAAAAAGGAGGAAAAGGTTTTTTATATATGCAAATTTGTATATTTATGTCTAAGATAGAAACAAAGATGTCTGAATATGGCAATATGCTTAGAAATATATTTATTTCCTAATATATTTATCCACGTATCAGGTCTGCTCTTGTGTTTTTGTTCTGTGTAAAGTCATCAGAGGTTGTGTTCTAAGAAGGTGCCTCCTTCCAATTCCACACAAATAAATTATTTCAAATGATCTCATGTTGGTCTCTGATGTTCATGAGAAAAGGGAGTGGAGACACAGTAGAATACATTCAGGATCTGTGTCCTAAGCCCTAGCTCTAGGAGGGAGCAGGAGATGTAATCCAGCATGTGAGCTAGGGGATACCACCCCTTAACGACCTGCATCCTGGAGTGAGATGGAGGATGTGATGACACAATGTATGCGTTCTGCTTTGAGGAGATTTGAGGCTGCTCTACGCACCAAGTTGCAATAGTTGAACAAAAGGTGAAGGTGCACTGATTTAGCTAAACTGGTGCAACTTTATGTGTGGACCCTATTACATCAGTTTAGCTTGTCCCTGTTATTTAACTGAGCAACTCTTGTTAATTTTAACAAGACCAAGTTAAACAAATGTAAGCCTGGTTTAAACCAATGTAAGCATCCACACTCAAGGTTGTACCAGTTTAATTATATTGGTGCAATGGCACATACTTAAACTGGCGTGACTTCAGTATGTCTCTTAGTCAGTTACGTAGAACCAGAAACAGCCACTGGCACATATCCCGTTGTGTATGTTATAGGTGGAATTGGCAGTAATGTCTATAAATAAGGTTGCTAGTACTTTCCATTATAGGACACTGTTTTCAGTTGCTTGTAACTTTGCCAAACTTGCAATGCTGATTTTTTTTCCATTCTGGGTGTCTGCCTCAGGCAGAATTTTTTTTGGGGGAAAGTTTCAGCAAATGTGGTGCAGCTGTTTCCAAGAATGAGATTAGGGAACATTACATCGTTATTACCTAGGTTAAAAAATTCTCACCACTGTTTTGTTGAGAAGATGAAGTGCTTCCCTGCTTTTAAGCACTGGTGATGAGACCATCAGCTATTAGCGATGATCTATGGCAAAGGTGAAGTGAGGTGCTCCCATGGGAATCAGCAGCTTCAGAATTTGGAGTTCACTGAATTTCCACTCTTCTTGCATGAGGATGCACGCCCCCAAGAAGTTCTGCTCTACGTGACCGCAGATTATTCAGTTCAGTTACAAACTGACCTGTCAACTACGCACCTCATTTGGAACAAGTAGTATGCAATCAGGCAGCAGCAGACAACAATGAAAAAAAACAAATACAGTACAGTACTGTGTTAAAGATAAACTACTGAAAATTGAACGGAAAGATTTAAAAAAGATTTGACAAGGTAAGGAAATTGTTTCTGTGCTTGTTTCATTTAAATTCAGGTGGTTAAAAGCATCATTTTTCTTCTGCATGGTAAAGTTTCAAAGCTGTATTAACTCAGGGTTCAGTTGTAAACTTTTGAAAGAACAACCGTAAAGTTTTGTTCAGAGTTACAAACAACCTCCATTCCCAAGGTGTTCCTAATTCTGAGGTTCTACTGTAGTATTATTATGATCTGAGCGTGCTGAATGGAACAAAGAGGGGACAAGGGCCCAATCCTGTTCCCACTGACTTTAATTGGTTGCATAAATGCAGACTAAAGGAGACAGCATAGCAATTTCCTCTTACGTTCTCTTAAATTAACCTGAAACTTAATGTAACCACGAAACCATTTAACCATTCTGTTCATCTTCTTCAAATTGTTTTATGGACTATTATAATTACGGACCAAAAAACACATTCAAAGAATGTTACTTATGTTGCAAAGTCAAGTACTTGAAAGTTGGTTGCCTGAGCAACCTTAATTCTGTCCTCTTGTGGACACAACCTGCACACTGAATGAGGCAGAGTCCCATAGAAAAAATAATATGGGACCAGGCAATTAAAGACCCTATCATCATACATCTGCACAAAGAAAACAAATTAAGGTTGCATGGCTAACCCTAATTTTGACATTTCCTAACTTTCAAGTGCTAGACTTTGCAACCTAAATAATGTTCCTTCAATTTTTTTTTCTTTTAATGCAATCTTCTAGTTGTTTTTAAAAGAAGAAAAGTAAAAACAAATGCTGTTGTGTACAACTGTAACAGCCCCCTATTGCACATCAGTGATGGGATTTCAACCTGTAGCATTGCCTACTAGCAGTTAAATGTTGCAAGGCACTTGCTATGATCAGTAGAAGTTACCAGTGAGACACAGTACACCCAATTTGCAGATCAATAACATTTAATGTGCAAGGATTTTTAGATATTTAGTTCAACACAAAGCCAAAAATTAACTATGACATATCCATACTCACTAGCCCCAAGGAGCTATGTGTTCCCTCCAGAGGCTGTATGCAGGAATGGCTCTCTTCAGGAGCCAGTCCAAGTGATCAGGCCAGCAGCATCTCCTGTGGAATGAGGTGGCGATGAACAGCGCTCCCTGGAGTGGTGGCTTTTTATACCTTACTTTTTATACAACCTCCATTCACTTATATTAGGTGATGTTTTCATGTTTTTCACTTTATCTATCCTTCATTGTTAGTAATAACTAATATTCATGTTCTCACCCTGATAAATGGGAGCTAAACAACATCTGGCAGTGAGAAAGGCGATGGGAAAACTCACCGCAGACGATGGGAAACATCACACCTTAACGAAAAACATACATACTCCTATCCTTGTTCATTTGTATCTTTGTGCAGCTGCAAACTAACAAACCATGTGCTGTGTTGTACTAAACCTTGATCAGTTATTATTTGCTGTAGTGTGCAGAAAATGAGGCACCACAATGTTGCTCAGCACTCTATTGCTCTCTGCCACATGTAAAAAAGCAGTCAGGCTGTTGAGGCTTTAGGCCTCAAACAGCGATCGGGCAACTCAGGCCAGGCTAGGCCTCCAACAATAACCACTTCATATGGTAACAGAGGGTGGCGGTTAGCCCATCAGGGAGAAGGCTCGCTAAGGGTTGAAAGGGTGTGTGGGGCTGAAACCCAGCTTGGCTCACTTTCTCCCCCCATAACATACGCAGTGCTGGGGGGGAGGTTGGGCCACTGGAGCTAGGTGCTAGGTCTGGAGGACGGTCATGGGAAATCCGGTCCAGCTGTCTCTGTCTGTGAGTAACCTGAAGGTGCAGCCAACACTATGAAGAAAGCACAGTCAGTAGGGTTGCCTCTGCCCCCAACAAGCCCAAGCTGCAGTGATCTGTTGGCTGCCTGCCTGCACAACCTGCATTTCCATGCATTATAGTCCCTGACAAAGCACTTTACGTTTTCAAAGCCCTGCACAAACATTAAGTAACATCACGAACCCCTCATTCCTTGCAACGAGCAATGGGTGGGATCAGATACAAAGGAGACACTGCTCCTCGGATTTCTTTGGTGGCTTCCCATCCCCTTCCCGGGAGAAAAGACAGGACAAGTCACATTTCTGGGGCAACAAAATGATTTTGTCATCTCTCCCATCCTGATACTTCAAAGTGAGGAGGTGAAGTAAGGGGATTAAAAGAAAGAGTGTGGAAGGATGGGAGAGTTAAACAGAGAAAGGGGAAAGAAAAGTGAATCAACGTGAAAACAAAAGCAAAGGAAAAGAGGCAGGAAGAAAGAAAAAGGAAAGAATTAGATGAAGGACTGAGGCTTTGAGCAGTACAGCAATTTATTTTTTATTATGGATCACCCACACTAACACTGAGTGGATCTGTATCCTCCAGTGCGTGGACCACATAGAACAGTGGTTCTCAAACTTATTTGATCATGCCCCTGTTCTTTGTGTCTGTCCCTCCCCCTGTGCCGCCACACAAGTACATATACCTACTGATAAATAAAAATCAACAGGCAACTCACTATTAAAAACAGTAAGGCACTGATTCAAACAGAGCCAACGATCCATTTTAATAAGAGCAAAAGCAAAACTGCAACTGTGCTCAAGGCTTACACTCAAATGTGCATGCTGCATCATAGCAAGCGGATTAACGTACAGATGGCAACGACTTTATATAGATATATGTATACAGCTTAATAGAAATCTGTCAAAACGCACAGTGCCACCTAGAGTCAAATGCACAGCATCATCCAAGGACCTGATATGTCCGGAGGAATCAGCTTTGCTAGTTATTCATTGCTGTGGTAAAATGTGCACAGTATATTTTATTCCCCCAGAATACATTCTGCGCCTCTCTGCGGGGAGGGAGAATGTCCCCCATTTGAGAACCTCTGACATAGATTACACGCCAGCTACAACTTATGAGTTAACAGAACTGGGGCGTTTACTGCAGCCGTAGAGGCTCATAGTACATACCCAGGCTTGCCAGTGGTTTGTAGCTAGACAGACAGCCTATGCCACCACAACTTTGTTGCTATTGGTACCAGAGCTAGCTAAATTAAAACTAGCTCAGATATGTCTACGCATGCTACAATCGTACCTCCAACTGCAGTGTGCCTTATCCCAAAAGAGTGAAAGAAGCCAGGCTCACTATAGTGGAAACAAGCCACTTGTGCACTGCTCCCCTCCCATCAGGCAAAGGCACTGCAGGTGGCTCCATTTCTGTCACTACCAGAGGAAGCAACAGGAGGCCCCGTCACTAGCCAGCTCCTTTACAATGAATGGCATCATGAGGCAGCAGAAGCTGCACCATACTTAAGGCTGTTACAGAGTTCAGTTTTAACAGGCACCTTCAGGCTTTATTTTGTAAAGATTACACTGAAACAGCAAAAAGCCAAACATATTTTATAAACTCTGAGCACTATGGTCATGGAGGTTTGATGGAAAATAAATTAAAACAGAAAGAGTTCAAACCCATTTTCACCGCCTCACTGGAATATCTCACTTTTCTTTGTACCTTTGTGCAAAAAATCTGCAGCACTCTGAGACCTGGTCTTTGGCAACATTGGTGTTGTCAGGTGCCAATTCCTAGAATATTGGTTACACCCTGGTAGGAGTGTTTGCTGTAGAGCAATTTATAACTTTGTAGTCATAAAGGAAAATATGTGCTGCAAGCTGAACCCACCAAATTTGAATATGAATCAGGAATTCATTCTCAGTCTCTGCCACTTATATTTCCATGCAAATCACTAAGGCCAAAGATCTCAACACAAAGCCAATGAGGGAAGGCTAATGAACATCCTACACCTTCAGTTAGTAGAAAACGTAGGGAATGTCAAAGGAGGCCCACAACCTTGGTTTCTACAATGAAGCCACACTTAACCACTGTGCCACACTGACCTTTTAATCAGTATCATAGAAATGTAGGACTGGAAGGCACCTTGATAGATCATCTAGATGAGATCCCCTACACTGTGGCAGGATTAAATATTATCTAGACCAGGGGTTCTCAAACTTTTTTTGCTGGAATTCCTTTGAAAATATTTTGGGCTGTGACGACTCCCTGCCCCCAAAGTGATGACCCCACCTCATGCCATGCCATCCTTACCGGCATGAACGGAGGGCTGACCGCTCGCGACCCCCTGAGGGGTCACGACCCCATTTGAGAACCCCTGATCTAGAAAATTTCTGACAGGTGTTTGTCTGATCTGTTCTTAAAAACTGTCAATGACAGAGATTCCACAACCTCCTATGTAATTTGCTCCAGTGCCTAACTACCCTTACAGTGAGGGAGTTTTTCCTAACATCGAACGTAAATCTCACTTGCTGCAATTTACTTCTTGTCCTGTCCTGAGTGGTTTAGCAGAACAATTTAACACCCTCCTCTTCATAACAACCTTTTACGTATTTGAAGACAGTTTGCATGTCCCCCCTCACTATTCTTCCAGAGTCAGTAACAGACCCCAAAATTCCTGGTCCCTAAAGCCCAGATCCTCAATGGTATATAAGCTCCTAACTTCCATTTGAGGATCTAGGCTCAATAACCTACTACTGAATAATAAACAATTGAGTAACTCACAGGGAAAATGCATATCAAATCCTACTCCAGTGACTATCCACACTAATGCCTGTACTTTCTCCTGTAGCTCAAGTAGTAAGGGTCTTTACAAAGCATCTAATCAAGAGGTTCAGCCAATGTGGCTGATCTAGCTGGGGGAATGGTTTGGTTGCATGTGATTCACACCGTAAAGAGATCTCTTATGCTGATCTGGTTCTTTGAAACGATGATGACACTAAGCTAGGGGGAGTGGTAGATACCCTGGAAGGGAGGGACACGATACAGAAGGACCTAAACAAATTGGAGGATTGGGCCAAAAGAAATCTGATGAGGTTCAACAAGGACAAGTTGGGATAGAAGAATCCCATGCACAGCTACAGACTGGGGACTGACAAGCTAGGCAGCAGTTTTACAGAAAAGGATCTGGGGGTTACAGTGGATAAGAAGCTGGATATGAGTCAGCAGTGTGCCCTGGTTTCCAAGAAGCCTAATGGCATATTGGGCTGCATTAGTAAGAGCATTGCCAGCAGATCGCGGGAAGTGATTATTCCCCTCTATTCGGCATTGGTGAGGCCACATTTGGAGTCTTGTGTCCAGCTTTGGGCCCCCCACTACAAAAAGGATGTGGACAAGCTGGAGAGAGTCCAGCGGAGGGCAACAAAAATCGTAAGGGGGCTGGAGACAAGACTAATGAGGAGAGGCTGAGGGAACGAGGCCTGTTCAGTCTGCAGAGTGGGGGGGGGGGTTTGACAGCAGCCTTGAACTGCCTGAAGGGGTCCCAGGGAGGGTGGAGCCAGGCTGCTCAGTGGTGGCAGGTGGCCAGCTGAGTGGGCAGGTCTAGGCCGGGCGCTGGGAAAACGTTTCCCCGGGCGGGCGAGGCCCTGCAGCGGTTACCAGGGAGCTGGTGGCATCGCCACCTTCGGAGGCCTTCCAGCTGGGCCCGTCCAGCGCCGATGCTCTGCGGGTCTCCACAGCCCGCGGACACGGGGCCGCACCGGGTCCGGGTCCGGGTCCGGGTCCGGGTCACACGCTGCTCTGCCCGCGGCCGCCCGCCCCGCCCCGCCCCGCGAGGGCCGAGCCCAGCCCTGAGCGCCGGGCCTTCGAGCCCAGCTGTCGCCGGCCCCGCTCGCCAAGGCGGCAGCTGCCCCGCGGCGCCAGTCCCGGGCTGGGGGCGGAGCCCGCCCCCTCGGCCGGGGCAGCCCCGTAGCGCGGGCGCGGCACGAAGGCGGCGCGCGGTTGGTCCCTCAGGGCCAGGCCCCGCCTCCAGGCCGGGCCGTTGGCTCGTTCCCTCGCTCGCTCGCGCGCAGCCTCCCTCGGCCCCGCCCTGCCAAGAACGGAGCGCTGCGCTCCTGCGCGCGGCGCAGGGCCGGAAGTCCGCCCGGTCGGGCCCCGGAAGGGCGGGAGCGGGCCGCTCTGTAATTTCCGGTGCGGATGTCGATGGTCCGCGCCGCGGTCGCTTCGCTTCCGGGCCCGGCTGGGGTGGGCGAGGGGAGCGATGGCGCTGGAGACGGTGCCGAAGGACCTGCGGCACCTGCGGGCCTGTCTGCTCTGCTCCTTGGTCAAGGTGCGGCGCGGGGCGGCGCGGGGGG